>CM030885.1:10022903-10546403 GCA_018132145.1 Boehmeria nivea var. tenacissima | reverse complement strand
ATGGAAAAAAAAAACAAAAAGAGGGAGGGAATGGGGGGGTGGGCAGCCCCTTACACGCGGGCCCGTTTCAGGGTAAAATTTATTTGCGAAATCCCCCCTTTAACATTTTCATCTTTTATTATATACATTTTAATCCTTAAATTTTTCAAAAATTATGAAATAGCCTAAAAAATGCGTTTTTTTACAAAAAAAAAAAAAAAAAAAACGCTACGAAACCGCTTGAAAAAAAAAACGGCCGAAATGCCAATGAAAAACGCATTCGCCCTTTTAATGATAGTAAGGATAAATGTCATTTAAGTCATTGTCGTTTATAGATGTTATGTCGTTTTCAATTTTCCTGTTGTTTCTAGATTTCTTTTATAGTTAGTTTCACAATCCTAGTGCTCCAACATAACTTCCCCGTTATTTGAGACGAGTTGTCGTTTTCAAAGTCTGTCGCTTATACCTTTCATCTCAAATGACTAACACGCGCACCTTTTATGTCGTTTCTTAAGACCTTGTCGTTTTCACATTTTACGTCGTTTTTCAAGTGCTTGTCGATTTTCCGTTATATGTTGTTTTAAATTTATTGTCTTTTGTATGTCGTTTTGAATTTGTTGTTGTTTTCTATTATTTATAAGTTGCATGTTGTTTTTCATGCCTTTATGTCGTTTCTCAAGACCTTTCCGTTTTCAAGTCCTTGTTGTCTAACATTCCATGTCGTTTTTTTCTTTCTTGTCGTTTTTGAATTCTATGTCGTTTCTCAGATCCTTTTGTGGCATCAAAAAGTCTGCAGGCCATGATGCTCAAATGAGGCGAATGCCGGTTAGTGATATATAATATATATATATATATATATAGAAAATTAAAAGAATATTTCGCAACATATTTTCCATGATATATATGGATTGACATATTGAATAATAACAAATTAAAAAGAAAAATTTGGATACATGAAACATATCGTTTTTAACTCATTATGGATAATATATTGTCTTTTTGATATAATATGTAGTTTTTTCACGAGTCGTCGTATACTGACTTTGCAATTTGAACCTTTCACGCCTTTTTTCCTTTTAAGTAATTCCACAATTATTTGTCGTTTTCATTTAATCAATATGATGTTTTTAATTCATTGTCGTTTTCTTCTTTCATGTCGTTTTTCATTTTTTATGTCGTTTCTTGGTTTCTTTTGTAGTTAGTTTCACTCTAGTGCTTCAACACAAGGTACTTGAGATTAAATTGTCTTTACTAAGTTTTTGCTGTTAGTAACTTTCATGTTGCTGTTCACATCCTTGTCGTTTTTTCAGTACCTGTCGTTTTCACTTTTTATGTCGTTTTCTTAGTGCTTGATGTTTTCATATTTGATGTTGGTCTTCAGAGATTGTCGTTTGACCGTTCTTTGCATCTTTCATGTTGTTTTTAGTCCTTGTCGTTTTTCTATATTTTGTCGTTTCACAAGCCTATGTCGTTTTAAATTTATGATCGTTGGCACATTTCATGTCTTTTTTTCATCCCCATGATTCTAAAAATCGTTGCAACAGATATATAGCTTTAAAAGAGTTTTAAAACTTAAAACTTCTTCAAAAACCATAGTAAATATTTTTCAAAGATCATTGAAAAAAACTGTACCAACACCATGGTTGGTGCACGCACACACATACAAAACATTCAACCTTACGTATCAACATCTGTGCTAACGATAAGTACTCAATTATTGGCGAAAAATCCATAAAAATAAAAAACAAAAACACTTATTGGTAACGATCAAGACAAACATAACAAAGTCATTGGCACAACTTCCTGAAAATAAAGCCACACAAACGTACCAACACTGTGGCTGGTACTTATTCTTGACAAATCCACACAAGTAGTTTTTATTGGAATGGAAACAAATCCACACACAAGTAGTTTTTATTGGAAACAAATCAGATACTAAAACCACAACAATGTATCTTCTTATCTTGTTTTTTTCCCTTGGACTCCTCCTTTCACACTGCCTGAAAAAAAAAAAAAAAAAAAAAAAAAAAAAAAAAGGTGTTAGCATGATCATCTACAGAAATACCATAAACGGTTGATTTCTAAGTTGGTATTGTACAACTCAAATCAGAGATGTCTATGTGCATTTTGATTTTTTTTTTTTCCTTTTATTCTCTCATTTTCAAATGAATAATACGTGCTAACACATATTATACTACTATAATAATGCGCAGTGACATTTCACTATTTCTAACATCTATAAGCAATTTAACATACCTAAGATGTCCTTTTGGCAGCACCAACATATTAAAAGCAAAAAAAAAAAAAGGAAATTGAAAACTTGTTTGCTAATTTAAAATGTACCTGAAAATTATTTGCATTCTCAGAGAGTTCTCTGGTTTCATTTGAGTTTTATTCCATTTGCCGAAGCAGTTTTTAAGTTTCTTAGGTGTTGCACTGAGGGCATTTCGCGAAGCAGCGGGCAGTACCCAATGTCAAGCTCTTCGAGAACAGGCAACGCTCCTCCATCAATTCTGACCGCCTTTAGCTTGTCCAACGTGTACATAGAAAGCCTTCTGAGTTTCGAAAAACCGCCTCCCTCGTAATGTAGTTGCTCTCCCTCGTATGCCTGGGATAATAGGGCAAGACTCTCTAAATTGGCAAATATTTTAGAGATCTCATCGGATCATCGAGCAACCTCGACGCCATTAAGCACATTCCGGTTAGGTTCGAGAGCTGGGTGATCCACGGTGGTAACATTTCCAACCGCCCAGCCAAGAGGATTTCCCGCAGAAAACGCGGTGGAGACGAAACGTGTTGTAGATCGAGAGCTTCATTCTCGTTCATCGCCGCCAGATATAGCCGTTCAAGGTGGCTCATTTTGTCGATCGCCGCGCATAGAGCAGGCCCGGTTTCTCTGGTGCACTTTGAAACGCCCAGCCATCTCAATTTCCTCAACTTCTCGAGCTCTTTCATGAGAGCAACCCCGCCGAGATTCGCCTCTGCCAATGTGAGTGTTTGCAAGTCCTCCAAATTTCCGAAACCTTCTTGCAGCCTCACTCCGAGGACATAAGTAAAAGTGCTTCCGTATTGGTCGTAGCTGTAGGCCAATACGTGACGCAGTTTTTTGAGCTTATTGAGCTCGTTTGGTAGCTCGCGAATCAACGAATCTCTAATGTCCAACGACTGTAAATTGCGTAGCTTACCGATCGAATTCGGTAGCTCTGTAACCTTTGTGTGCCTCAAACTTAAGTACTTCAACCAGAACAAATTTCCAAGTTCTTTTGGGAGAGAATCAACGGCAACATTTTCGACATCAAACACCTCCAAGAGCTGAAACTTTTCGAAGAAAGAAGCCATGAAATCTTTGGCTAACGGACCATCGTCGACGCCAGAAAGGAAAAGAGAACGAACCCCGCAGCCCTCGGAATTCTTCGAGGAATTCTTCCCGCCACCGGAGATTGTTAGACGACGGCCTTTCCCTTTGAATCCCGAAGACGACTTCGTTTCGTCCCAAATTCGAGACAAGTACAATTCATCGGCCCTTGATTGGACGAAATCGCGCAGCGAATCCTGGACTCGGTACCATTTCCCCTCTCCTACCGACCGACTTTCGTAGGAAACTAGGTTTCGCTTGACGAGCTCGCTCAGATATTCTTCAGCCACCTCTTCTAGCGTCTTGTCTCCTTTGGCCTCAACAAGTCCTTCGGCAATCCACAGCCTATACAGTCTTTCGTCGACTATGGAAAAGTCCTCGGGAAAGATACCGAAGTACAAGAGACAAGGTCGGAGAAAATAAGGTAGATCATCGAAGGCCTTCCTCGAACTATTCGCTTGCCAATCCCGCCATCGCCTACAAGCGAAACCACCGAGCGCGTGGGCAGCCCTTCAACCAAATCTCTCATCATATCTTCGACGCCGCGTAGGGAACCCAACCGAGGGTCTTCACGCACTTCATCGTCAGTCGGCACGCCGCTCGACCCATGCCCTGAACCGACGCCTTTGATTCGACTCAACGATTGTTGTATGCTTTGAATCTCGCAAGCAATCTCACGCCGCGGCTTGAGAGACAAAATGAGCTGGCCTGTTCTTGTGAGGGGGCCCGGGAACCCGCTTTGATCGTCTTGAATTTCGCTCAGCTCGCGGCGATACCCCTCGACGGCTTCTTCCACGCGATCGGCTTGCGACCTTATCTGGTTCTCCCACGCCTTGTCCGACTTGGCTTCGGCGTCTTTGAGCGTAGCTTGTATCGTCTCGAGTTCGTCTTTCAGGCTCTTGACTTCCTGATGGACTGCTATCAGCGGTTTCGCTTCGGCGTCTCTGAGCAAACGTTGGATGATCTCTAGCTTTCGCTCAGGCTCTTGACTTCTTTATGGACTCCGTCCAACAACGTTGCTTCTTCGGCAAGCAACCGGTCGAGCTTCGCAATCACGGGGCCCAAGAAATCCTCCGACATCGCTTCTCCGGCGGTTTCTATTGGCTGCTTGTACTTAGAAAGCTCGCCGGAGACTGTTTGTCTCTCTTGCCTCAGTTAGCAATCCTTTTAGTTTAGCGTTGACTCACTAAACCCTATCAACTTGCCCTAATTGATAATAACTAGGCAACAGATTAGGTAAGGTTATATTATTGATGGATTAGAAGACAAACCTAGTTACAGATTAACAACAAATGTGTTGATTTTTTTAATAGAATTGATATGTAATAATTACTAATATTTTATTTGGCTTGAATAATATTATTTCTCGACAAACGCTTACCAGTTTAGACCTGAGAAATTAAGTTTCATTTATGGCTTGTCCATTAGCCAATTTCTGTCTGTTATGATAATATTATTAATAAGATGGAAAAGTATATCCTTATAATATTATCAGCATCTTAATTATAGTGAATACTCAATTTTTAAAACTTAACGTAAGTTACTATCCAATCTTTTGAAAAATGTAACCAACTACCTAAATAATGCAATTACTTACACAGCAGTAAGTGGTGGTAATTCACTTAGTTACCAAAAAACATGTGCAAGTAATTCACAAATTGACTAGAAATTCAATTACTTCAAAAGTTTGGGTATTTATGTTTATTGTTATATAAATTCTGGATATTTGCCTACTTCACCTTGTAATTTTTTATCTTGTTGAGTTTTGCGTATGTTGTTGACTAATATATATCAAGTCCTCACTTTGTTTTACAAGAGTTTCACTCTTTTTGAAATCGCCCAATATCAGAGAATTCTTCTTGTAATCTCTTTGTTTTCGCTTGTTGATTAAACATAAGAAGACAATGCAATATATATATATATATATAACACACGACAAATCAGACTAGCGAAGTTGCCGATTGGTCGCCGACTCTCTGCGAATGATCGGCACGAACACAGCTTTCACATCCACGAGTTTAGCCGAACGTTCGCCCAAGAACCCGCAAACGATTGGCCATGGATCTGTGTTTCGACAATGAAACTCTTTCCGAGTCCACGATCGATCGGCTCCAGCTCGCAAACGATCGGCGATGATTTTGTGTATCCTTGTTTAGTCTGATGTTCGCGATCGATCGCCCCAGACCCGGCGAACGATTGGCACTAGATCTACCTCATCTTTTCTACATCACAAATTTGAGACAATCTTCACAACGCAGTTGCCAAACATGTCAATTTGTTTTAAAGTTTGGAAAACAAAGTGAAGAGGTTTTTTTTTTTAATAAAAACAAAAATGTTATCTAGGATAGTCTGGATCACCGACTTTTATTTAATAGTTTTTTTTTAAATAAAAACTTTTTGAAATGTGTTTGATCAAAGATAAAGATTGTGTGGTCAGAGTAATATAGACTATTATTATAGGAATAATTTCCTTCACCTACCATTCATTGAATATCAATGCTATGTTCCAACTATGTCAAGTCTTATTCTGACTTTAAAACTCCAAGTGACTTGATATAAGTATCTCGTTTGTGTTTTTCATGTTGTTTTTCAAGTACTTGCCGTTTGTAGTAATGCAATTTCTCAAGCCACTGTTTTTGCATTTTATGTCGTTTTTCATGTCGTGTTCCTTTTGTAGCCTCACGTACACTTGTGCAAGTAACTTGAGATAAGTTGTCGTTTACCGGTACATGTCGTTTGTAACTGTCATGTCTTTTTTCAAGCCCTTTGCTTGTACAAATTTTCTGTCATTTTCATCAAAGATATCGGCTTTGTAAGTTGTCAATTGATATGTATAAATCTTTGTCGTTTTCAAGTTTTTATGTCGTTTTCCATAATTTGTAGTTTACAAATGCTTAATTGTTTTCAACTCTGAGTTCATTACAATACTTGACATATATAAATATATATATATATATCTATTTGATTTTTTGTTCAATTTTGGAAACAAACATCTCAATGTAAAGCTTTAAATTTATTTATAAAAAAAGGTAATAAATCAAAACATTATTTAAAATTTAATAATATTGAATTAAATATGAAAAGAATAATTTTTTTCAAAAAAATTAAATTTCTAATTAAAATTAATTTTTAAACAAAAATTAAAAAAATGACATCATAAAAAAGTTTATAAATTATTTGGTACAACGAGTTTTTTTTTTCAAACAAATTAGAAAAAGAAAAAATAGACTAAGGAAAAAAAAACAAAAAAGAAAGAAAAAATGAAAAAAAGAGGGGAGGGGGGGGTTGCGGGGGTGACACGCGGGCCCGTGTCAAGGAAAAACTTCTTTGCTCTAAAGTCCTCCTTTTTAACATTTTCATCCTTTATTATTTACATTTTAATCTTTAAATTTTTCAAAAATTATGAAATAGCCCAATTTTTTTTTAAATTTTACTTTAACCCCCTAAAAAATGTGTTTTTGAACGGAAAAAAATGCCAAAAAAAAACACCACGAAACCGTTTGAAAAAAAAAAAAGACTAGCCCAAACGCCAATGAAAAATGCATTCGCCCTTTTAATGATAGTAAGGATATATGTCATTTCTTAAAGCATTGTCGTTTATAGATGTTACGTCGTTTTCAATTTTCCTGTTGTTTCTAGATTTCTTTTATAGTTAGTTTCACAATCCTATTGCTTCAACATAACTTCCCCGTTATTTGAGACGAGTTGTCGTTTTCAAAGTCATGTCGCTTATACCTTTCATCTCAAATGATTAACACGTGTACCTTTTATGTCGTTTCTTAAGACCCTGTCGTTTTCACATTTTTTTGTCGATTTTCCGTTATACGTTGTTTTATTTATTGTCTTTTGTATGTCTTTTTGAATTTGTTGTTGTTTTCTGTTATTTATAAGTTGCATGTTGTTTTTCATGCCCTTGTGTTTGTACATTTTATGTCGTTTCTCAAGACCTTTCGTTTTCAAATCCTTGTTGTTTAACATTCCATGTCGTTTTTTTTCTTTCTTGTCGTTTTTTAATTCTAGGTCGTTTCTCAAATCCTTTTGTGGCATCAAAAAGTCTGCAGGCCATGATGCTCAAATGACTTGAGAGATACAAAGGTGAATGCCGGTTAGTGATATATATATAATATATATAGAAAATTGTAAGAATATTTCGCAACATATTTTCCATGATACATATGGATTGACATATTGAATAATAACAAATAAAAAGAAGACAGCTTTGGATACATGAAATATATCGTTTTTAACTCACTATGGATAATGCATTGTCTTTTTTATATAATATGTAGTTTTTCACGAGTCGTCGTATATTGACTTTGCAATTTGAACCTTTCATGCCTTTTTTCCTTTTAAGTAATTCAACAATTCATTGTCGTTTTCATTTAATCTATGTGATGTTTTTAATTCATTGTCGTTTTCTTCTCTCGTGTCGTTTTTCATTTTTATGTCGTTTCTTGGTTCCTTTTGTAGTTAGTTTCACTCCAGTGCTTCAACACAAGTTACTTGATATTAAATTGTCGTTACTAAGTTTTACCTGTTTGTAACTTTCATGTTGCTGTTCACAACCTTGTCGTTTTTATCTTTATTGTCGTTTCTTCAGTACCTGTCGTTTTCACTTTTATGTCGTTTCTTAGTGCTTGATGTTTTCATATTTGATGTTGGTTTTCAGAGATTGTCGTTTGACCAGTCTGTTCTTTGCATCTTTCATGTTGTTTTTAGTCCTTGTCGTTTTTTCTATATTTTGTCGTTTCACAAGCCTTTGTCGTTTTAAATTTATGATCGTTTGTACCTTTCATGTCTTTTTTTCATCCCCATGATTCTAAAAATCGTTGCAATAGATATATAGCTTTAAAAGAGTTTTAAAAATATTAACATAATACTTAAAACTTCTTCAAAAACCATAGTAAATATTTTTCAAAATCATAGAAAAAAACTGTACCAACACCGTGGTTGGTTCACTTACTGAAGAAAAAAAAAACACACACACACATACAAAACATTCACACTTACGTATCAACACCTGTGCTAACGATAAGTACTCAATTATTGGCGAAAAATCCGTAATAATAAAAAATAAAAACACTTATTGGTAACGATCCAGACAAACGTAACAAAGTCATTGGCACCACAACTTCCTGAAAATAAAGCCACACAAACGTACCAACACTGTGGCTGGTACTTATTCTTGACAAATCCACACAAGTAGTTTTTATTGGAATGGAAACAAATCCACACACAAGTAGTTTTTATTGGAAACAAATCAGATACTAAAACCACAACAACGTATCTTCTTATCTTGTTTTTTGCCCTTGGACTCCTTCTTTCACACTGTCTGAAAAAAAAAGAAAAAAAAAGGAAAAAAAAAAAAAAGAAAAGGTGTTAGCATGATCATCTACAGAAATACCATAAACAGTTGATTTCTAAGTTGGTATTGTACAACTCAAATCAGAGATGTCTATGTGCATTTTGATTTTTTTTTTCCTTTTATTTTCTCATTTTCAAATGAATAATACGTACTAACACATATTATACTACTATAATAATGCGCAATGACATTTCACTATTTCTAACATCTATAAGCAATTTAACATACCTAAGATGTCCTTTTGGCAGCACCAACATATTAAAAGGAAAAAAAGGAAATTGAAAACTTGTTTGCTAATTTAAAATGTACCTGAAAATTATTTGCATTCTCAGAGAGTCCTCTGGTTTCATTTGAGTCTTATTCCATTGACCGAAGCAGTTTTTAAGTTTCGTAGGTGTTGCACTGAGGGCATTTCGCGAAGCAGCGGGCAGTACCCAATGTCAAGCTCTTCGAGAACAGGCAACGATCCTCCATCAATTCTGACCGCCTTTAGCTTGTCCAACGTGTACATAGAAAGCTTTCCGAGTTTCGAAAAACCGCCCCCCTCGAAATGCAGTTGCTCTCCCTCGTATGCCTGGGATAATAGGGCAAGACTCTCTAAATTGGGCAAATATTTTAGAGATCTCATCGGATCATCGAGCAACCTCGACGCCATTAAGCACAATCCGGTTAGGTTCGAGAGCTGCGTGATCCACGGTGGTAACTTTTCCAACCGCCCAGCCAAGAGGATTTCCCGAAGAAAACGCGGTGGAGACGAAACGTGTTGTAGATCGAGAGCTTCATTCTCGTTCATCGCGGCCAGATATAGCCGTTCAAGGTGGCTCATTTTGTCGATCGCCGCGCATAGAGCAGGCCCGGTTTCTCTGGTGCACTTTGAAACGCCCAGCCATCTCAATTTCCTCAACTTCTCGAGCTCTTTCATGAGAGCAACCCCGCCGAGATTCGCCTCTGCCAATGTGAGTGTTTGCAAGTCCTCCAAATTTCCGAAACCTTCTTGCAGCCTCACTCCGAGGACATAAGTAAAAGTGCTCCCGTATTGGTCGTAACTGTAGGCCAATACGTGGCGCAGTTTTTTGAGCTTATTGAGCTCGTTTGGTAGCTCACGAATCAACGAATCTCTAATGTCCAACGACAGTAAATTGCGTAGCTTACCGATAGAATTTGGTAGCTCTGTAACCTTTGTGTGCCTCAAACTCAAGTACTTCAACCAGAACAGGTTTCCGAGTTCTTTTGGGAGAGAATCAACGACAACATTTTCGACATCGAACACCTCCAAGAGCTGAAACTTTTCGAGCAAAGAAGCCATGAGATCTTTGGCTAACGGACCATCGTCGACGCCAGAGAGGAAAAGAGAACGAACCCCGAAGCCCTCGGAATTCTTCGAGGAATTCTTCCTGCCACCGGAGATCGTTAGACGACGGCCTTTCCCTTCGAATCCCGAAGACGACTTCGTTTCGTCCCAAATTCGAGACAAGTACAATTCATCGGCCCTTGATTGGACGAAATCGCGCAGCGAATCATGGACTCGGTACCATCTCCCCTCTCCTACCGACCGCCTTTCGAAGGAAACTAGGTTTCGCTTGACGAGCTCGCTCAGATATTCTTCGGCCACCTCTTCTAACGACTTGTCTCCTTTGGCCTCAACAAGTCCTTCGGCAATCCACAGCCTATACAGTCTTTCGTCAACTATGGAAAAGTCGTCGGGAAAGATACCGAAGTACAAGAGACAAGGTCGGAGAAAATAAGGTAGATCATCGAAGGCCTTCCTCGAACTATTCGCTTTGCCAATCCCGCCATCGCCTACAAGCGAAACCACCGAGCGCGTGGGCAGCCCTTCGACCAAATCTCTCATCATCTCTTCGACGCCGCGTAGGGAACCCAACCGAGGGTCTTCACGCGCTTCATCGTCAGTCGGCACGCCGCTCAGCCCATGCCCTGAACCGACGCCTTTGATTCGACTCAACGATTGTTGTATGCTTTGAATCTCGCAAGCAATCTCACGCCGCGGCTTGAGAGACAAAATGAGCTGGCCTGTTCTTGTGAGGGGGCCCGCGAACCCGCTTTGATCGTCTTGAATTTCGCTCAGCTCGCGGCGATACCCCTCGACGGCTTCTTCCACGCGATCGGCTTGCGACCTTATCTGGCTTTCCCACGCCTTGTCCGACTTGGCTTCGGCGTCTTTGAGCGTAGCTTGTATCGTCTCGAGTTCGTCTTTCAGGCTCTTGACTTCCTGATGGACTGCTATCAGCGGCTTCGCTTCGGCGTCTCTGAGCAAACGTTGGATGATCTCTAGCTTTTCGCTCAGGCTCTTGACTTCTTTATGGACTCCGTCCAACAACGTTGCTTCTTCGGCAAGCAACCGGTCGAGCTTCGCAATCACGGGGCCCAAGAAATCCTCCGACATCGCTTCTCCGGCGGTTTCTATTGGCTGCTTGCACTTAGAAAGCTCGCCGGAGACTGTTTGTGTCTCTTATTGCCTCAGTTAGCAATCCATTTGGTTTAGCGTTGACTCACTAAACCCTATCAACTTGCCCTAATTGATAATAACTAGGCATCAGATTAGGTAAGGTTTATATTATTGATGGATTAGAAGACAAACCTAGTTAGAGATTAACGACAAATGTGTTGATTTTTTTTAATAGAATTGATATGTAATAATTACTAATATTTTATTTGGCTTGAATAATATTATTTCTCGACAAACGCTTACCAATTTAGACCTGAGAAATTAAGTTTAATTTATGGCTTGTCCATGAGCCAATTTTTATCTGTTATGATAATTTCTCTATATTATTAATAAGATAGAAAAGTTTATCCTAAACATTATCAGCATCTTATTAATTTTTTTATCTTGTTGAGTTTTGCCGTATACTGTTGACTAATATAAATCAATCAACTTGTCCATAAATACACCTTCCTCGTTATATCCAAATAATTATTATAGGTTTTAAAGTTCTGTTTGTAATGCAATTTTCAATTGGTTTCATCGGCTTATTAATTATGCAAAGAATAAAATGGAAACAAGATAAGCATTGACAAACTACTAGTCTAATTCTAGTGACGTAGAAGTTAAACAAGTGGACAATTAAGTAATATTTTAAGAGAACGTAAGATTTCAATGTTTGTTTTGTTGAAATAGCGAGTTGAAATTTTCACTTCTTGTCGTTTTCACCTTTTATGTCGTTTTTCATGTCCTTGTCGTTTTTTACTTGTTTGCCGTTTCTTTGATTCCTTTTTGTGGTTTCACAAGATTGATTGCTTTCATGCCCAAGTGATTTGATTAGAGCATAGAGAAATTCTAAGGACAGGAGCGGGTGACGCGTCTGTCGAATCGTGGGCGTGGCCGTCCGTGTTTGCTTATTATCTTAATTCTTTTTTGTTAATTTATTTTTCTGTCGCTGAGGTATATTATACCATTATTTTCTGGTCGTAGAAAATCTCTCTTTTAAGCACTAGTACTGCTATATACTGATACGTTATAATTGAGTGAACGATATAGTTTCCTCTGTGTCAATTTGTTGTTGTTTTCAAGCTTATACCTTTCATGTCAAATGATTAACATGTGTACATTTATGTCGTTTCTTAAGACCCTTTCATTTTCACATTTTATGTCGTTTTTCAAGTGCTTGTCGATTTCCCGTTATATGTCGTTTTAAATTGGGAAATTGTATTAAGTATTCAAATTTTTTTTACATTTTAAATGATAGCCCATGTTTTAAAAAATTTAAAAAATAGCTATATTACGAATTGTATAAAAGAAAAAGTGTCACATAAAATATTACACATATGTAAATATTTGTAAGATATTTTGTAATACTTTAACTTTTACTCATTATTTTTTGAAAATATTAAACAATATCTTATAAATATTTATAGATGTATAAATATTTGTTTGACATTTTTTGTTACGAAATTCTTTACCGTGGCTTTTTTTTTAATTTTTTAAAGCATAAGCTATCATTTAATAGACACATTTAATTTTGGCCTATTTTTACAACTCACCCTTTTAAATTTATTATCCTTTATGTCTTTTTGAATTTGTTGTCGTTTTCAGTTATTTGCACGTTGCATGTTGTTTTTCAAGCCCTTGTGTCTGTACCTTTTATGTCGTTTCTCAAGACCTTTCGTTGCTTAACACTCCCTGTTTTATTATTTCTTGTCGTTTTTTTAATTCTATGTCGTTTCTCAAATCCTTTTGTGGCATCGAAAAGTCTGCTGGCCAGGGTGCTCAAATGACTTTAGAGATACAAAAGTGAATGTCGGTTAGCAGACTTTTTAATGAATTTCCCTTTTTTGACCCATTAATAATATGCACCTCGTTTTTGTTGTATTTTTAATTTGTACTTCTATTTTAAAATTATAAATATAGAGTAAAAATCAAAAGAGCATATTATTTAGAGCATAAATTATTAAGTGACACTTAAAATGACTTTTTTATATTCTACGAATAAGCTATTAAAGAAGGAGTTGCAAAATAAGACCATTCTAAGTAACACTTTTAATTTATACCATAAAATTTACACTACAAACATAGAGTGAAAATAAAGAGAGTACACCACTTTGTGCATAGATTATTAAGTGGCACAATAATGACTTTATTTTAAAATTCTCTCCATCAAAAATGGTTTATTTTGAAGAAAGAAATAGGAGAATTCTCCTACGATCCATCATCTCAAACCACTCCTAATTCTCTTTTGGGGGATTTTGAAGAATGCCTCATTCTTAATACAATGATAATCTATGTCCTATATTTATTGTACTTTTAATTTATATTTCAAAATTTACACTATAAATATAGATTATTAAGCACTGAGATATAGATTATTAAGGGGTCATTTACATATATAGTCACAATACAACATAATATTACACAACAATTCAAGGGTTACTATTCAATACACATTTTGATGGTAATATATTACTCTTGCTTTTTATAACCTGGTCACCCATAAAATTTACGTTTTTTATTTTAAAGGAAAAAAAAAAAAAGCAATCAAAGAAGCATATATATCGGTAACAACACCCAAATGCAACGCTCAAATTCAAATATCACTCATATTTGCATTTTGAAATTCATGAAAGAAAACCAAACCATTTCTGCATGATTCTCCCCCAAAATAAATCCTTGATTCTCCGACGAAATCAAAACAAAATCTCGAATTCTCCTCAAAATTGTTCCCCGAAATTACGCCAATGAACGCCGACGGCTTGCCTCCGCCAACACGCAGGCTTCATTTGAACACCCAATCGAAGACGCCAACATCGGAACAAGACTTCTATTGCAATGGCGGGAAGAACCCTCAATATTCGACACCTGCAACGAGGTCAACCCGAAAAATCGCGATGCTACCCTCGAATCGTTGACGAACAAGGTCATCATTGGTGACAATTGAAAGTTCGACTATAGTCAACATTAACATCGATGTAAATATACATGTAATTTGGTATTATCTTTTTTCCATTGTATATGTTTTCCAGCTTTATAGTTTTTTCATATTAGATCAATTTTTGTGATGTAATTTTTTACAATATAATCGACTAAAATCTCATCTTAGTACAATGTATTTTCTGCATAATTAAATATGATAGTACATTTTTCATATTATATGAATTGTTTTGCCTCTTTGAGCCTTTTTATGGATGCAATCTTTTCATAAATTAATTGTAAATTTGAATATCATATTACAAAATTAATGATCAAATTCTCTTATTATTGCCTAAGCTTGAAGCTATTTTATGTGAATTAATATATGGATTTGAGTATGATATTAAGAAATTTGGAGTAGTATTGTATTTTATGTTAATTTTTTTATCAGTCTAGTATTGTGAAAATATGGAGGCATTAATTTTGTTATTTTTTTTATATATAAAATGAATTTTTTTATTAATATTTAAAACTGGGCAGAAGTTATATAGCTTCCTTTGATGGATATTCGATATGTAAATTTAAATATCATAGTACATATTTGAAGTAAAATAGTTGTAATGGTTGTTTCATTTTTCACAGATACCCAACCTACAAAATCTCAAATAATGCAATCAAGATATGAGAGCCGTACTTACACTATCTCATGCAACAATTAAACACTTATTAATTTGCCCGTGTTTATTATCAAATGTACTGGATTATTTTGACTTGTACCAGATTGTTTTGTTATTCAATACGAAAAATTAAATATCATATTCAATTTTACTGAAAACTTAAGGGAATAATTTAATATCATGTTATATGTTATGTAAATTTTAAAATAATAACATGTATTGCAATTGCATATGACATTGCACAACTCAATATTAATATTTTAATTTTATATTGTATATTATGTAAACTCCAAAACAATCAAAATCACTCAAAGAAACTTAATATGATTTGGAAAGAAAAAACTGAAGAAATGAGATAATTAATGAGAAAATGCAAAGATAAGAGAAAATCTAATGTAATATTATATTAAATATTAATAGAATATACGAAGAGAACATTTATATATTTCAATTCGTGATAAATAATTCAGTCAACTAAAAAAAATCAAATAACAATATAATCCAACAAAAGAAAAATCTGAAAAAATGATAAAATAAATCAAATATTGAATGCACAAAAGTCATGCCACGATATTAGGAGAAAGAAACGATCAACAAAATATTCATATCAAATGATTTAATTAATAAACTCAATTTAAGGGGCTTAACTACCGGACATGCTATTTTCAAAAAGAGAAATTATAGTAAATACCCAATTTTCAAAACTTAATGTAAGTTATTACCCAATCTTTTGAAAAATGTAACCAATTATCCAAAAATGCAATTACTTACACAGTAGTAAGTGGTGGTAATTCACTTTGTTACCAAAAGCATGTGCAAGTAATTCACAAATTGACTAGAAACTCAATTACTTCAAAAGTTTGGGTATTTATTTTTATTGTTATATAAATTCTGGGTATTTGCCTACTTCACCCTTTCAAAAATCGGATCTACAATCAAGTGGGATCAATCGGACATGATATAATAATA
Organism: Boehmeria nivea var. tenacissima; assembly: GCA_018132145.1. Taxonomy (NCBI): domain Eukaryota; kingdom Viridiplantae; phylum Streptophyta; class Magnoliopsida; order Rosales; family Urticaceae; genus Boehmeria; species Boehmeria nivea. Next base: position 10,530,693 of record CM030885.1, on the reverse strand, counting down.
TTTATAATTAGTAAACAAATGTGTAATATGTGGTTTCAAATAGTGTAATATGTGTAAACAAATGTGTAATATTTATAATATGTGTAATATGTGTAAACAAATGCGTAAAAAGTTCATTATTAAGTGGGGTTTTATTTCCCCCTCTCTTTTTATGGGTCAAAATATGCCCAAAACAGTGTTTTTATGGGCCTAGAAAACAACACTAAAGCCCATTTTTGCTAGTTTCGATCCAAAAACCTCAGCTTCGGCTTCTTTCTTTCTCTCTTCTGCGTCTCCCCCGTTCTCATTATCGTTTTCATTCACATACACAATAATCAATTTCTAGGGTTAGGGTTTCGAACTTTTGGGATCTTTTTCTCTCTGCAATCGTTTCCGCTCGGAGAGCTCAGCCATGGAAGAGATCACTGAGGGCGTCAACGCCATGACCATAGCTCCCACAGAATCCTACAAGAAGAACCGTATTCAGGTCTCCAACACCAAAAAGCCCTTGTTTTTCTACGTCAATCTCGCCAAGGTAGCGCTTTTTTCCTTTCAGTCTCAGATTTTTCTCTCTTTTTCTTTTTGATTGTTGCTTTTGATTTCGCTACCTTCGTTTATGTTATTTTCGGAGGTTTATTTTTTTATGTAACAATGGATTAATTTTGTTGTGAAATTGTTCTCTGCAGAGGTATATGCAACAGCACAATGAGGTTGAGCTCTCTGCTCTTGGAATGGGTAATTGTTTCGCTTTGCCTTTTATTCAATAGATTTCACTTCTTTTTTTTTTTTTTTCAATTTGTTATTGAGCTGTTTGTTGAGTGTATAACCTAAGCTTTGTTGTTTCATCCAATTTAGTTGTAAGTTTTTTATATTGTTCAATATTCATAGAGCCAGGGATTTATGTTCTTTTCATGCTTGGTATTTTTTTATTCAATTTAGTTCAACTTTTGGAGCTATTTCTAGCGTCAGTAAGGCTTAGAATGGTTAAAACTGTGGTTTTGTTTATTTATTTGCAAGGCTATGTCCTTTGTTACGGATTAATGTATATGTATATACACTAACAATGGATTTAATCTGATGATGCGTTTATTATTGCACTTCTACAGCTATTGCCACAGTTGTTACTGTTGCAGAAATCCTGAAGAACAATGGATTGGCTGTTGAGAAGAGTAAGAATTTCAGTCTTTTTTTTTTTCCCGTTCTTCTGTTGTGTCCCGTAGCAAGCTATATTCTATAAGTTCTTTGAGGTGCTAACTTTTATTATATTTACAGAGATTATGACCTCGACTGTTGATATGAAAGATGACTCGCGGGGACGACCAATCCAAAAGGCCAAGGTAATCATAATGCAATGTCAAATTGAATATATATTGTTTATTATACTCTGTACAATGGTATCAGCCATTGATGGGTCGTAATTAAAAGTTTTACTTTGTTTCTAAATATGTGTGTAAACATGATCATTCAGTATAGTTTCTTGAGTCTTGAACTTTATTGATTCATGCTTGCATACTTAGACATGCTGACAAGTCGACCCAGGATTTTGTAATATTGTCCGAAAAATTATGTAATCTAGATTTTATGAATTAGTCTGTTTTGTGGTTCCCGTATGTGTTGTGCATAATGGTTTGATATGTGCACAAACTACGTTTTGTCAATTTTGTTATATTCCTTGTCGGTTGTTAAATTGTTTAGCATATGAGATTTATTGATTTATGACTTTGATTGTTTCACACACAGATTGAGATAGTGCTCGGCAAGACTGAGAACTTTGACGAGCTGATGGCCGCGGCGGCCGAGGAAAGGGAAGCTGCTGCAGCAGCAGAGGCTGAAGAGCAGAGTTGAAGTGTGGTTCTTACATAGTCTATGGATCTGCCTGTTTTCCTGTTGAGATTGTTATATTCTTTTTCGTTGATTATAGATCGTAGGGCTTTCAGTTTTACTTGTTCACATGGTTTTGGTGATCATGAAAAGGTGTTTTAGGCGCTTAGATTCCAAGTCACTTTCCTATTCAAGATCAAATTTTGTTATTCTGATCTTTTTGGCTTTTGATCTAGTGTATGTGGATGATATGCTATTATCTGGTATGCACGCCCTTGGTTCCTTATTTCTGCATTCCATGAAAATATTGTGATTTGTTTCAATTAGTTTTCCCTGCCCTTGATGAGCACAAAAGAGATAAAAGGCTATTTGAACCTTTCACTTGACAGTTCCATTAAGGCATGTTCAGTAATCTATCTTGAGAAGAAATCATTAATTTTGAAAATTAAAAAAAAAATCAGTTCATTTATGTAAGTCCCTTCTCGATTTAAAGAGAAAATTTTCATTTGTCAAGAATCGATATTTCAGACGCAGTACCTCCTTAGGAATTCGGTCCATGACAGAATTGAACTACTGAATATTGCCCGGATTGCGAAAGGATTTGGTTGTCAAGATTCAAGTAATCCAACAATAAGAGGAATAAGATTCATGAGAACTCAACTATAGGCTGATAAGCAAGAGGATTGATGTTTGTTTCAAATTTCAACCAATTATTCACTTGTAATATTGATCTACATTAGCATAGTTAAACTAAGTTGTCATTATTGATATTCTTAAAAAAAATATAATAATAACTAATTAAATTGAGATTGCCCGCTTACGTGCCAAAGCCAACACTCTGGACTCTCAACAAATTTTGGACTGCCCTGCAAAGTACTTTTGAACTTTGATGATCACCATGGATGAACAAAACAAATATGCAACTCCCCAAAACTCAAAACTTTAACCAGCACAATATTTCAAATTATCTGTTCTAAAATTACACATCAATTGAAAACAATCAACCATTTTTGGACAAAAAAAATGATAATGTGCCTCTTTCGTGTGTTTTATATTTCTTCTTTGTTCTCTATCATGACCCTCTTGCAAGCCTCATAGCACATGAAAGAAATCCCAGCAGCAGGGACTAATTTCATACAACTAGGCCCTAATCCCCTATACAGGCCTTGCATTCCCTCTCTTTCAACTATGCTCACAAGAGCATGAACCATGTTCTTGTACTGCGTCCCGTTGAACGCCCCGGCCTGCATCTGCTTCCTTGCCACCTCGAGCGGGAAAGTCGCACAGCTCGAGATCGCCGCAGCTACCGAGCCTATCAAAAGAGTGGTCACATTCCCAATCTCCTCCTGGTTGAAGGCTCTCTTGTAGGACTTTCGCAGCGTGTCGTAGGTGCAGTAGTTGGCTGCAGCGTAGGGAATCACCCCGATCAGGCTGGGGACTAGGCCTCGGTATAGCTCCGCCGCTCCTTCCTCTCGGATGATCTTCGACAGCGCGTGGAGAGAGTTGTTGTACACTCCTCTCTGCAATGGAATAACCTTTGTTAGCAATGATTTTTCATTAGGAAAAACATTACTTTTCCGGGATTGGTGTTGTACTTGCCTGGACTGTGAGTCTGGTTTTTAGCAGCTCAAGAGGGTATGTACAGAAAGTTGAGGTGAATCCAGCTACAGCCCCAGCAACTAATGAGGCAGGGATGGGGATTTTGCTCTCCTCTCCCGGTTTCGGAGTCAAGTGGTTCTTTACCGTGTCGTAAGTGAATAACTGCAGGAAAAAACCAGTCAATGATAATTATACATAGAGAAAATCCCAGATAAGTATTAGGCCAAGAAACCAAAGTAACGCACAAAATGGATGTTTGATATGATGTAACAATGCCATAGTGAGAAGTAGATAGATAGAGAGAGAGTCGATTTCTCACTTCAATTGCCTTGTTTGGCGCGACGCGAATCACGTTAACCAGATTGCCCCTATACAAGCCTTTCCATCCATCAGTTGCCATGATGGATTGGAACACCTCGGCTGCAGATTGTCCACAGCTTCCCACCATCAAATGCGTCTTTATCGTCTCCAAAGGTGCAACTGCACTGCGCGACACCGCGCCTGCAATCCCTCCGCTCACCAACCTCCTCAGCGACTCGTTCCCGACCTTGAATCTCAGCTTCAACCCGCTTCTTTTTTCCCTCTTCACTACCACCAACTCCTCGTCAATTTCCAACGCCTTTTCTCTCGCCAACTCTGGAGCCAGTCTGATCTGGAAGCCGTATTCGGGCATCGAGACATACTTCATGTACACATTGGCGGTCGGGAGTTTCACGCTGGGGCCACTAGGACTCGACGGGCTCTGCGAAATCCCGAACCCCAGTCCCACTTGGCCAACACTTGCAAACAAGCCACCGGTGGTGTAACTTCTCTCATTGTGACCCAATTGGTTGAAGTTAATCACACATTTAGAGAATATCACATCTTTGTTCCCATGTTGAACATCCTGAGATTTTGCTTTGTCCATTAGCTCAATTCTTGAAAAAGAGCTATATTTCTATGTTACAATGTGTAGACTGTGTAGACTCATACCAAGTTGAGGCTTTCAGCAAAGAAAATACATTGATCTAAAGTCTAAAGTCTAGAATCTTTTGAAGAATATGAGCACATAAACCAACTAGCATAGGATATAGAGAATAGGGAACAATGGCATATGAGAGATTATTCTATGCATAGAGATTACCATGTTGTCATGAACAACAAGGTCATAAAAAATAATTTAAAAAAAATACCCTCTATTTCTCCATCCCTTACTTTCTCTCTCTAGAATCATAAGAAGAGGAGAGAGAAGGGATGGTGTGATCTTCAAAGCTATGCTTTGTGCATTTTTTAGCACTTTGTTTCTCTCTCTCTCTCTCTCTCTCTCTTTCTCTCTCCCACTATGTCTATTAGAACTGTTTAAGTGGTTGACAGTTGAACAACTTTTCTTCGTAGCTTTTGCTTGAAAGAAAGGCACTTAAGAGGATGAAAATGAAACAATTCTAAATCATTCATTAAGTATGTGTGTAGATAAGAGAGTAATATTTTTTGTTAAAACGAGTGGTAGTTTTAGCATTTTTAGAAAGTATTAAATATCAGACAAATTATCCCATTGTTTGGTCAGCAATTCCCTTGGTCACTTGAGTACTGTTTTAGGCTTGGCACCACAAGAATAAGATTCAATTGATTTTTGATAGTCTTGAACCACAAGTAAGAATTATCAATGTCAAGTTTTTCTATAAAGGATCTCCAAATGATTTTGTACCAGAAATATAAAGGATATTTTTTGCTCTTGTTATTTTTATTAGTTATTTGAAACAATATCAAAAGTCTTATGTTACGTTTTAGTCCTCAAATCATTAATTTCTTGTAGTTAATAAAATGCCTATTTTCTTAATTAATAGAAACTTTGAGTATTTTCTTACAAAATCATTGAAAAAAGAATATTTGGCACCAATGGCTCCTGAAATTGTCCTGCCTTGGCAAGTTAGCCCCTGAACTTTTTTTCTTGGCAATTTGCACTCTAAGCTTATAAAATTTTGCAGATTAGCCTTTATTGATAAACAAAGTTCAATTTTTGACGAAATTGTACAAAATTGAGGGTGTTGATTACTAAAATAAACAAAGTTCACGAGGCAGTTTGCCAAAACTCGAGAAGTTTAAAGACTATCGTTGTAAATTGACAATGGATATCAAAAAAATTTTAGAAGAATTTGCAACGATAACCTCCAAACTTATCTAGTTTTGGTAAGTTGTTACTTGAACTTTGTTTATTTTAGTAATCTTCACCCTCTATTTCATCCAATTTCGTAAAAATTTGAATCTATGTTACCATTAAGGACTAATTTTCTACATTTTATAAGTTCAGGATGCAAATTGTAAAAAAAAAGCTTAGGGTCCAACTTGCAAAAACACGATAAATTCTGGGGCCTTTGGTGCCAATTACTCTTAAAAAATGACTATTAACTTAATAATCTCTATATTTTTTTACAACAAAAACATTATCCCATAAGTTCTTAAACTCTTAAGAAGACACATTTAGCGCAGGAAAACAAAAATCTATTGGAATTTTTTTGAATAAATAACATCAATCAGATTATAGGAATCATTTTAGGAGTTCCATTCCCATTCCGTTTTAATTTTTAAAAGTTGAGAGCTCAAAATAAGACGTTAAGATAGTCTAAGGACCAGCTAATAATAAAGAACTACATATCTTTTGTTTGTTGTTTTTTGTTTTTTTGTTTTTTTTAAGAAACTCTTTATCGCCACCCTAAATAAAGCCAACTTGACTACTTTAAAGAATAAGTGGACCAAGTTCAACCAAGAGCTACAAAGGAAAAAGGAATGAACCAAATGAAATGAAATAATATGCTTTTTTTTTTTTGGCTGAAATAATATGCTACTTTGTTTGAACGAAAAGACTTCCAATTTTATTCAGCAAAAAATAAATAAATAAATACATAAAGACTTCCAATTTTGGTCTTATTAGTATGTTCTATTATATGGCTTAGGCTAACGTCATAATTCTCCACCGAAAGGAGCAAAAAAGGTTTAAGAGTCGAACAATTCTCTCTGAGCCACCAATACTATAATTGATGGCTGATTATAATTATGAATTTAACAACATCCTATCCACAAAATGGAAAATGAAAAAAAGAAACAAAGAGAGAGAAAGAGACAAAAGTGTTACTTGGAGACAGAGAGAGACGTAGAAATACAACTATTAGGCAAAAACTGCATCTTTGCTTGAGAAAAAAAAAAATTCAAGTATACAAATAAAAAAACATCTTAAAAAGAACAAATTATAGCATTCGATTTCAAAATTGAACAAGGTTACACCTCTTGCTGTTAATTAATTTCACTTGGCCTTCCCTTTCTTTGAAGCAGAACCCTTGTTTGATGATTTCTTATGAAGTGTCTTCTTTGGTTTCAACTTGCTAGAGCTTGGCGCAGATTTTTCTTTCTTATTTCTCCATTTCTTCTCTTTCTTCACATTGTACATCGTCACCGCCTATTTTCCGGGAAAAAGAAACTAAATGAGACAAAAACTCAATTGAACAAGAAACAATGAAGTATACATAACTCATCGTTGATGGATAATCGAACCTTGTTCACGTTGAGTATGTCGTGGGAACCCTTAGAGATTAGCTTGTTCAGAACCTTATCTGTTTGCTCTCGCTCAAGTGAAGCCAGTCCTTTTCCTTCGACCACCGGCAGGAACTGAAAAAATATCATGAAAAATAATGAAGCCTGTTATGAAGGGAAAAAAAAAGTCATTTTACATGACAAGCTAAGTGTACAAACCTTGCGATATTTTCCTTTATGTTTAGCAGGCTTTTCACCCTGCAATTTCTTGTCAAACTTCCCACCACTAGCCGTTGAGGTTGCTGCCATTCCGGCGATGTTTCCTAGTTCGTCTTTAGAAACTTTCTTTGGTACAGCCCCGCTTCCTGTTATCGGCAAAGCTGTGGCAGCAAGTTGAATATGGCTGCAAAAAGAGTTTCCTATTAGGTAATTCAATGTTTATTTTTCCTAACTTTCAAAACATTCAGGGATACAAATGCATATAGCAAACATCCAGAAATCTTGGCTTTTTCACACATATCAATAAGAATAGAATGAAAATGATTTTGAGTTGTTGGAAAGTACTTCTGGAGAATGCCCTTTCAAGCATTTAAAAGGTAAAGTGAAGAACGAATTTGGATGAAAATATTGCATGGAAAAGGTTCTGTTAGATCTTTGACGCATGAATAATATGAACCAGAAAAAACTGATGGAGACTCAAGTGTAGAAAAAAGACTATAAAATACAAATCGAAATAATCATAGAACTCATCAAGCAGAGAAGTAACAAAGTATTAACCTTGGCAAATCACCAACTTTTGCCGCTTGTTTCAGGTTCTGCAGCCTATTTCTCTCTTGCTTTTCAACCTTTTTCTTTTTATCTGCGCGCCTTTTAGCGAAAGGATCCTCACCTGGCTCTGCAGAAATTGAAAGTACAATTCACAAAGATTAATGAAATGATAGGGTTCCAATATAGTGTGGTATTTTGAAATACAGAAGAAATCGATAGTTTTCTACAATGATACCTATGCAGCCATGAGTAAATTACAGATCATCATTTGCAATAAAATCAAATAGGAAAAAGCAGTTGAGGCCAAGGGAAAAAGAATTCGGATTACCATCAGTCATCTTGGCATCGATTATAGGTACATTATCTTCATCATTTGCATGATCATATCCATAACGACGTTTCCAAGTACCAGTCTGCTCATCATATGCGATCTTATCCTTCTTTCGATTCTTTATGCCTGCAGTAGAACTCAAATTAAAAAATAAAATAAAGATCTCAAACTCTAATATATTACCTTTTTACTTTAGATTTCCATAAATCTAGAGAGCCAATAGTTTAAAAAAAAAAAATCAAATATAGCTCTTTATCCCATTTTTTATGACAGCAGGAAACGAGCTAACAGTATTCCGTATAGGCAGTATATGGCAGTAAATAGAAGTAACGTTACTAACCTCTTGCTTTTGCAAATACTTCCCATTTTGTTGGAGGTTTAGGCTTTGGCAGCTGTAAATAGCAAAAGAAATGAGACAGACGATTCAGCTTTACGCTTAGATTTCTTGAATCAATAAGAAATAAACATATGATTTAATATGAAAAAAATGCAAAACAAACAACTTTCACGATATTAGAACATCTACTTAAGCAATTAACTTTGATGATGCAAACTTTTTCTTTTGGCAGTCTAAATCTTTCTCTGCGAGAATCAATCATAATTTCATACCATAGTTTCATAACCACATAGGTCTCCACTAATTAACTTTGATGATGCAAACTTTTTCTTTAGGCAGTCTAAATCTTTCTCTGCGAGAATCAATCATAATTTCATACCATAGTTTCATAACCACATAGGTCTCCACTAACTAAAGAGTGGGTGAATTTTGGAGCAACAAAATCCCTCTTTTACCTTTAACCTCAGCTTCCACTACTCACACTTAGTATAGGAACTTTTGAGCAATCACAGTGTCCAATTTAACCATGAACAAGCATCATATATACAAGCTATCGCGTTTCTCTAGCTGCACTAGTGGGAAAAAAAAAATCCACTAAATTAAACCAATACTTACATGCTTCTCTCTGGGCAATCTAGTTGTTGGTGGAGGCAACTTAACAAGGGGACCATCTACATCTTCAGTTGAAGGCAAATTAAAAAGAGCATCGGCAATAGCTTGAACTAACTCAGTTCCTTTCTTTAGACATTCCGTCACCAGCTCTTCCCTGAGATTGATGAAAATTGCAATAAAATAAGGATCGAACAAACCAAGTATACTGTTTCAAAGTATACATGCAAGACAAAGGAAAATGAGGAAAGTCTAAATGACCAAGTTATTAAGTCAGCATCTAGTACTGTAGCATCAGAAGTTATACAATGTGAATATGCAGTGTTAAAACATTCGGAGGAACTATCTCATAATTTTTCGAAGCACAAAAGGGGCTATTTCCTTATGCATTACAACCACAAATGAGAGGAATTTCATCGAGATACTATAGAAATCTTCAAAACCCAGAAATCAGTGTCGTTAACAAGCCCATCTCAAAACACATTTTAACAATTTCAGTAAAAACATTTCCAAAGATGAGAACTTTATTCTTCAGTTCTCATCTTTACAAGCATATATTTAGACCTCAAAATCATCTCTTTTGTTTTTCCCTCGAGCATATGAGAAGTTCTTTCAGTTAAAAATTGCCCAAAAAGAAATTCAATCAATATCAACCTCATAACCAGGGCAACAAAATTAAAAAAACACAGAAAATTAAGCATATACACAAAACCCCATCATTGCAAACACAGAACATATATATATACACTCACAAAAGACCAGAAATATCTTCTACTGCCAATATCTAAGGAAAAATAGAAACTTTACCAAAGAATTCTCAGAATCGCAACAAATCTACAAAACAGACACGAACTATAACATCCAAAACGAACCAAAATCTCCATAAAAAATCGAAGACGGACCTTGAAGAAGGAACCGAAGGAAAGCTGTGATGAGGTTCGAAAGCCGTGAGATTTCCAAGGTCGACCTGAATATTTCCCTCGGTCTCCATGTTGAACGAGCTTGAGCTTCTTCTTCAGTGGTTGAAGCAAAGCAACAATGGCAACCAAAAGCCCTAACCTTTGTGTTATTAGGGTTTATGCGAATCAGATTTGGTTCGTTGGTGGAACTGGCAAACGACGACGTTTTTGCGTATTTTTGTGATTGGGCCAATATATTCGTTGGGCCTTAAACTAGTGGGCTTTCGATGCTGGCCTTATTTAAAACGACTTGTCGTTTGTTCAAGAGATCGTTTTGCCTCGGAATTGGAAGTTGAGATTTGAAATACAAAGGACATCCAGTTATACGTCATTTCTTGTAAATATGCATGTACAATCAGGATATTGGGGTGACATTAAATTCCATTACCAAAAAGCAGGCAAACTTTTTTTTTTAACTGAATTTATGGAATCCTATTTTTTTTTTTTTTTTGGTTTTTTGGAATCCTATTTTCATGTTAACTATATATATGTAATTTTAGTGAAAACGGACCTAAAAGCAGGTCTACGGTGAGTATTGCCGATATGGCTAGAGAGTATAAAATAGAAATTACACACTTTTATCTTCAAATAAAGTTATCTTAGCATTAACAAAATTTAATCTTACACTCTAATGTTTTAGGATAAAAACAATAATAATTGCGATATGGTCTAAAGTTGTCAAGTAAAAATTAGTAACCACAACTATTATTTGCTACTAAAAACACTTATTTGTTTTGTAAGTGAACCAACTCTAAAAAACCAACCTCTTTAAAATATTTTCTTCTTACTTTTTCTAAATATAAAAACTATCCTATTTTTTTAAAAAATTATTAAAAATATTAGTTTTATTGATCAAAAGGTATAGTTGTTCTTAGATGACTTAAATATCTTGATTGCCATTTGCCAGTTGCCACATAAAACGATTATCATTTTAGATAATTCTTAATGAGAATAACAATTTAATTCTTGATGAACATGGTATTTACTATTTAGAAGGATTATATAATTACAAACAAACGGAAGGTTTTTTTTTTTCTTTTTTTCTTTTTTGCAAATAAACGAAAATTCTGTTGGTCCTGCTTCTCGTTGACTTTTCATTTATTCCTCATTGATTATCAGATGATTTTAATATCTCATGAAAAAAGAAAAAGAAAAAGAAAAAGTTAAAGACGTGTTTGCCACCGCATAAAAAGCTATAAATATCAAGAGCGCGATTGACTTTCAAAATTCTAATAACCAAACACTGTCTTAAACTATATAAATATATTTCGATTTAAAACAAAATACAAGTATATTTAATCATCATCAACCTCAATAGCTCTCTCTCTCTCAGTCCCAAAATCTCTCTCTGTCTCTCTCCCCCAAATCTCCCCCAAAATGAAACCCTAATTTCATCGATCTCTCACAGTCCTTCGCTCAATCTTCAACTCTGATCGTCTCGCTCAGATCGGATCTCAACCGTAAGTTCAATTCTCTTCCATAGATTTTCCCTGATATTTATCGATTCGATATGTATTTTCGTTTTTTTTTTTTTTAATTTCTCGGCTTTGAATCGGATTTTTCTGATGAGTAGGTTCTGAGAATCGAAATCTCCTTCTTCTTCATCGTAACCCTAGTTTTCTAGGGTTTTTTTATCGAATTTTTGGGAGATTCGTGATCTTTGTTCTGGTTTCGGAGATGGATGGGAATAAAGACGACGCTTTGAAGTGTTTGAGAATCGGAAAGGAAGCTATGGCGACTGGAGATCGAGTCCGAGCCCTAAAATTCATATCCAAAGCTCAGAGACTCGATCCGAGTTTGCCTGTCGACGATCTCTTGTCGGAGATTGATAAAGATTCCGGCGAAGATCAATCGCCGAAAGACGCCGGAGAACCGTCCGATTCGCAGCCGTCCAAGCCGTCCGATCATGGTCCGTCGCTCCGCCAGAGAGTTCCGTCTAAGCCGTCGGATCATGGAGCTTCGTCGTCGACATCGTCGGCTGCGACCTACACTGAGGAGCAGATCACGATCGTGAGGCAGATTAAGAAGAAGAAGGACTATTACGAGATTCTAGGGTTAGAGAAGAGTTGCACAGTCGAGGATGTTCGAAAGGCCTATAGAAAGCTCTCGCTGAAGGTTCATCCCGATAAGAACAAAGCGCCGGGCTCTGAGGAAGCGTTTAAGTCAGTCTCGAAGGCGTTTCAGTGCCTCAGCAACGAAGACAGCAGGAAGAAGTACGATGTTGTCGGGTCGGATGAGCCGGTTTATGAGAGACGTCCTGCAAGGCATGCTGCAAATGGTTTCAATGGCTTCTATGAGGCCGAATTCGATGCGGATGAGATTTTCAGGAACTTCTTCTTTGGCGGAATGGCTCCAGCAACGCAATTCCGAGGGTTCAGCTTTGGGACTGGAACGGGGCCGAGGCCGACCCACCATCATCATCACGAAGGCTCTGGCGGGTTCAACATTAGAGCGTTGATTCAGATTCTGCCGGTCCTTCTGATCCTTCTTCTGAACTTTTTGCCGTCTTCAGACCCAGTTTACTCGCTTTCAAGATCGTACCCTTACGAGTACAAGTACACTACAGAGAAAGGCGTAAACTTTTATGTCAAGTCGACAAAGTTCGAGGAGGATTATCCGTTGGAAAGCCGGCAACGGGTTAACTTAGAAAATCAGGTTGAGAGAGAGTACTTCAGTATTCTTACTCAGAATTGTCGGCTCGAGATTCAGCGTCGCCAGTGGGGGTTCATCCGCGAGACTCCACACTGCGACATGTTGCAGCAGTTCGAATCGAAGGCTTATTGACATGGAACGAGGTCAAATCACTACCATTCCCTACTATATTTTTGCTTAGATTGATGTAAAATTGTTTTACTTTCAATAGAGAATTTGTAAGTTAAGCAATTGGTAATAAGTGAGTTTGCTCCTTTTGCTGGACAGAGAATTCGGAGTACGGCAATACTTAAATGTATAACATTGCTTGATACTAATTATTATACTTTGGTTACGTGGATTTGCTTGATACTTTATTATTTGTAAGTCTAGTTACAAATACCGAAACCAGGGCAATACTATCTAGCCATACTGAATTTTGCTATTGATGCTCGAGTTCTGAGACTTTTTTTTGTGATTGCACTTAATCGCTGAGTGCGTGATGGGTTTCCTTTGCTTTTTATGTTTGCTTATGAGCAAGTACTTAGTGGTTCTCTGTGTGTTTAGAGTTGGTGCTTTTGTTGTCTCTTGCAGATTGCTTGTTTTGGTGACACGCTGAAAAAGTGGTTCAATATTTCCTGATCTGGTGTATACAAGAAGAATGGAATTTGCACAAGTGTTGGAAGTGTAGTTTCTCTGGATTTTTCTTTTTCTTTTTTTCTCCTTCCCTCTAAGAAGAGCATAATAGTAGTTTTAGGAGTGAGTTTTGTCAAACTTTGACCTTTATCTGAGCCTCTTATATATTCTTTAAATTGTTGTGAGAAACTTAAGGTTCAGCTAATATGCTTGCTAGTTGGCTGCAATGAATGTATACAAAATCAAAATTCAAGGCTTTCCAATAATTGACTTCACTTGCCTTAAATCCCCATAAGTATCCCCACAAATCTCTCTCTCTCTCTCTCTCTCTCTCTCTCTATATATATATATATATATATATATATGAGTAGACATGTTGTTTTGGTGATGAACAGCTTTGCAGTTGGGCCTCTTGGACGTGATTTTGCCTTTCAGATGTAAAACTGTCTGTCTTGGAGTTCATATGAATTGTGATTCAATTTATTAACATAGCATGTCTAGGTAAGAATAGCTTCTTCTTTATTGGCAAGAGTAGTTTCTTAAATCAAATGAAGATCTGTAGTCTTCCAGATGGAGGCCAAATCGCCCAAGTTGCCTTGGCGTATTCTTAAGAAATATGATCAAATTTTAGTGGCACATCAAAACTGAATATAACTTTGATATCAATTCACGTTTCCATAAGCATTTTCAGCAATAGTAATTCAAGTCTGATATAACAATGCTGATTAATTGAATATTATAAGATGTTGTATATTCATCGCTAAAGCAAAATTGAAAGTCAGTTGCAACCATTACATTGATTCATTGTAAACTACCACTTTCTCTCTCATATATCGAAGATATTGTGATGCAGTGAGAGTATTTGGTATGAGAATCGTCTTTCACTGTGTCAGGACAAACATGGAAACTATTGGTAAGCTTGAAAAGTTGTGTTCCTAATCCTTTGAGATGAGTACAAATAATCCCAATGCTCCAATAACCACGTACTTCAATAAGCAAAAAAACATAAAAACAAAAAGAGTTAGTATAAATACATAAGCAACAATGAACAAATTTATGAATCAATCTAATTTCCAATCAAAGTAAAACCTTGAGCACAGGAAAATCTGTCATGACTATAGTCAGCCAGCCAACATAAGGCAAGAACCTGCAACAAATCGAGGGATGAATAACCGCATGCAAAAATTAGATATTTGGAAACATTCACTTCGATAATCTAGGCCGTGTATTTCCCATCGTACAAATGTACATAAATCACATACCATCCAGCCGTATCTTAATCAATACTAGTACTTATCGGAGTTCTCAGCTTACCCTACTGCTCTCCCCATGATATGGTGCTTTTCCAACCATTTCTGGCCCGGAGCATACAACATCCGGTCGTCAACATCATTATTATCTCCTGAAAGAATTAGCAGACATTAGACAGAGAAACTGAATAAGCCATCTAAGAACACAACTATTTCTGTACTTTCAAGTTTGATCCCATCTTGAAGAACTGCATGAACTAATATTCCCAGCTTTAGTTATTCTCCAATAAAAGCTCCTCGTTGCAAAAACAGCATCCAGAAGATAAACACCATAAGATCTGAGTAGATACAGATGAAGGAGACAGTACCTTTTGTGAGGACATAAACTTCTCCAGTATCCTGTCTCTCATGAACCTAACAAAGCGGATAAGAACAATAGGTATTTCAAATGACAGAACAATAGTAAAGTAGACAGCATTCTGATTTCAAAAATTAGTGTTTTGTTTACAAGGAAAAAATTATGCAGAAGACCAAAAAATTGCGCCACTAATGGCCTGCCTGTGTAGATGAAGATGGAACATGCGTTAAAAATTGAATTCCTAGAGAAATTATGAGGTCGGCGAAAATCTATTAAAATGATATCTCCTTGTGCACGATTTAGTAAAGTCCAACATTTTTCATAAGAAAAAAACTATTGTACTGTCTATTGAGCCGGAAATTGCCCTTGGAAAGTTGAAACTCTGAGAATTCTTACCTTGATTGCTCGATGAACGATTGAAATAGGACGTCCCTATACAACATCCGGAAAAGATAGATCAGCAAGCGGTGAAAAATGAAAGAAATGTGAATGTTATTTGAGAAATAATACATTAAAATCAAGTTTGATATGAAAGAGCGAGCTTCGCCAGATATGAAATGTTGTTTTCAATAAAATAATTTGATTTAACGGCTTCCACCATGATTTCAAGTTTTGTTTTCATTTCCAGAAGAAAGTTATTTGAGGTTTATTACAGCTGATTTATACGGAAAAGAAAAATGTAATAGCCATGAGGAATGAGAAGTATTCATTTCTAAATGAAAGAAAGTCCACGAATTTCATGGAATGTTAAATAACAAGATCTTGAAAAATATCACTACAAACAAAAATTTATTAACAGGGTAGAAGGAACTTACATCCACATTAAAAACAACAATTTCTCCTGCACGTATCGGCTTATTGCTCATAGTCAAGAAGAGAATATCGCCCTGCAAAGTGGAAACGCACAAAACTCACATCACAAACAGAATTCTGAAGAGAAAAAGGGAAATTGTTTATGCATAACATTAGCATTGAATACCACAAGTCAAATCAATAGCAACAAGTCCTGTATCCAAAACAATGAGATTATTCATCATTGTATTTATATTGAAAAACGTCTTTCAAACAATTAGCTTAGGTAATTTCTTCAATTTAACTGTGCAACTACGAAAATATACAATGTGTTGGGTTTTATTTTCATCGCAAATAAAAATAACAAACACGTACAAGCAAAAAAAAAAAAACAAAGTAATTTGCTCAAATAATCCGCATACAAAGCCCACATATAAATCATCACTTTTTTTTATTTATATTTTTGCACCAACAGACATTTTCATCAATCACCATAATAAGGGTCCAATAGTCAATGTATATTAGAACTAAAGTGCAATAATTTTCTCAATCTCCAATTCACTTCAAATCTTCAAAAATCTAATCAATTTTAACTAGAACGCTAATTTTTATAGCCTCGTATATCTTACTCAAAACACACACATCCCATGATTTTAACAAGTTACCAAGAACCAACCCAAAGCATAACAATTCTATGTGGACCCAAAAAAATGCCATAACAAAATCAAGGAAAAGGATTAAAAAATATATATATATATATATATATGAACTTGTTAAAAGAAAACTCACCCTTGCAAAACCAGGTTCCATACTTTCAGAGAGCACAACGACCACAGGCGATTCACTCCCAGTCATGATCATCAATATTTTCCATATTATCAATGCCGATGAGACAATCAAGCCTAAAAAAAAAAAAAAAACCATACACACACACACATTCACAGTTTCTCATATATAGATTAAAAAGTTAAAAATCGGCAAAAAGGAAAAAAAAAAAAAAAATTTGTCTTCGCTTACCAAAAAAAGGGTATTCTAAGATTTCACACAAAAACGAGAATTCAGTTTGTAATTGTAGTTTGGGATCGGTACGAACCTAGCATTACGGCCTGAGAGATCGTGTCCCTGATTCGCATGGACTTGACGGAATCGAGGGTGTCTCCGAGCCAACCCATTTTCTCGCCCCAGAAAATTTCACTGAAGAAGCGAAGAAATCTTCGTTTGGGAACTGGGATTTGATTTTTTGGGATCAATTAGAAAGAAAAATTTTGTGCTATATTGTTGTAACTTCTTGTAATGTTGATTCGAAATGGCTCTTCAAAAATGGTAAAAGGCTGTTGCTGAGCTTTGACTCTCAACTATTTTGGATTATTATTATTTTTTTTTTTCCTAAGGGAGTGAATGTTAATGTCGAGTTTCGAATTATGGATTTTGGTGGGCCCGGAAAAAAAATAATGGAAAAAATTGGGGGCTAGGAAAAAATTTAGATGATTTTGATTTGAGTCGAAAAAATCAAAATTCTATATTTAGTATTCAGATTGTACTTTTGGATAGAAATTTGGTTTGAACAATTTGAAGTGAGATTGAAGAGAGAGAATTTAAATTGAGAAATTTGAAGATGTGCTTTCTAGTGTAATAAGAATATTTAAAATCTGTAATTAAATTACTTATGTATTTTGTTGTATTTTAAAAAAAAATTGATTTTTTTTAAATTATGTGTTAAAAATTGAATATTCCTTATAATTTCTCTTTGAAAAACAATTCCGCTGCGATGTGCGGGTTTTTGAAGTCATTTCTTCTATAATTATGGAAGAAAAAAAGATAGACAAAATAGTAATTTAATAATAAAAAATTGTGTAGTTTGCAATTGGCTGACATGGATCGTAAAATTGAACTTGAAATGTAACAATGGATCAAATTTTCATAATTTCTTTTGAGAGATGTTGAAGAATGTCGTTTTATTAACACACTATTAATTTTTAGTCTTTTATGTCATATTTTTAATTTTTACTCGTACTTTTACATTATAAGATATAAGGCATTAATAAAGTACATTATAATATATAAGGCATAAATTATTAATAGTGCGCAACACTCTTCATATTATCTCCTTTTTTTTTAATTCATTTTAAGTCAAGATCATTGTTAATTTGGCAATCACCTTTTAGGTTCAACTTAAGTTCTAGCACTATTTTAAATTTTCAATTTAACTTTCCCCCTTTAATCTAAGTTCATTTTGACCCAAAATTATTGTTAATTTGCAATCAATTTAAGGGTGAAGTAGGCAAATACCCAGAATTTATATAACAATAAAAATAAATACCCAAACTTTTGAAGTAATTGAATTTCTAGTCAATTTATGAATTACTTGCACATGCTTTTAGTAACTAAGTGAATTAGCACCACTTACCACTGTACAAGTAATTGAATCATTTGGGTAGTTGGTTATATTTTTCAAAAGATTGGGTAATAACTTACATTAAGTTTTAAAAATTGGGTATTTACTATAATTTCTCTTTTTTATTCTACTTAAATTCACATTAAGAGAGTCTTGCTACACTTTTTCAAATTTTCAATTTAAAATTATCCCTTTGGACTAGATTTTCAATTTGTGAACTTGGTTTGTTGAAAAAGATACCAGTTAAGTAATTGGTGATAAGTGATGTTGCCAAGCAGAAAAGATGTTTGTAGTCCATGGTTGAGTTTGTGTACGCCAATATTTTGCAAATAGAGCAGCACACAATTATTGGAGCAAATGAAAAATCAATTTTCAATTAGTAAGATGCTATTTGTAAACATATTTGACAACAAACCTTCACAAGGTTAAGAATAATTATTAAATACATCTAAAATGCAACATTTAAAAATAAATAATAAAAAACAGAGAGTAATTTTCATTCCTAATCCTTTGAAGTAATGACAAGCAATCCCAAAGCACCTATAACTATGTACTGCAAATAAAAAAAGAGGAAAAGACCATTAACATATGCAACACATAAACTAATGTTTTTTGTATAACAAACACAAGTCTATATCTTAGACTTGAGAAAAATTGTGAAAAAAAAACCAAAAAAAACAAAAAAAAAATCCTAAAAATCTCCCAAATTTCATAGAATACTAACCTTGATTACAGGCTTCTCTGTCATGATTATTGTCAACCAGCCAACATAGGGCAAGAACCTGCCAAGAGGCAAGAGATTTAATCACAATGGCAAACTTAAAAACTTCACATCATAGCAATGACTTAATTCTAGAAACTGGACAAATTTCAGTTTCCATTTTTTTTTTAAACATATATGATCTGGTATTTTTATGTCAATCAATGGTTTAAACACCATATCAAAGTTCTGTCTCAACTCGATACAAAAGAGTTCTCTATCTCACCCGACAGCTCTTCCCATGATATGGTGGCGCTCCAACCACTTCTGTCCCGGCGCATACAACATTCCCGTCCTGTCGTCTTCAGGATTGTTGTCTCCTGGAGAGGTTGACAAACATGAATTGAGGATTAATTGTGCCAGTTGAGAGCGAGAAGTAAGTGGCCTAAAACTCGAATAAGGACTAAACATAATGATGATATATTGTGACCATAGAGAAGCGATGTAAAAGAGATAGTGCCTTTTGTGAGGACATAAACTTCTTCGGTGTTCTGTCGCTCATGAACCTATCAAAGAGGATCAAGTTAAAAGTATTAGATCGGTTGGTTTTGGACAAACGAAAGAAACAAAATCAATTTAAAATGTTTCGCGAGACGAAAACGCTGATAAACAATGGTTGCGTACTTTAATTTCATTACTTAAGTATTTGGTTTTTGGTACCAATATCGACTCATTGATACAGTTTTACTAAATTGTCACTGCACTTTCTGCATCGATGAAGATCAAACACGTCGGTACAAAGGAGGTTGTATGTTGAAATTTTGGGTCCTCTCTTTTTTGAGTTTTTCTCAAGTTAGTACACTTCGATACATTATCTCTACACAAGATAAAGTAGAGTTCTTACCTTGATTACCCGATGAACGATTGGAATAGACCGTTCCTAGACAACAAATGGAAGATCGATAAGCAAGCAGGGTAAAGGGAAAAAAAAAAGCAGCAGCAAAAGAAACACCCCAAGAAGTTCAAGTTGCATATACTATAAGGCTTATGGTTAAGAAATAATACAAGTTAAAAATCAAATATATAATGTCAAAGGATGAGCTTCACTGAATTCTACATGCATTTTGAAAATTCCCAATTCAATGTAGTCCATTGTCTTCCAAAAAATTTATCCAGACTCGTTCAAATTGAACTTGATAGCAAAAAAGTCCACCAAGTACAGAGGGGTAAATGATCTAGAGAATAATATTATAGCCGAGACTTCAAGGAATGGAAAGTATTTTCATTTCAAAACATAAGAAAGGGCTCTAATTTCACAGGAAAGTTGAATAACAAAGATCTTGATACAATTAAAGACAAACTCAACCAAGAAAAAGAAAGGAAAAACTTACTTCTACATTGAACACAACGATTTCGCCGGCTCGGATGGGATCCTCAGTCATACGCAAGAACAAAATGTCACCCTACAAAGGGATCAAAATTTCATGTATGCAAACAGAGATTGCTTAAAAAGAGGAAAATATAAAGATATTGTAGTAACATGAGAAATATCACAATTAGAACAAATATCAACAAGACTTCTACATGAGACTATGACACATAAAAAGGCATTTCAAAACAATGAGGTCAATAGTTGATTAGGTAAAATCCCATTTTCAAAAACAAAGCCCACTACATGTAAAAGTACCTTCTCTGCTTATTCTTATTTCTAGTTCAAAAGTCAAAACACCCATCACAACATTATTATTATTATTATTTTTTTTTTTTTATCAATTTCACTATACCACTAATCCAAATCTATTCTTCACAAAAATCCAAAGAATTTGAGTGCAGCAATATCGCCAAAAAGAGAACAATTTCCTAAAAAACCATAAATTTATTTTAAAACTCACCCTTGCAAAGCCAGGTTCCATGCTTTCAGAGATGACAACCACCACAGGCGATTCAGTCCCAGTTATGCACATCAACCCTTTCCATATCATCAATGCACATGATACAATCACACCTAAACGCCAAAAAAAAAGAGAGTAGCTAGTCCTCACAAAAAGGGCATTTTTGCAATATTTTTAGGCAAAAAAATGTAGGAGTTATTGATGATTATTGTTTGTGGGGTTGAAATGAACAGACCTAGGGTGATGAGTTGTGAGAGAGTTTGTCTGACTTTAATGGACTTGACTGAGTTTAGTGTCTCTCCAAGCAATCCCATTTCTGAGTTTGAGACCCAAACTTTGGAGTGAGAGTTTGTGAAGTTTTGTTTCTTCTTTGCAATTGTCCTTTGCTGGTTCGAACATGGAAGTTATGTATAATATATATGTATATGTTTGTGTGTGTGTGTGTGTGTGTGAGTGTATATAAGTGTCTGTCAAATTGTCTAATGTCTCTTGAGATATTTTGACTGAAATAATATCGTGCAAAGCTTTGCTAAAACGTGGCGCTTCAAATGGTATTTGGACATGTGGATTGCGGTGGGACCAGAGAGGGAAAAAGAGTTTAAATTTTTTTTGGTCCTTGAATTTTAGAGAAAATCTCATTGTAGTCCTCGTATTGAAAATCTCATGGTACATTATGAATTAAACGAAAAGTGAGCACTTCACTAATCACGTTATGTTTATATAACGGTGTTATCTTACATTTCACCGACATAGAAATAAATAATCTAGATAGTTTATATATACTTTTTGCATTTGAATCAAGGCCAATTTCTTAATATTTTAAAACATGTATTATTTAAAAAAAAATCTATTTAATTTTGGTTTTTTTTTTCTCGCAACTCACCTGTACTTTATCTATGTGTGGATAGATTGTTGACGGAAAAAAATAAAATTAGATTATTTTATAGATTGAAGACTATTTTTTATTTATTTATATTTTTAAAGGCGCAAACCAAAAACTTTGACTGGATTTTGATAGCTAAAGCACGGCTGCCCTAAAGAGTACAATTAAAAAGGAATATTTGTACGAGAAGAAAAGTTTTTGGTTTTTCAATACATACTCAATTCAATTACTTACCTATAACTCACTGATTCATCATATTAATTCGTTATAAAAAGATAAATGTTATATTTTTATCAACTTTTAATACTAACTTACACAATAGATGAAATTTTTTTATATTTTAATTAGTTAAAGTATAATCCTTTTTAAAAATAAATACATATCGTCTTTTTTTTTCTTTAATAAATTTAAAAACCACGTTATATTATATTTTCTAGATACATATATTGTGTCTCGTTATTATTAATTTATGTTGTCATATTTGGTGGTTTTTTTTATTGGCTTCATCTTTTTGTTTGTCGTTTGTTTGTTTATATCGCGTTATTATTAAATTTCTGTTGTCACATTTGTTGGTTGTTTTATTGGCTTCATCTTTTTGTTTGTCGTTTATCTGTTTATATTGCTTCTATTTTATGCGATCGGTGTTTACTCTATTGCCGTTTCCTTAATGTCATTATTTTTTTAATATTATACTTGTCCTCTTCTGGATTTTTTTTTTTTTTTTTACTTCGTTCATTTTCGCTGTCGTTTTCTTTTTGCACTCTCTAATTTCTCACCTTTTGTTGTCGTTTTTCTCATGCCAAAAGCATGGTCATTCCCATCGTTCCACGCTTATTCGTCTCTCTTATCCACAATATCGTCGCTTCACCATTCCTCGTGTCGTTTTCACAATCAATTGTCGTTCGGGGTCTCTCGCTCTCCTCTCCCATATTCAAACAAAGTCGTTTCTCAACGTCCATAGTCGTATTCCACTTTCACGTCGTTTTCCTTCGCCCCCAATCACCGCACCGTCGTTTCACCATTCCGTGTGTCGTTTTCCAAATCCATTGTCGTTTTGGGCTTTTTCTTCCAAGGCCTGTCTCTCTCGGCCCAGTCCTTTTTCGTCCATTATAAATACAATCTCTTCTCTTCTCTTCGAAACCTCTCTCCGCTTAAACCCTAATTTTGTCCCAAATCCAAAACCCTAGCTTCTCTTCCCCAAATCCCTCGTCGTCGACGCCGAAAATGGTAACTCTCTCTCTCTCTCTCTCTCTCTCTCTCTCTCGATTTTCTTCGCTCTTTCTCTGAGAATTCTGGGCTCGTTAGTGTTAGGGTTTCTGACTCGATGTTGTTGCTCTGATTTTGGCAGCCGGGAGAGGAAGTGAACCCAAAGGCCTATCCTTTGGCCGATTCTCAGCTAACGATCACGATCTTGGATCTCGTTCAACAAGCCTCGAACTACAAGCAGCTCAAGAAAGGCGCAAATGAAGGTCTGAGATTGGAGTTCATGGTTCTTGTTTGTGTTTGTGTTGTGTTCGCGTCTTTTGTTGTTGTTTGATTGGTGATGAGTTTTGGTTTTGGTTTTTGGATTTCAGCGACGAAGACTTTGAATCGAGGTATTTCGGAGTTCGTTGTCATGGCGGCGGACACTGAGCCGCTCGAGATCCTTCTTCATCTTCCTCTGTTGGCGGAGGACAAGGTCATTTCCATTTTTTTTAAATCTTTTTGTTTTACTATTTATTTTGATTTGTAAATCTTTTTGTGAAGTAATCTTTTTTTTTTTCAGTTGTTCTTTGTTTTTTTGTTTTTTTTTTTTCATTTCTGATTTTTATTAGATTAGTACTTTATGGAAGTAGACTTTTTGAAGGGCATTTAGGGCTAGTTCACGAAAATATCTTTTTTTTAATAATTGGAAAGTGACAAGTTGAAATGTCACATCGATTTAACTTTGTAATGAGATTCTAATTGAGGAATTAATTTTATATTGCATTTCTTGAATCTGTTGTGACTTTGTTAGAATCTAGGAATGGCTCTGCAGTGTCAACTTGGCATGAAGCTTAGTTTCTGAATGATTTTTGTCTTGGCAAGGAACATAAAATTTTTATTAAAAAAAAAAGGCATAAAGATGATTTTAGAATTATTTGGTTACATAGAGGTTATTGTATAGCTTTACAAACAGTGTGAAATGTTAAGTGATTCTTCGATTTTTGTTCTATGGCTTAGACAATGTGTTTGGCTTCATGCTACTTTGGTTGATAGAAATTATTTCCTTCATGATCTTTCTTGTTTTGTGCCAGTTTTCAGGATTTGTTGTTAATTATTAAAATAAAATTTGTGATAAGTGTTGCAAAATCTAATAGTTTCATGATACTTTTCAGAATGTCCCATATGTGTTTGTCCCATCAAAGCAAGCTCTTGGCCGGGCATGCGGCGTCACGAGACCTGTCATTGCCTGTTCCGTGACAACTAACGAGGGAAGCCAATTGAAGTCCCAAATACAAAGCCTCAAGGTAATTCATCTATCTTTCAGCTGTATTATTGGTGATTCTTTTCCCATGTTCACATGTGCATTCTTTTAAGGAATTCATTCTGATTCTTTCGTTGCTTTGAAATGCAGGATGCGATCGAGAAGCTCCTGATCTAAGACTCTCACGAGTTGCTATATTCGGTGTGATGGGCCTCTTCGATCTTACTAGTTGCATCTCTGGAGGCTTTGACTGATGGATTTGTGCTATTAGAAAGGATGTTTTCTTTTTGAATTTTGCTATGAGAAAGGATGTTTTCTTGTTGAATTGTTGAAATGCGAGAAAGAATACTCAACAAAATATATTTGCGTGAGTCAAGATGAAATGATGTTATAAGCTGATAAACAAAATGTTCCTAGATTAATGTGAGTTTTGCTCTCTGATTTGGTTTATTGTTTTGAATATTCTTGTTACAACTTTTGATTAGCGAGATGATTTGAAACCATGCTTACGATATATTCTTCTGAAATCAATTCGATAATCAGTTTGATCTTCTATAATCTTGTTGGATTATCCTCTGTATATCTATCCAATAAATGATTTTTAACTACTTGATTCAAAAAGCCAGATTCACACTTGGCGGTTAATTGAAATTGCTTGTAATGCTTGCCAAATGGCTAGCGACACCAGCATTATTGCTTTGCATTTTGCAATATCACTTGATATGGGAAGCGAACCTCGAGTGAACAAGTGTTAGCCTCATTTTACTGAAAAACCAGTCAGTCTATAGTTTAAGCTAAGCAAACATGCCCTAACTATATATATATATATATATATATATATATATATATTTACGTAAGCTAAGCAAACATGCCTAAAGAGAGCGTTTATTATTTAAAAAAAAAAAAATCTAAAGCGAATACTGCAGAGTTGGATAATAAGTGGGGAAATGCCTAATGCAAGTTCGCGCTTACATGTTATGCGGAAGCTTAACTATAAAAATAAAAAAGAACCGATAGTAATAACATATCATTTTGTCCTGCAATTTAGGGGAAAAAATAAAAAAGAACTGATAGTAATAACAAAATAATAATAATAAATAAATAAATAAAAACACAAATTCTTTGTAATTTCCTTTCCCTATAAAAATTGAGTTACAGACTAGTGGAAGTGTGGAATAGCAACCACCAGGTGGGCGTGCCGGAGTGGTTATCGGGCATGACTAGAAATCATGTGGGCTCTGCCCGCGCAGGTTCGAATCCTGCCGCTCACGATTGCTTTTTCTATTTTATTTGTATCTCTAGTAGATGTTGTCTTAGAAACACCAAAAGAGTAACTATAAATGTAACATTTCTACCAAAATGTCTTACATAAATATCTATAACCTATCCACTTTGAGCACATTCAAGGTACTCATAGATACTAAGGTCACTCTGCAAATTATCACTCTCTCTTTCACTCAAGGATTTCATATCATATCCTAGGCACTTTGCCATCCTGAAAATCTCCTCCCACTGGGGGTGAGACTTATCACCCGCCGAGAAACCATGTAGATTCATCGAGCCTCCAACATCGGCCCAACTAAATCCGACCATTTTCTTCACTCCCTTCTTTCTCATCCCCCTCCTTATCTTGGCCACCTTTTCCCAATCTCCCTTCTCAGCATACAAATTGGACACCAACATATAAGGACCCGATTCCATTGGCTCTAACTCCATCAAAGATTGAGCGATCCTCTCAGCCATCTCCAGATTGCCATATATCTGACATGCCCCGAGCAAGCTTTGCAACACTGACAACCCGGGCTGTCCTGGAATCCTACGCATCATCTCCTCTGCTTCGTCAAGTTTTCCTGCGCGGCCGTACAAGTCCACCATGCAGTTATAGTGCTCTCGTGATGGCTCAATTTGATAGTTTTTAACCATTGACTCGAACAGTTCGCGTCCCATGTCAACCATCCCCTTTCTGCTGCACGCGGTTACCGCAGAAAGAAAAGAGATTGAGTCAGGCGTTACGCCTTTTCTCTCCATTTCTCCGAACAAATTTATTGTTGACTCATAGTCTCCGTGGCCAGCATAGGCAGAGATTATTGCTGTCCAAGCATATTGACTGATCTCGGGCGTATCGTCAAAAACTCTTTGAGACTCGTGGATGCTTCCGCGCTTTGCATACATGTCAAGAAGAGCACTTGAGACGATTGAGTGGGTGTTTAGTCCGAGTTTTATTAAATACGAATGGCATCGTTGTCCGTATTCCAAAGATATATCCTCAGCATCAGCAATTGCACTCAAGGCACTGCCAAAGGTGTAGTGGTTTGGTTTGAACTCAATAACAGCTAGTAGGAACATTTCCACAGCTTTTTGATACAAACCGTTTTGAGCACAACCCGAAATCAGTGAATTCCATGATGTTATATCTCTGCAGCTAAGCTCCTCAAAGATTTTCACACATTCATCCATGGACTCGAACTTAGCATACATAGTAATGAGGCTATTGCAAACATCTTGTTCGAACAAAAACCTGGTCTTTATACAAAATCCATGGACCATTCTCCCTTGAGCAACCAAATTATTGGTTGTTATGGAATGTAGTAGTCCAACAAATGTGACATCATTTGGATATACTCCGTCCAATCTCATACCGTTGAACAGAGACATGGCGTGTTCTTCGTCTATAGAGATAATCGAAGTCCACGATACAACGTTTCGTTCTTTCATGCTCCAAAAGACTAATTTCGCATCTTCAGTTTCCCCAGACTTAGAATATGTTGACATCAACAGATTACAAACCGATATGTGTGTGCCGTAGCCAAATTTTATAGCCAAACTATGTATCTGCTTCCCGAGCTCTAACTTTCTCTCGTGCCCACAAGCCGAAACGGCACTTGTAAATGAGATGTGATCAAGATCCATCCCTGCTCTAACCATTTCGATAAAAACCAAAATCGCTTCAAGTCCGTGATCTCCATCTTGAGTGTAACCCGATAGCATCGCATTCCACGTAACCAAATCCCGATTAGGTACTTCATCAAACACCCTCCTCGCATTCAATAGACTTCCACATCTCGAATACAACGATATGAGAGCATTTCCAACAAACAATTCACCATCCAATCCGGCCTTCACAATAAGACAATGCAACTGAATTCCAAAGATAAAGTCTTCATGCTCCGAACAAAAGGCCAGAATCGTCGTATAGCTCACCGGATCAAATTCAACCCCCGAATGGTTCATCCGAAGAGCGAAGCGAAAAGCATCCTCGCTCTTCCGAAACCCGGAGAGGATTGTATTCCAAGCAACCATACCCGGATTGCACAAACTCTCAAACACACACAAAGCCTTACTAAATTGTCCGGACTTAGAGTACATATTCATCAAAGAATTCGAAACCGAAGAGCACGAAACAAACCCAGAAAAGACCGCAAAGCCATGGACTTGGCAGCCGAGCTTCGGCTCGCTTCGGCAAGCCTTGAGAGCGAGCGTAACCATTGCTTTGTCGACGTTTTGGGAGAAACCCAATTGAAGCTGGCTCTTGAAGATTTGAAGGGCAATGTGGGGGCGATTTCTGTGGACATGGTAGAGCATAGAGCGGCTAACAGAGGCAGAGTCTAGTTGAGCATTTTCGTAGAACACTTGGTGCTCTCTTCTATAAGAATGGAAGCTTTTCGGGCTTTTTGACCGCTGGCTCGGTGGTCTCTGGAGAAGAAGTTTGAAATTCAGTTGGCGGGTAATCATCAGAAGCTGAAAGAAAGTTTGGAGAGAGAGAGAGAGACAACTCAAGAAAGGCGCGAATGAAGGTCTGATTGAAGTTCGTGGTGTTTGTGTTTGCGTCTTTTGTTGTTGTTTGATTTTTGATGAGTTTTGGTTTTGGTCTTTGGATTTCAGCGACGAAGACTTTGAATCGAGGTATTTAGGAGTTCGTTGTCATGGCGGCGGATCCTTCATCTAAATCAACAAAATATGTTATTTTATTTTATTCGAATGAATATAAAATTAAAGAAGATATATATATTTTGAATAAAATTTTATTAAATATATAAATATTAAAATTTATTTATTAATCATGTCTTAACGTTTTTAATCGTGTTTTGTGTTCATGTCGTGTTCACTTGTTTAATTATCGTGTTAATCGTGTCGACCTATTTAAGACCCAAACCTATTAAAAGTGGACCTAAACTCGTTTGTCTCGTGTCGTATCTTGTGTCAGGACTCAAACTGTCACCCCTAATTAGATCCATCTATGGGTACGTACATTGACATGCGTTAAAGAGATACTATTATTTTTAGCCCACCTCATCCCGACGAACCTTAATAAGTTGATGGCATATCTATAACTCACTATGTAGAATACCACCAGAAGTTTCACAGAATCCAAAAAAGAATATTCTCTAGAACACCAGATTGAATAACACCCTTTAGAATCTGCAAAGCATAATCTCTTGCTCCATAATTGATGTTAAAATATCATAAACTGAAAAATTATATCAAAATATATTTTGTCAAAAAATACATGCCAATACTCAAATTCACCGAGTCACCAACCTCTCTTAGCCATAGTGAACAAACATAAAAAAGATTGGACAGTAACAAAGATGATAGGTTATAGATATGTCGTCTATAATAAGTTGAATCAATCTATATAAAAAATTTCATAGCCCAAAGATTGCTAAGAAAAGCCACCTAGAAACAATTCTAGCAATTAAACCCTAAACAAAACGGATCAAAACCTACAAACATAAACCAAAGTAAAAAAAAAAAAAAAAGAAAGAAAAAAAAAAGAAACACAATAAATAAAGAAAATCAACAAAGAGACATCCAATTACAACACCATAGACGATGCTTTTGTTTTTATTAAGGCCCGACGCCACAACCATAGACGATACTTTTATTTTTATAGCACATCTCCTTCTACTCAAACCATCATTCTTAGAATCACCTTAGATTAGGTTGTTCTTTCTTGTTAAAGAGACTCAAACGTTGAAGGTATTTAATAGAGAAAAAAATAAACAATCAAGTAAGCAATCATTTTTTTTTTTTTGGCTCAAGATGCAAATTATAATCTATTTTAGAGTAGAACCGTTCCAAAAGATATAAATCCCTAGAGATAGTTAATCAATCCTTAAATCTACATTTATGAATCCTATAAAGTTACTTTGCTTACTAATTTTTGTTCGAGGGGATGTTTTTCTTTTCATTATTTGCTATACCCAAAGGTTGCTACTTAGAGTTAGAACTACTTTTGGGAGTCTATTAAAAAAATTTTGCTACCCCTATGCATGCATCTTTAGTGGTACAACGTAGAAGGAAAATATAAGCCACTTTTATAGTGGGCTTATAATAAATAATAGTCAAATGATTCAAAAAAATAAAAATAGTTAATAATGAAAAAAGATATTAGCATAATAAAAAATTTAATAGAAAATTGGCTGTAATAGAATTTATTATCATTGTCTTTTTTTTTAATATTTCGGAACATTAGTTTTTTTAAAATTAAAAATAGCTATTTATTATAATTTCTACGCTTGATTTGGTAGAAATTAGTATGTAATATCAAAAAGTGGCATGGAGCTTAAAATTTTGTTATTACGAAAAGGGAGATTCTAAAAATGTCTCTTTTTTTTTTTAGAAATATTGATGTCTACTTATTTTTATTGTATTTTTAATTTTGGGAGAATTTCAAAATAAAATCATTTTTTATGTCACTTAATCATCTATACCCTAAGTGGTGTGCTCCCTTTATTTCTATTCTATGTTTGTAGTGTAAATTTTGGGGTATAAATTAAAAGTACAAATACATTGAGCATAGATTATCATTGTGTCAAGAATGATGTATTCCTCAAAATCCCCCTTTTATTTTTATCTTACTATATTACACTATATATAAAAGAGTGTAAATTAAATTCAAACAACATGTGGGGGGAAAATATTGATTTTTTTGTAGAAATTAAATTCTCTTTCACCATATGTGGGGCAAAGAAGATTAATGATGTATCAACTTAGGTCATTCTGAAAATTATCGTGCCAAAATTTTTTTTTTCACATTTTTTTTGTTTGACCTTCTATTATTTGTAGACAGAGAATTTAGAAACATAAAATGCAAAGCTAACTTGACAATAATTGGCATATAATCTAAAATTTCACAACGATCTAATCAATGTCCAATTTGTTCTGAATCAAGAGATCATGTTTGTTTTCTTGAATGCATTTGAATTTCATTGCTTGCAGTCGCCAACTTGTGCCACAATCTAGCGTCGACACATGTAAAAAGACAAAAATATCCTTAATGAAATTAACATCAATTATGTGTCTAATGTCTCGTATTAGTAATTAATACCTAGTTAACAATTGATCTTATCCAGTTCCAAATAATTATACTCATCTCCACTACGTGTGTGGTCCTATATATATCCTAAAATCCTAAAATCTTTTCAAACAAATATATATTGATGTCTTTTCAAATTGATATGTGATGATTTTTTTTAATTTATAGTTCTACTAAATTCTGAGTAAAACGAAAAAGATATACGCGTATCCTAAGTATATCCCACAGATTTGATGATCAAGTGTAAATAAAATAATATACATGCAATTATGAAGCTGATGATATATCATAATGCTTAACTACAGAGATTTGACACTAACAATGGATGCTAAGCAATATTGAATCATATAATTATTAATACTAATACATATCATTCAACTATTAAAGCATAGGTTAACTAGGTTGCGACATGAAACAAGACTTGCCTTGAAAAAAAAAGAAAAAAAAAAGAAAAAGGAACATGAACTATGACAATTAATTAAGCAAAAATATCCCACAAATTAGAGACCGACATAAACTTCTGATTGTAGGTCATTGTTTATGGTCAATCAAATACATAGATTCAAATGAGTCAAAGTTGATTCTAAAAATTAATCTTTAATCTCTTAAAACCAATTCATCATTGCCTTTTCCACAATGCATGGAAAAGAATTGCTGCCTCAAAATTGACGTTGGAGCTTTGCTTGTCCTTTGAGTTACCTGAAAAGCTCTGGAAATTTGAAAATCAACTCACCACGTAACAAAAAAAAAATAAAAATGTACACATATAGGCTATAGCAGGCTTCTAAGTCTCAAGCTATATATACAGCTATATATACAGCTCTATATACATATATATACATATATATATATATACATGTATAAACAAACACAATAGGTGATAAGAACAAGAGTGAAAGCTAACCCTTTTCTATTCCCTATCTTATTATTCCCTAGGAACAATAGCTATATTATCACATTTGGTTTTTATTGCCCTCTCTCTCACTCAAAGACGAAAGTGGTACCAAATACAAATTGTACAGAAACCATCAAAACTTTTGCAATCAATATTTTGACTGTTTTTGGGGACTCATAAAGATTCCAATCCAATATGTCAAAGATACGAAAGTTTAACAATCCACAGTTGCATATATTTGTATATGCGTTTTGGGCAACATCATGGGTCACACACACGGTGACTTTTCTCCAAATCATTAGCTTAATTAAATGATTTGTTTAACTTTTCATTGCACCACATTTTTTTAAATTAATATATAATTAACAAATATGGGATTAAAGACATCCGACAAATTTGACTATCTCAATCGAGTGTGTTGGGATATATATACATTTACATGTGGAAGCGCTATATGTTTGGTGCTAATACAAATTGCATGATTTATTGGCATATAATCGTGAAACCATACGGAAGTTAAAGAAAGGATTTGCGTTTCCCATTATCAAAAATTTTGAAAAAAAAAATATATGAACCCTCTTATAATAAGGACTACTTTGTGGGCATAATTCATACTATAGAGACATATATCCAAATCCAATCTTTATCACTATTGAAGCAAAATCTTTCATAAATATTTTAAGCTTGCCACAAACTGTGGCTAGAAAGCTATATATATGTTGGAAAGAAATATATAAATATGCATTTGTTGAATGGGGATATTTTATTTTAATTAATGTATCATTAGGAGAATATACATGGAGATACCAGGTAGTGAACAATGATATTTTTGTTTATTTTGTAATGCTTTACACATGTAGAAGAAAGATTGGAGTGAGTCATCTAGGAATATTGACTAGTGAATATAAAGAATATTCTTCATTTGTATATCTAGGATTCTTTTGTTTTTCACAATAATAATTAATTTCTTCCATACTTTTAGCAAGTGATTTTAATTGTCTTTTATATTCACTATCTAATTAACTATAACTAACACATTGATCATGATGGTAATTTATCACAATAATTGATCGGTATTTAACACCATATGGCCTTGTTGGAGTGGACAACTTTTACCAACCAACATATAAAGATTTATTAATGGGTTTTTGGTTGAGTGCTTTGGAAAAAATGAAGATTCTTTGCGGAAAAAAGGCATTGTAATTGTGGAGCTTTCTAGACACTGTACAAGGAAAGATACAAGCAAGAAAAGTGGAAAAAGGGTTTATACCAACTCATATATATAGTGGTCGGTATGCTTCAATGTATACAAAAAAAAAAAAAAAAAAAAAAAAAAAAAAAAAGGAAAAGAAATGAAAAAGTGGAAGAAATAAGGACTAATTAAAGGCATTTATATATTTTTATGTTATACTCATGTGACTGATAAACAAAACTAGGGAATTTCAAACATAATTTGCATAGACCGATTCTTTTAGCTCAATGGCTTTCCTTTCTTCCTTTTATCTCTCTAAGTTTGAAACAGACCAGGCTTTTTTTCCTTTTCTAATACTTTATATTTTCAGGTATTTGACAACATTGTAATATACTTTTTAGTTGAGAAAATTAGTAACTTATTTGCAACGCCTTCTCTAAAGATGGTGGAGACTACCACATTCATATTGTGGGTGTGAGAAATAACATTAAGTCATCGACTATAAAGCTCCCGAGGAATTCTAAAGTTGATTTTTTGTTAAAACGCTCATAGAACATAGATAGAGTCAACTTCGATCCAAAAATTCCTTCCAATTAAATTTTGCCTTTTTGTCGATTGCAAAAAGAAATGCCAAAAGCTCTGCCTCGAAAGCAAAACGAACTGGGACACCCAAATTCTTCAAAATTAATAGATCAAATTGCATATTAGACATCGGTGAGAGCTACTTTTGCAAAAACATCTGAAAATTTGTTTTCTTTTTTATCTAATTATTTTGTGACACCTCGTCAAAGTAACTATTTGTATTTAATATTTTCATAATGTATATATAAAATTAATAATTAGCGATATAATAACGTGTCGTAAATTAATTAAAGAGACATGAAGGGAACATTAAAAAAAATTAGAGGATCTGGATTCAATGGCAACTAGAATGTGGTTGGTGTTATCCATAAAGCAAACTCCATTAGACATTGGATGGTGGAAATAATCAAAACATTGAAAGAGAACAAATGGTTCTCCAAGTGAATTATTTCAAAACATGGTCTTTGATCTTTCAGTCCAACAAATCGGAAAAACACAATGCATTATTGTTGCGCCAATAGGTTCCTTTTAGTACATCTTTTTTTTTTTTTAAGCATTTCAGTGAGAAACAGATGTCCAAAGAGTGGTAGGGCATAAGGCCAGAACATCATAGTAGATAGGTAGATAGATATACATGGATAGAGCCTGCAAAGATATTAGAGGTAGTTGTGATTTATAGGATATGTATGTTTTTTTTTTTTTTTTCCATTTTTTGGATACAAGAGTCAAATTATAAGGGGATTTGTATCAAATTTTTTTGGCTGCATATACTTAGTGGTAAAGAAAATAATGAGGGTAAGGGCTTTGGGTTTGGAGGGGACCAACATGGATTGTCTGGTTATGGGTTTTTATTTTTGCCCCATATTCTAAAAATTAATATTATATATTATTTTCATTATTTGATAGCAGTACTAGAGCATCTTTTTTCATGTTACATGTTCTAGTGCCTTTGTCAATAATATTGCAAATGGCCGGTGGGTTTTGATAATCAAGAAATCTATTTTTAGTGCTAGCTGTCTAGTTGATGGCACGTGTGGAGGTCCATTGAATATTCGCACATATGTACTTCACACGTACCAATAATATCTAAAAGTGCAAGAGAACCCATGTGCACGTGCCGGTCACGTGGGGCCTGTGGTTGACATTCCCTTAATCGTAATCATTGTTGTGTATATTTGTGCACTATAGATGTATTTTATAGCATTTGCCATAGAGATGTCCAACCATGCATTATACGTTGCGCAGACATACATACATACATACATACATACATATATATATAGATGTGTGTGTCTATATTATATATATATATATATATATATATATATAAAAGAAGTGAAAGTTAGGGATATGAATTGGCAAAAATGTCAACTCTAGTGACCCTACTTTGTGTTTTCGGTCAATGAAAGAGATTATTCATTGTTTGTATGATCATGAGTTGAGTCCTCTCTATAGCTCCCCCCCAATGTTATATTGTTATTAGTCAATTTACTTGTATATATGTATATAGGAGCTAAGAATTACATGACAGTGAAATATGTATTATTATTAGATCACAAAATCCAAATTGAAGTTTATCAACAAAAGGAACATGCATGTATATAAAGAATATTACGGAAAGGATATATATATGACACATGTCCTATTCTTAATTTCTCGCATTTTTAGTACTTTTTTTATTTTACTAAATATCTCTATGTACACTCTTAGAGAGTTAATAAAGACCCTTTCTTCAGTAGAAAGTACCTTTTCTTTCTTTCTATCTTTTTTTCTTTTTTCTTTTAAGAAAAATATTTGATACTATAACATGGAAATAATGTGCCATATAGATATGTTATACAAGTTTGGCCATATAGCTTCAGTCAGCAAATGCTAGCTTCTTAATGCTTTTTCTTTTTTCCAGAATAGAAAGACAAGAGAAAATAAATTGGTATAGATGAATGCATATTGAAAAGATTGGAAAGTTCATTAATTATTTTAATTCAGTCAAAAAAGGAATAGCAATACTATGATTTATGAACTAGAAAACTTTTCACTTAGAGAAAGAGATATCAAAATGGTACTCTTATTACTTTTTTTTTTTTTTTGCTCTAGATATCATAATACACTAAAATTACTAGTTCCTACCTTCTTTTAACTTGCAGTTATCACTTCCTATAGTACAATACCTTCTCTTAACAAATGACACAAGTTGACCAATATTGTACACCACCAATAGCCCTTTAAAGTTGGCACAATCCTATTATTGGTCAGTTAAGTTAATAGCTATTTTGGACTATATGTTTTCAAAAAATAACCACAGTTTAAAAAAATTTAAAAACTAGCCATGACACACTGTAAGAAATTTCTGACAATAACAAAATTACACATAAAATGTGCTGTAAGAAATTTCTAACACGTGTTAGAAATTTCTGAAAGGGCAAGTTTTTGAATTTTTTGAAACTGTAGCTATTTTTTAAAATCATTTTGTAAACATTGGCTATTTCTTAAAATTCTCTAAGGTCAGTTAGGTAAATAGCCATTTTGAACTGTGTGTTTTCAAAAAATAGCCACAGTTTCAAAAAATTTAAAAACTAACCATTACACACTGTAAGAAATTTTTTGACAATAACAAAATTACACATAAAATGTAGTGTAAGAAATTTCTGACACGTGTCAGAAATTTCTGAAATGGCTAGTTTTTAAATTTTTTGAAACTGTGGCTATTTTTTAAAATCATTTTATAAACAGTGGCTATTTTCTTAAAATTCCCTTCTATTATTATTATTATTTTCCTTTTATTTTCCCCCAAATTGGTAGTTCATAACTACCCTTTTTTGGGACAAAATATCAAAATGGGACGCGGTGGATGCTAAATTCTTTTGATGGTTTCAACTCCGAAGTCAGAGATAATATAGTTTGTTGCATATACACCACAGATTCTCTTTTTAATTATTTGACAAAATCTAATGGAAAAAATCTCCCTAATCATGTCTCAAAATTACAATAGTTATCCTTTCTATTTATACCAAATTTACACATAATATATACACACACACACATACATAAATTAAGAGCCAGCCATGCCACGATGTGGAAGAAAATGAAAGGTGGAGAGCTAATTTGCTTGTGGATTGTGGGGTACAAAAAGCACTTTCAAGGCCAACCATTGTGTAGCAATTCACAATCCCTCAAAACCACCTCAAAATCCCAAATAAGCTATCTATAATACCAATTCTTACCACAAATTATACAAGAGTGTGTAGAGAAAAAGCAACAAAAGCTATTGGTTTGTGGATGTTTGAAGATTCCAATTTTCCTCTAATCTTTCATCAATCAACATCACCTTTAAAATTATATTTCTACCACATTAATTTTTTATTTCCCTCTCTTATTAATCTCAAATAACTTTTTTATTAAAACAGACTCTCAATCAGTCCCAGAAGCTTCCACTCAATAATGCGATGAAGCTAATCTCTTTCTAATATAATCTTTACCATCAAATTGAGTCTTAGTAGTATATACTTGGCTTAGTGGTGGGTCACTCTGAATGTTCAAAATTGATGAGACTCTCTGCCTATAAAAAGGCCAATTTGTAGTTCCCATGATAGAGCTAAGTTGTGAGTTGGAACAATCTCAAAGATTATAGCAACAACAGCAAAATATTCTTTATAGTACTATTCTCTCTTTGCTTTTTTTCCTAGCTCTTTCATACAATCAAGTCCTTATAACTTGGTGTATTTCCTTGCTGGAACTTGGCAGCAGCACAAAAGTCATGGTGGGTTTATTTTTTATTTTTTTTAGAGCTTCATCAATTATATACATTTCTAGTTTCATTTAATGTTTTTCTTATTTTTTTATTTTTTTTTCTAATTGTGTTCTTCACATTTTCGTTGGAAAATGTATTAGAGCTTTCATTTCTACATTTCTAGTTGCATTTCAATGTTCTTTAATTTTTGTAAAATGTGTTATCAATATGTATTTTTAGGAAGGGAAAATGAGTTGGACGGTTTCAGATGCTGTGGATTACAAGGGCTTCCCTGCTGATAGGTCCAAAACTGGCGGTTGGCTACCAGCTGCTCTTATCCTTGGTATGTTCTAATTTATCTTCATTTGATTTTTCCATTATATTTTTAATAAATATATATATGTGTGTGTGAAACTATATATAAAGAGTATATATTATTAAATCAAAAGAAGAGTATCTTTGAGGCAACTTATTGAATCCTCAAAACTTCATGTAGACACACAAGTTGAATTACAAAGTATAAGCTTATCCATGAAAGAAGTAATTAATGTTCATCATTTTTTTTTGTTTTGTTGTTTGTTTGTTTATATATGATATATGTAGCTTGTTAGACATGCTTGCCATGTCTAAACCTGTTCATGTGTGGTTTACATTGAGAAAGTGAGAGAGAGAATCAAAGTTTGCTTGGTTGATATAGCTAGCCAACAAGTCACATGTTTCATCTTGATATATAGTATTGCATACAGTTTTAATACAGTATTGCAATAGTTAGTATAATAAAGTGCTTAAAAAAATACTTGGTACGTGTAAAGTAGGTGGCTCATGCTAATAATAGGGTGATAAGAATGTATAACACATGTAAACCATGGTTTTATAAAAATATGATTACTAGAAAGATTTTTAGCTCTAATAATTAATATATATTGCATGCCAATTAAATATTGGCACCTCCCAAGTCTCAAGTCTCTACCAACATTAATTCAAAAGTTTAGTCAAACCTAAGCACTAATTTATTTTTTTCCTCTGTTGCATTCTATTTTCTATTTAATTACTTTATTATTATTATTATTATTACTACTTTTTGGCTGTTATATATATATATATATAATTTATAATAAGAATGGAGAAAGGACCCGTCTAAAAGATGGTAGCCTATATTCCTGGCATTTTCTCTTTGGATTGATGCATGGAAAAAAGGCAAATATTCTATCTGGATCATTCTATGATCGATCAGAACATGAAATAACATACACATCAATCTCACTACCCTTTTGCCCATATTCCCAAAATCCACTTCTTTATTGTACTATTGTTTAAATCCACTTTCGTTGAAAAGAAGTGTCACTTTCTGAAAGATTTCATTTTGCACCAAAATAAAGTGCCACCCTTTTTCAATATCCACCAATAGAAGAATTATATACAAATACTTTTCCTTTATGTATAGACTTGTGGCAAACTTGATTTAATAATACTAACCACATGTATATTAGTATTACTACCAAACTCACATATGGAAACCCATCACATGTTATCTACGTGGCTTTCCTTTTCATTGCACTTCCTATGGCTTATAACTTAGGAGTACTTTACATCATATTCATTGTTCCAATAAAAAGCCTATTTTTCCCTATAATATTATAGCTTATATTTAAAAAAAAAATTGAGCACTTTAATCACTTGGTGCATGAGCTATGTGTCATATATAACTTATAAGCATGGTTAATTTAATACTAATAAAAAATATCTCACTGATTGATTATATATTACAGGGATTGAGATAAGTGAAAGGCTATCAACAATGGGAATAGCAGTGAATCTAGTGACTTACTTGGTAGGAACTATGCATTTGCCAAGTTCAACCTCAGCCAATATTGTGACTGATTTCATGGGCACATCTTTTCTCTTGTGCTTGCTTGGAGGCTTTCTTGCTGATTCCTTCCTTGGAAGATACAAGACCATTGCTATCTTTGCGGCCATACAAACACTGGTCAGTACTCTAAATATACATACATAACTAAACTAAACACATAATTTAAAATAAACTAAATTTTAAAATATAAATATAGATTAATTCTATAATGTTTCATACTCGTAGGTGCTCCCTGTACCGTTATATATATAAATAAGATGTAATAAATGACTGTTGTAACGAACTTAAAATAATTATTACATCTCCCTTCTATAATGTTATATAGAGCATTGATAAAGTATCAGTAATATAGAAAGGACCATAAATATATATTTAACTTTTTGAATTATCTATAAACTAATGTTATAATAGAATATATGATCATATGTACCATTTAACTTTCAGTACTAGCAACTAGCTCAGTTCCTCTATTACACAATTAACAGATAAAGTTAATTCGTCTAATATTTTTATTCCTTTATCAAGTAACTAACTCTCTCTCTTCTTTCTTTATTTCTTTCTTTCTTTCTTTTTTCTAATAGACTTAACTAACTTTTTGCTTGAGGGTAACTAACTATTTAAGATTGTAGGCAGTACTCAAGTACAACTACGGTTTACCTTTCTAGTATTATTGATTTGTTTTAACATTATTAATTTTCACTAAACCTTGATTATTTACTCAATTTATTAGGGCACAGCTTCCTTGGCCATCTCAACAAAACTGCCACAGCTACAGCCACCTCCTTGTGACACAATCACAGGCAAAAACTGCAAGCCAGCCGATGGGCTCCAGATGGGAATCCTCTACTTAGCCTTGTACCTAATCGCCCTCGGGACCGGCGGCCTCAAGTCGAGCGTATCGGGGTTCGGGACAGACCAATTCGACGACAAGGACGAGAAGGAGAAGGCCCAGATGGCCTACTTCTTCCAGAGGTTCTTCCTCTTCATCAGCGTAGGAACTCTCATGGCTGTCACAGTGCTCGTCTACATTCAAGACGAGGTCGGTCGGAGCTTGGCCTACGGGATCTGCTCCGCCTCGATGCTGGTCTCGATCATAGTTTTCTTGTGTGGGACAAAGAGATACAGGTTCAAGAAGAGCATGGGAAGCCCTATAGTTCACATCTTTCAGGTTGTTGTGGCTTCTTTCAAGAAGAGAAAGATGTCCGGTCCTTTCAACGTCGCGCTGCTGTACGAGGACACTCCCGAGGCCTCGAAAATCGCTCACACCGAGCAGTTCGGGTGCGTAAGCCTGAGTTTTAGTACTCATCATGATTTTTTTTTTCTCTTAAGCAAAAGCTAAAAAAGTGAGACTTAAATGTTTTTTTTTTTTTTTTTGGTTTTGTTTAGTTTCTTGGACAAGGCAGCCATAGTAGCAGAGGGAGATTTTGAGAAAACGGGCAGCGTTTCGGTGCGAAACCCGTGGACGCTATGCGCGGTGACGAAGGTTGAGGAAGTGAAGATGATGATCAAATTGTTGCCAATTTGGGCAACAACCATACTGTTTTGGACAACTTATGCTCAAATGATCACTTTCTCTGTTGAGCAAGCTTCTACCATGGAAAGGTCTATTGGGAGCTTCCAAATCCCTGCTGGCTCTCTCACCGTCTTCTTTGTGGCAGCTATTATGATCACTCTTATTGTCTATGACCGACTTATTATGCCTCTTTGGAAGAAATGGAAAGGCCAACAAGGTATATTTTTTAGATGATGATCATAATCATGACCATTTAAGAATCAACCAAGTACTAATTAGTAATGAAAAAATATCCATTTGAATAGCCAGATTATGGTACTAATCACAATGAGATTTACATTGAAACCCTAGACTTTGTTAAATCAAAAGAAATGACAAATGTACACCTAATTAACATGACCAACCAATACCAAATATTTTGAAATGATCAATGTTTTCTCTAAGTTGATCATATTTTCACAAAAACCCTAATAATTAATGGACATTTTTTTCGCTCAAACAGGCTTCACCAACCTGCAAAGAATCGCGATAGGCCTCGTCTTATCGACCTTCGGGATGGCAGCTGCGGCCCTCACCGAGATGAAGCGCCTTTCGGTTGCGAAATCCGTCGGTGGTCAGACCGCGACGCTGCCCATAAGCGTCTTCCTGCTGATCCCGCAATTCTTCCTAGTGGGGTCCGGAGAGGCCTTCATCTACACCGGCCAGCTCGACTTCTTCATAACTCAGTCCCCAAAGGGCATGAAGACCATGAGCACTGGCCTCTTTCTCACCACGCTCTCGCTCGGCTTCTTCGTCAGCAGTTTCCTGGTTTCGGTGGTGAGGAAGGTCACCGGAGCCAGGGACGGCCAAGGCTGGCTCGCCGACGACATCAACCATGGAAGGCTTGATTGCTTCTATGGCCTTTTGACAGTCTTGGGAGTGATCAACTTTGTGGCTTATCTTGTTTGTGCAAAGTGGTACAAACTCAAGAAAGCCAAGCCGGTTATGCAAATGAGTAGTGTTGTTAATGGGAATGGGAATGGCAATTTCTCTGGTGATAATTGTGATAAGTGCTAATGAGGATTAAGATTAAGTATTGTTACTACTGATTGGGCTAAGTACGTATGTTGGGTTTTCTTGTTTTTTTGGTTTTTGTAGCCTAATATTTGTATGTACAACAATCAGTGGTTAATTTGGGTGTGCTTAGTTGTTGATCTCTCTCTATATATCATAATCTCATGTATTAGCTTTTAATTAAGTTAAATCTTTGCAATGAAGTGATCATCCTTGTCTATTCCATTTCTGCTTTTCCTTAATCTTTCTCTTCCTTTAATTAATTTTCTATTCTTTTTTTTTTCCTCAATTGGTCATTCACACACACACACACAGATCATCCCTTGTGATACCAAGAATGAATATTAATCTACATATATACCCCTTTTCGTAAATAAACACATATATAAGGTGTGGACTCTTCTTCCCACTGTGCAACTACAATAAAAGAATGAGACATATATATGAATTAATCAATCAATCATGCAAAGCCATAATTCCATATCAACTTTATTTGTGCATAGTGTTGTTATAACTGAGGAGATCATGGTAGGAACACCTAATTCCGACATGTTAGGGCAACACAATGCCTATCATTATGGCCTATATGTGTGTGTGTAACGATATATATAGGTGCGCGCATTGAGCACACTCCTTTGAGGTCTGACTTGACACATTTCTAATGGTGGATGGCCTGTAATAGCGTTGCAATATTGTACTCATTCATACAGATACTTTTTCAACGAACAATTTATATATATATATATATATATCACATGATTGAACTGGTTTTTTTTTTTTTTTGCATGGAATGATTGAACTGGTTATAACACGCTTTTAGACAACCTGAAATATTCATAGTTTAGAGAGGTGAACTCAGGGGCCAATTTTGTTTCCTGGCGGTTTTTAGACCGAACTATGGATGTATTTAATCAAATATATTTAGAAATTATTTGGTAAATGACTTAAATTAAAAATTTTAGATCATTTCAACTTGGGTTGAAAAAGTCAAAATTTTTTATTTAAATTATATAAATTGTCAAATTGCACTATTTGAATTGAGATTTAAGAGAGAAATATTTCAAAGAGGAATTTGAATATCTGCTTTTTAGTAAGAATTTTCTAATGTGATATTAAACCCTTATTTGGCCACCCCATTCCAATCATTCTATTTCATTCCATTTTTTTCATTTTTTTTAACTTTTCTAATCCTCCAAACCATTCTATTTCATTCTATTTTTTTTCAACCATTTTTTTCAACTTTCTAAATTCCTATACAATATCTTTAAATCTCAACCATTAATATCACCTAAAAATTCACAAAGTCAAATCATTCTAATCATTTTTTTAACCATTTTCCAAATCATTTTCTAAACCATCCAAAATTGTAAAAAATGAGCAAAATATTTTGCCCAAACAGGGGGTAAGTTTTGTTGAAAGGAGTAAGTAAAACTATAGAAAATATGACTTAAGTAAAATAAAATTATTTAAATTCATATATATAATCAAACAACCTCTTAATAAACAGTATATAATGCTCAAACCGAAATCAATATAACAAGAAATTAGCCACAAAATCTTAAAGCTAGTTCTTGTGCCCATTTCATATAATCGGTAAGCATATAATGTCATGCAAGCTTGCTTGAACTTTCTTTTCCAAAGTATTATAAAAATAAATAAAAAAATTTAAAAAAAAAAAAAAAATCAAATGAGGTCTCGTTTGTATCGGGACCGGCGGCCTCAAGTCGAGCGTATCGGGGTTCGGGACAGACCAATTCGACGACAAGGACGAGAAGGAGAAGGCCCAGATGGCCTACTTCTTCCAGAGGTTCTTCCTCTTCATCAGCGTAGGAACTCTCATGGCTGTCACAGTGCTCGTCTACATTCAAGACGAGGTCGGTCGGAGCTTGGCCTACGGGATCTGCTCCGCCTCGATGCTGGTCTCGATCATAGTTTTCTTGTGTGGGACAAAGAGATACAGGTTCAAGAAGAGCATGGGAAGCCCTATAGTTCACATCTTTCAGGTTGTTGTGGCTTCTTTCAAGAAGAGAAAGATGTCCGGTCCTTTCAACGTCGCGCTGCTGTACGAGGACACTCCCGAGGCCTCGAAAATCGCTCACACCGAGCAGTTCGGGTGCGTAGGCCTGAGTTTTAGTACTCATCATGATTTTTTTTTTTCTTAAGCAAAAGCTAAAAAAGTGAGACTTAAATGTTTTTTTTTTTTTTTTTGTTTAGTTTCTTGGACAAGGCAGCCATAGTAGCAGAGGGGGATTTTGAGAAAACGGGCAGCGTTTCGGTGCGAAACCCGTGGACGCTATGCGCGGTGACGAAGGTTGAGGAAGTGAAGATGATGATCAAATTGTTGCCAATTTGGGCAACAACCATACTGTTTTGGACAACTTATGCTCAAATGATCACTTTCTCTGTTGAGCAAGCTTCTACCATGGAAAGGTCTATTGGGAGCTTCCAAATCCCTGCTGGCTCTCTCACCGTCTTCTTTGTGGCAGCTATTATGATCACTCTTATTGTCTATGACCGAGTTATTATGCCTCTTTGGAAGAAATGGAAAGGCCAACAAGGTATATTTTTTAGATGATGATCATAATCATGACCATTTAATAATTAACCAAGTACTAATTAATAATGAAAAAATATCCATTTGAATAGCCAGATTATGGTCTTAATCACAATGAGATTTACATTGAAACCCTAGACTTTGTTAAATCAAAAGAAAAGACAAACGTACACCTAATTAACATGACCAACCAATACCAAATATTTTGAAATGATCAATGTTTTCTCTAAGTTGATCATATTTTCACAAAAACCCTAATAATTAATGGACATTTTTTTCGCTCAAACAGGCTTCACCAACCTGCAAAGAATCGCGATAGGCCTCGTCTTATCGACCTTCGGGATGGCAGCTGCGGCCCTCACCGAGATGAAGCGCCTGTCGGTTGCGAAATCCGTCGGTGGCCAGACCGCGACGCTGCCCATAAGCGTCTTCCTGCTGATCCCGCAATTCTTCCTGGTGGGGTCCGGAGAGGCCTTCATCTACACCGGCCAGCTCGACTTCTTCATAACTCAGTCCCCAAAGGGCATGAAGACCATGAGCACAGGCCTCTTTCTCACCACGCTCTCGCTCGGCTTCTTCGTCAGCAGCTTCCTGGTTTCGGTGGTGAGGAAGGTCACCGGAGCCAGGGACGG
The DNA here is from genome assembly GCA_018132145.1 of Boehmeria nivea var. tenacissima. Taxonomy (NCBI): domain Eukaryota; kingdom Viridiplantae; phylum Streptophyta; class Magnoliopsida; order Rosales; family Urticaceae; genus Boehmeria; species Boehmeria nivea. Next base: position 10,486,466 of record CM030885.1, on the reverse strand, counting down.
CCAAGGCTGGCTCGCCGACGACATCAACCACGGAAGGCTTGATTGCTTCTATGGCCTTTTGACAGTCTTGGGAGTGATCAACTTTGTGGCTTATCTTGTTTGTGCAAAGTGGTACAAACTCAAGAAAGCCAAGCCGGTTATGCAAATGAGTAGTGTTGTTAATGGGAATGGGAATGGGAATGGCAATTTCTCTGGTGATAATTGTGATAAGTGCTAATGAGGATTAAGATTAAGTAGTGTTACTACTGATTGGGCTAAGTACGTATGTTGGGTTTTCTTGTTTTTTTGGTTTTTGTAGCCTAATATTTGTATGTACAACAATCAGTGGTTAATTTGGTTGTGCTTTGTTGTTGATCTCCCTCTATATATCATAATCTCATGTATTAGCTTTTAAGTTAAATCTTTGCAATGAAGTGATCATCCTTGTCTATTCCATTTCTGCTTTTCCTTAATCTTTCTCTTCCTTTAATTAATTTTCTATTCTTTTTTTTTTTTCCCTCAATTGGTCATTCACACACACACACAGAGATCATCCCTTGTGATACCAAGTGCAAATGAATATTAATCTACTTATATACCCCTTTTCGTAAATAAACACATATATAAGGTGTGGACTCTTCTTCCCACTGTGCAACTACAATAAAAGAATGAGACATATATATGAATTAAATCAATCAATCATGCAAAGCCATAATTCCATATCAACTTTATTTGTGCATAGTGTTGTTATAAGTTATAACTGAGGAGATCATGGTAGGAACACCTAATTCCGACATGTTAGGGCAGCACAATGCCTATTATTATGGCCTATATGTGTGTGTGTACCGATATATATAGGTGCGCGCATTGAGCACACTCCTTTGAGGTCTGACTTGACACATTTCTAATGGTGGATGGCCTGTAATAGCGTTGCAATATTGTACTCATTCATACAGATACTTTTTCAACGAACAATTTATATATATATATATATATATATATATATCACATGATTGAACTGGTTTTTTTTTTTTTTTTTTGCATGGAATGATTGAACTGGTTATAACACGCTTTTAGACAACCTGAAATATTCATAGTTTAGAGAGGTGAACTCAGGGGCCGATTTTGTTTCCTGGCGGTTTTTAGACCAAACTATGGATGTATTTAATCAAATATATTTAGAAATTATTTGGTAAATGACTTAAATTAAAAATTTTAGATCATTTCAACTTGGGTTGAAAAAGTCAAAATTTTGTATTTAAATTATATAAATTGTCAAATTGCACTATTTGAATTGAGATTTAAGAGAGAAATATTTCAAAGAGGAATTTGAATATCTGCTTTTTAGTAAGAATTTTCTAATGTGATATTAAACCCTTGTTTGGCCACCCCATTCCAATCATTCTATTTCATTCCATTTTTTTTTTTTTAACTTTCCTAATCCTCCAAACCATTCTATTTCATTCTATTTTTTTTCCAACCATTTTTTTCAACTTTCTAAATTCCTATACAATATCTTTAAATCTCAACCATTAATATCACCTAGAAATTCACAAAGTCAAATCATTCTAATCATTTTTCTAACCATTTTCCAAATCATTTTCTAAACCATCTAAAATTATAAAAAATGAGCAAAATATTTTGCCCAAACAAGGGGTAAGTTTTGTTGAAAGGAGTAAGTAAAACTATAGAAAATATGACTTAAGTAAAATAAAATTATTTAAATTCATATATATAATCAAACAACCTCTTAATAAACAGTATATAATGCTCAAACCGAAATCAATATAACAAGAAATTAGCCACAAAATCTTAAAGCTAGTTCTTGTGCCCATTTCATATAATCGGTAAGCATATAATGTCATGCAAGCTTGCTTGAACATTCTTTTCCAAAGTATTATAAAAATAAATAAAAAATTAAAAAAAAAAAGCCATGCATAAACATAGCAGATAGAACACTGCGCCAGGAGTCTTAACAAGATATATGTTCATGATATATGAACTCACCAATATCCATGTATAGTAGCCAATACAGAATAAATATATATATATATATTTTTTAATGGGAGAGGAGACATTCAATATCAAAGACTTTACATGTCCTTTCGTATATAATAAACATGAGATTATTAAGTATATTGTCCTTTCATCAATGTTTTATATGCTTATAGCATTTTATTCATGTGCATTTGCTAGCTAGCTTAAGCACTAGAAGAAAAAAAGGTTTTCTGTGACCACAAAATGTGGTCACCGATTAGCATATATATCACAACTAAAATATAGGTCATGTGTTAGGGGTCACATATGATAATAATTACATGTTATCGTCAATTAGACTTTTATCGGCAACTACAAATCGTGAAATATTTAGCATATTTTTCTTATAGTATTGGTATTTCTCTTTTGGAATTCTGAACCTTTTATCTTTGTTCTCATCATATTCTCTCTTCTTCTTCTTCTTCTTCTTCTTCTTTTTTTTTTTTTTTTTCCTGTTGTTACTTTTTTCTCTCTTTTTGTTTGTGGGATTTATTTATGATATTTGTTAATGCACATTTTCCTTCGTTTTAGGAAGGTTTTCTGTAGAAGAAAAATAAAGATCAAATACTAGTGTGTGTGTAGCCGTGTGGGTATATATATATATATATATATATATAGACGGTGATAATCTCTGACCAGTACTGAACTAAAGACAAATCTTTTTGAACCGAAATAAGTTGACTTAGAACTAACAAACATATAGCTACAAGTAACCTATGGAATCAAATTCATTCCAAAACTGGATCAATTGGTTTTATTGGTTTGATCCTTGGATGACTCAAAGAGCCAACTAGCCACAATAAGAAAGTCATATATATATATATATATATATATTATTTTCCTAAAAAAAAAGTCATATATTATCAAAACACATCATTTCAATACATGGTTGCCTAATTCTCAACACAAGTCTCCATCAAATTAGGACCATTCTTTTAGAATCTTGGACGGTTTAAAAAAAACCATTTATATATATATATAGATATATATATATATATTTATACTTTAGCAGAAGATCACGAATCCACCACTGGCTTGACGCTACTTTTTCCAAAAATATGTGAACTGATATTCATATATTATATAATATTCATATCTTTATATATATATATATATATAATTAACCTAGCTAGCGCTATATATGCATGTATCAAGGTCGCCTCAAAAACATAATGTCCTTGGCTTTTCGAATATTATGCTTAATGTCCGATCATTCTTCCCAACCCCATCTTTTTCATTCCCTGTTTAAGATTGCTTTTTAAATTATATATATATATTTTTTCATTAAGTGGTCCATGTTCACTTTTACCTGAAAAATAAAGGGTCCTAAATTTTTTTAGCCATATATATGGAAAGTTAATCAATCATGGTTCCCCTTCCCATTTGTTGACAAGACCACTGTTGTGATTTCCTTTCAACTCTTTGCCATTCACAATAAAAGGAGTTGTAATTAGTATTTGAGTTGTGGTCCCCTAATTTTTTTTGGGTAAGTCCTTAAAAGTCAAATAAATTTAGAGAGCTATATGTATATATAGGATAGGTCATTCTCTAGCTTGCTAGTTCGGTTGATCAAGAACAAATAATTTGAGCTGATTATAGCTTTATGTCTGTCACAATAAACTATATAATATATATATATGTATGTATGTATGTATGTATGTATGTATGTATGTATGTATGTATGCATGAGGAAATAAGTGATTTTGAGACCATGATTGAATTGATTGCTGGCTAAGGGTTGGCAAAAAGCTAGTTTGAAATACATATATAGAGAGGTTTTGATTCAATGTTGAAAGGAAGAAGTATTATTTATAAAGCGGCACTGTATTTGCATATTGGATGGAACATCAAATTTAGTGATGCAAAAATAAAGATGCATGGTTGATTTAAATCTGAATAGACCATATCATGGGATTGTTGAAATTAAATGCCCGGTGGTGCTTTAAAGGCTCGGGATTTTGTTCTAGAGCATTTTAGGTCTAAAATATTGCCAAACCATATTTGTACACATTGGCAAATTATAAAAGAGGAAAGAGAGAGAGAGATGATAATCCACCTAGCTAATAGGGTTTTGTTGGTGTCTCATAAATTTTCATGTGATGTATATAAAAGAAGTTATATTATAATAATTTGCCCCAGCAATATATATATATATATATATATGAAGAATCTTGGAAATTAAGGGCTAGCAATTATGATTCTTTTGTTGTATGTGGTCAGAATTCTAGTCAAGAACTAATTATTCCACCATGTTTGGGAAAATCATCCCACCCATTCCATTCTATTCCATACTATTCCAAACCATTCAACTTTCTAATCTTACAAACCATTCAATTCCATTCCATTTTTTTTCAACCATTTTTTTCAACTTTCTAAATCCCTATACAATATCTTTAAATCTCAACCATTTATACCACCTCGAAATTTACAAAGTCAAACCATTCAACATATTTTTTTTTTCAAACCATTCCAAACCATTTTCAAACCATTTTTCCCATCCCAAAGAATGGAATAGGATGGGCAAAATGGTTTGCCCAAACACATGAATATTCCTTGCTACTGGCAATAGCAAATCACTTTAAAGAATCTTCTATTATGAAGTCAAAGGGTTTGCTTTATGTGACTGTTATAAGCTCAGATTCCTTCTCTCAGAATCTCAAACTTAAGCATGCTAGATAGTTAATTTTAACAAATTGAGAGTTTTGTATGCAAATGTTAAAACTATAATTCAGACAACAATTCATTAAATGGGATTTAAGATTTTATATTAGACATCAATTCTTTGAATTACAGAAGAAAGAACGCTGGTTTATGATACAGTTCAGAACTAAATTTTCTAAAGAAAAATTATATGGGTAAACGGGTACTTCGTAAAACGGTGGTCTCAATTAATTTTGACATCCAAAAGATACATATAAATAATATACCATATTTATAGTGGTGAATATTTGTCACATAAACACACAGCACATTTTAATGGTGCCCTTTTTTGAGACTCGGGTCGTTTGACTATTATCTGTCGTTTTATAAATTCGCTGTCGTTTTTCTAAGTTTCTGTCGTTTTCAAACTTCTATCATTTTCCAGTTTTATGTAGTTTTTCAATCTTCTGTGATTTTCCATTTTTCTACCTTTTTTCAATGTACTGTCCTTTTAATTTTACTTTTTAATTTTTATGTCGTTTTCTACTTTGTTGTCGTTTTATCTTTCCTGTCGTTTTTTATTTTCATATCATTTTTCACTTTTACTATTATTTTGAAATTATTGTCATTTTTCATTTTTCTTTCGCTTTTACTTTTAATGCAATATCTCTTCTTAAATGTTGTTTTCCAATATATACTGTCGTTTAAGAAAATTGTGTCGTTTTACACACTAAATGTCCTTTTTTATCAAATATTCTCGTTTTCTGAATTTATATCGTTCTACTATATTTTTGTCGTTTTAAATTATGTGTTTCTTTTGAATTCAGTTATATTTTAGACTTGCTAATGGAACCACTTATCAAATGTATTTTTTTAATAAAATTTCACGTTGCAATTTTAAAGCCTTGGAATTTTTTTCGGGCCAGTTAAGTAATTAGACATTCTAAAGGTAAAGTTTGAATGATTTAGCCATAGTTTTACGAAATTATGGATTTAGTCATAACATGTAACATATATACATGTAAAAGGTGTAACATTAAATGTAACGTTACATGTAACATAAAATGTTACTTGTTATGGCTAAATCCTTAATTTCGACATTTTAGGGCTAAATCCTAAAAACTTACCCACAAATTTAGTTAAATGCCTAAAAAAAACCCTTTTTCTTTAAAACACTTTAGTTCTAAAATACCAAACCAATATTTTCTATTTGTCTATTGTTTATTGGCAGATAAAAAATAAAACAAATAAATAAATAAATAAATAACCGAGAAAGTGAGAAGGTTTTGTTGGTGTCGCATAAATTGTCCTGTGATTTATAAAAGAAATAATATAATGATTTGCCTAAGTCATAAAAATGATTATTTTCTTAATTAATAGAATTTTTGCAAGAAAATGATAATAAAAAACAAGTGCTTTGTAAGTTCTAGTGCTAATATATTTTGACATTTAGGCTGATACTAGTTTTTATACACGCGCAGTATGTGTAAAATGATATAACCGTTGAAAAAAAATAATAAAGTATATTTTTGTTAAATTTTTAAAAAAATTTGATATTTTTGTTATTTTGAATAATTAAGAGGTTAAACTTATCATTTAATATAAATACAAGGGTTTTTTTAAAATTTTTAAAACTTAAAAAATAAAAATAAAAGCTTAGAACAAATAAAATAAATAAAAAATAGCTACGATAAAAAAAAATATATGCCAATGGATGTCAAAAGATTGAGAAAAATATTCTGAATCCAACTGTGCCAAGAAATTTTTTTTTTCGTGATCATTATGTTAAAAAAATAAATGTTGAAATGATTGAAACAAAAAAATAAAAAAGAAAGAAAGAATTTGCAAAAAAGTCCTCTTAAATTTATAAATTTGCAAAAAAATCTACTTAAATTTACGAAAAATCGCTCTAAAATTTTTCAAAAACCCCTAAAATTGACGCTTAAATGTAATTTTTTTGAAGAAAAAAGTAAAAAATAAATAAATAAATAAATAAGGGACGCCACGTGTCTCCCTCGTGAGGCATTTTTTGGTTTAGGGGGTGGGGAACGGGAGGGTGGAGATGAAAAACAAAAAAAAATAAAAATAAAAACACTAAAAAACAAAATAATTTGACCACTCAATAAATAGTTCAATTGTCTATAAATAAACAGTAAACCCAGAATTTTATTATATAGTTATAGATATGTGCCATACTTATAATGGTGAATATTTGTCATCGAGATATATTATATATTGAATCCCACGTCGGTTTCACCATATCTGTCATTGATACTGTTCGCTGTCCCTTTTTAAGTTTTTTTGTCGTTTCCCAATTTGCTGTCGTTTTTCGTTTTCCTGTCGTTTTTTCTTTTTTTTTTACTCTAGTTTCTATTTTCCTGCCGTCTTTCATTTTTCTATTTTATTTTTGGCTGAGAGTTTTCCTTTTTTTATTTTTTACTTTTGTTCTCATTTACATCGTTTTTCTTTTTTGTGTTGTTTTTCAGTTATTCTGTCGTTTTCAATTTTAATGTCGTTTTTCATTTCACTGTCATTTTCTTTTCTTTTATGTTGCTTTCCGATTCCACTGTCATTTTTTAAAATGTATCGTTTACTCATTAATGTGTCGTTTACTCATTTATATGTCGTTTTCGGTTGACAATTGTCGTTTTCTATTTTCTATCGTTTTACTTTATTTTTGTCGCTTTCTCTACATAACGTCTAGTATTTAACTTTGTGCCGTTTCTGTAACTTAGTTACTACTTTCTTATAAGCGTTGATCCAACTACTTACGTACTATTTTCTCCATATTATGTTGTTTTCATTTCTAGTGTCGTTTTTAGACTTGGTTGCTTTTTTTTTTTCTTTTTTTTTTTCCGAATTGTAACCTGGTTACTTACTTTCTTAGACTAATTGAACCAACTACTTTACCTTGTATTTTTCATATGAAAATTTTTCAAGTATGATAATAGCGAGAATAATTTCCATTCGAGTCTTTGCACATACTAGAAGACCAATACTTTGGTACCCAGCAAAGTATTCCTTTTATGTTCAAACACATCAAAGCCTACGATAACCTTCACTTTATGGACTGAAGAATCTCTTTCTCACTTTCTCTCTCCCTATATATATTAATATTAGTTATAAATTAATATTAGTTGTCTTTTTTTTTTTTTCAATTTTCAAAGAAGAGTCGCTCATATTGTCGACTTACTAATCATAAATATTATTAGTAACACGCTATTTATTTTCATCGAGTTGATATCGTAAAAATGTCGCAAGGACCCATATATGTATAGGAACACAAACAAAATCACTTTATACCAAATGAGATCAAGCCCGGAATCTTCTTGAAAATAGAAAAAGAATATAGGATTGATCCTCCCTGCAAGGGCCATGACTCATTGGAACATATTGTTTTTATGCCCTATTTTGTAGGTCCAAAAATATGCAAAATGATCCAAAAACACTTTCAATTCCGCTCAAGAAAATTGATTTTTTTTTTTTTTAAGTGGGCCGGATTAAAGGTATCAGATTCTTGGTGGCCGGATCTTCTGGCTATGTCCCTTTTTTTTTTTAATAACTTTTGGCTTGAAATTCCAACTTTCTCACTCAATGAAAAGTCTAAATAAAGTGTGTAGAATTGACATAGAATTTTCAAGAGTCAAGATCATCAACGTGGACACGTTAAAAAAACACTAGTTAACTACTATATTGGTTTAAAAAATAAAAATAAAACTTCCCACCTGTTTTACAGCTAGTTATGGCATCTTCTGTAGAAACTTCTATTGCCATCACTACATCATTTGCAAACTATGGTCAATTTTTATTTTTATTTTTTTTGCTGGGAACTATGGTCAATTTCATTACTAATAATTGATTTTTTTAAAGCCCTCGTATAAAAAAATAGTAAGGTTTTTATGCTTGTAGTCCTTGAACTTTTGCTTTAGTGACACTTTAGTCCCTTTAATAATTTTATAAGCAAAATTATCACTAGACTCTTCTTTTCAATGACACCAGTAGTGTATTTTTTTGTTCAGCTACTAATAGAATCACCATGAGTCACTCAATACGGTATAATATGAAAACAAGATTATATAACTCTTAATCAAATAGTATTTTGTTTTTAATGAAGATGTTTTTAAAATAATCATTCAACCAAGGGTCTCTTTCTTATTTGGACCCCATTTTATTTAATTAAAAAAAACTTTAGATTAGTTAACACAGCGAAGAAAAAAAGTTCAGAAATATTTTTGCAGACCATGAGCGCTAAAACGCCAAATAATAATAACAATGACACCCCGGGAATGATAATCAAGACAAGTTGTAAAAGACCAAAGCAAAAAGCCAAAAAGGCCTAAACCCGTAAGAGCATCCACATTGGTTGCTCTAAAATAGAACAACTTTTACTTTATTTTAGAGTAAATTCTACACTAAATATATCACTCATCTCCACCAATTACTCCAAATCTTACTCTATAAGAAATATTCTCTTCCCATATTTTTTTTTTCTTATTATAATAATCAATTTATATTCTTAAAAAACTAAGGATCAGTTAGGTAACTAGTCATTTTGGACTGTGTTTTTAAAAAATAGCCACAGTTTCCAAAAATTTAAAAACTAGCCATAAAATTATAAGAAATTTCTGACAAAAACGAAAATACACATAAAAATACTGTCAGAAATTTCTTATACTAGGCAAAAATTTTGTAAGAAATTTCTTACATTGCTAGTTTTTAAATTTCTTGAAACTATGGCTATTTTTTAAAGGGTCAGTTAAGCAATTAGCCATTTTAAAGGTAAAGTTTGAAGGACTTAGCCATAGTTTCATGAAATTAGGGATTTAACCATGGCATGTAACATTTTTTGTAACATGTAACATATATACGTGCAAAAAATGTAACATTTTGTGTAACATGTAACATAAAATGTTACACTTTTACACGTATATATGTTTCATGTAACAAAAAATGTTACATTTTATGGCTAAATCCCTAATTTCGTGAAACTATAGCTAAATCCTAAAAAATTACTCAAAAGTTTGGTTAAATGCCTAAAAAACTCTTTTTTAAAATTATTTTGAAAGCAGTGGCTATTTTCTTAAAATTTCCAAAAACTAATTTCATAATACAATTAAAATAAATGATAATAAAAATAATTAACATTGTTTATTGCAAGTTAATGAAGATAATTAGATATAAATAATGATATTAAATTATTAATAACATTCATTACATTCATAATTAAACACAATAACATAAAATAAAAATAAAAAATAAAAAAAACCCTACATCGACAATAATTCCTTAAAAAAACTACAGCCGCCATACTACATAAAAATTAAAAATTAATTATGCTATAAAAATTCTAAATTTGCCAGATTATTAAAAATGTTTCTTTCATTTTATCTTCTATTTGGCTATTTAATGTGTTTTCTAGTAATGGTTTACGTTGTGTGATTTTAATTGTTTTGTTGTGAGTAAAAATTCAAGTTTTAGTTTTTTATGTAGATTTTAATTTTCAAGTTTTAAAGTATTTATGTTCTAATCAATTTCAAATTTCAAGTTTAATATTTTGAATCATCAAAATATACTATATATCTCAACTAGTAATCATCAAAATATTTTAAATTTATGCTAAAAATTAATATATTTATTTACAATGTAAATTAACACTAAAATAAATTATAAATTATACAACAACATTTAACCACACATTAAAATAAAACACTAACATATTAAATCCTTCATTAAAATAAAACACCAACATTTAACCACACATATTTATAACTCATTTCTCCCACTCCATTCCATTCCCATTGTTCATTTTTTTCAACTTTTTAAATCCTTCAAACTATTCTATTCCATTCCATTTTTTTTCAACCATTTTTTTCAACTTTTCAAATCCCTATACAATATCTTTAAATCTCAACCATTCATATCACCTCGAAATTAGCAAAGTCAAACCATTCTTACATCATTTTTACAAACCATTTTCAAACTATTCCAAACCATTTTCAAACTCTTTTTTCCATACCAAAAAATGGTCAAAGATGGCCAAAATGACCAAACCAAACAAGAGGTAAAATATAATTTTTTTATATCATAAGAAAAAAAATTGATTAAATAAATTATATAATCTTTGCTCCATCCACTATTCATTTGCACTAAAATAGAGCAAAATAGAGCATTGATGGAGCTTGATTTTGCTCCAAATTGGCATTTTTGCTCTATTTTAGAGCACCAATGTGGATGCTCTAAGAGACGGATCTAATAGAAAAAAAGTAGGTCAATGGCCTTTAACACAAGACTACAAAACCTTCATGGAATAGCTCAGAGAGCCAACCAACTATTACCATGTGTCCATGTCACATGAAATCCTTAGCATTAATTTCCACAAAAAAAAAAATTCCATAGCATTAAATTTCTTGCTAAGGATTCAACTTTCTAGTCACAAATTCAATGCTAGTAAAGAGGAACGTAGATTGCAATATAAGGCAAAGACTTGTTATGCGTTGCAATAAATGAGGACTGTGTGACACATTTGATAGTCCACACGCTAACAATAACATTGGTTTTAATTAATTAATAGCTCTTGTGCCATTGGCGTGTTAATTGTCAAACGTAATTAGAAAGTTAACAAAAAAGCTATCAAAGTTCCCCCTGAAGTGACTAGTATATGTGCACTTTACACAAAGGGTATTATTGGTTTGAAACCATAGATTGAATCAAAATAGAACTTTTGGTAAGCTTTGAAGGAGAAAAGAGGGGAAAAAGAAACGATGGAAAAATCTTTAACTATGCAAATTCAATTCAAAATCTTATAGTTGGTAGAATAGAAATGAAACTATATTGAGCCAAAAGTATACAATCACACATAAGGATTGAAGCTTCTGAACAGTCTTGTCCTCTGTATTCCTGTCAATTTTCCAGCTCTAGAATGAAAATACGAGTATTCGAGCCCCTTGGAACATTTACACCAAAAGCATGCTAAGAGAAGCAATCAAATCTTGAGCATCTAATCGGATCACGCACTTGATACACTATGAACTTTTATCAATCACCCAAATGCTTTACCAAAGGAAAGAATAATGGACTTAACTATAAATCGAGCATTATTAGCGGTCTAACATGAACTAAACCACCGGTTGTTCTTCTCAAAAGATAAAGATTAATTTTCCAATTCCTAGAGGAGTAAGAGGACATATTTCTTTCTTGCTAATTGCTAGATCTTTCAACTTGACTGATTCTGAGCTTTCGAAACACGTCACGCCAATCTTAGGTGGAAAACAGAACAACCTCAAAAGGATATCTCAACTACAACAACAGGCATAAGATTACATAGTACAATTCCAACCAAACTCAATTTTGCCATTGCTAGTCAAGTACTCAATTCACATTCCTCCAAATTCAGATTCAAACTTAAATAGCCAGAATCAGATTCGCACTACTCTGCTATTTCACTATCATATAAAGTTCAAAGGCCGTTTCTTGCTACGTCAGACCACTGTACTTCACTTTCTTTCAGAGATTTGGGGCACATAAATTCAGGTAGAAAAAGAACAACAAGAAAAGTATCATCATCTCAAGAACGGTAATGACTATATCATCAATAGTTATAAAAGTACATACTAACAGTGAAACCGTACTCAATTATGTCATAGCTAGTAGTCCAATACTCACTTCACATTACTCTTTGATCAGTCACAGACATATAATTGGCCACAATGAGGTGAACACAAATCGACCTCAGACAACAGAGATAACCAAAAGAAAAAAAAAATGATGCTAAACAACAATATATGATAAAAATGCCTAATCCCACATGACCAGAATTCAAAACCTGGAAATCCAGAGCAGTGAAAAAAATCCCATCCAAAAGCCATAGACTTTTACCCTTTTTCCTCCTTTGCTCGTCCGATCACCTATTCCTCTTCCTCAACCTAATTCTCTACTTTCGTTTTCACAGCATGAAAAATGCTGCCGAGACGACTCGCCATCGAGACCATCATCAATCTTGAGTCTCGCTCTTCCTCGCGCTACCGGCACCGTCGCTCTCCCTCTCCTCGAGCAACCTCCCAGCCTCCTCGTCCGCCTGCTGAGCCTTCTTCTGCGCCTCCGCAGCCTTCAGACCCTGCAGCTTCGCGTGGTTGTAATACCCGACACCCAGGAACGCCAGCCCGTATCCAAACAGATTGATGGGCGTCACCGTATCCTTGATCACCGACCACGAGAATGCGATCAAGAGCCAGTCCTTCACCACTCCCGCCACATTCATCGTCAGCGCCGAGGTCTTCCCCACCAGCAAGAACACCGCAAGATTCAACGCGAACGCGCACAGCGAATTCGTCCCGAACACCAGAAAATCCAGGTGGAAACTCGACGTCTCCCTCAAAACCGGAAACTCCACGATCAGCCACGGGATCGACAAGAACGCGAAACAACACGGCGCAATATAGTACAACGACGTAATCGGGTTCAAATTAATCCCCTTGGCATTGAGCAGAATCTGAATCAGCACCAACCTTGTCGCCTCAAACGCCACAGCCATCAGCTGAAGAAAAACTCCCCAAGAATCGAACTTCGCTTCGCCGTAAGCCGCGATGGCGACGCCGATCGAGATCGATACCATGTTGGCCATCGTCTCCGGCTTGAAGCCTTCCTTCTTGAGCAGAACCCCGATGGAGTAGACGGCGACCGGCATGAGCGCCTTGAGCATCTGAATGAACGAGACGGAGAGATATATATACGCGGAGTTGGAGAACCAGAGCGAGAGCGAGTAGAGAAGGCCGATCGGGACGACGGACTTGAGGTAGAGCTCGCGCGACATGGAAACTGGCTCGACGAGCTTGAGGACGTTGACGAGGAGGTAGGCGAGAGAGGAACAGAAGGCCATGTGGATCATGGTGAGGGAGATCGGGAACGGCCAGTTGAAGAGCTTGCGATCGAGAATGTACTTGTTGAAGACGATGACGGTGAAGCTGAGGAAGATCCAGATCGCGACGTAGGCGTAGGAGAGGAGGACCTTCTTCGCCACGCCATCGGAGAGAGCGCCGCCGCGGCCCATGGTGGTAGTAGGGGTGGTGGTGGTTCTCCGGCGCCGGCGAAGGGAGGGGAAACCCTAACCCTAACCCTAGGATTTGGGGGACTGGTCGGAAGGGGAATTTGAGATTTGGGATTTGAGAGAGAGAGAGAGACAGAGAGGGAAATGGGATCTTGGAAGAGACTGACTTGACTTTTCTGAGAGAGAGAGAGAGAGAGTTTTTTAGTAAGAGTTAAAGAAGAGTTTTTGGTCAGTTATAATTGGGCTTTGGGGCTTTTTTATGTTAATGGCCTTTTTTGGATGCTAATATTGGGCCTTCCCGAGTTTTGCGGGGGAGATTGCTATTTAATAATCTATGCTCTATGTGTGTTTTTTTTTTTTCATTCTATGTATTCAGTATATATTTTAGGGCATAAACTAAAAGTGCAATATACATGAGTTATATATTATCATTGTGCCAAAAGTGAGCCTTCCTCGAAATCCCCATTTTTTAGTAGGAGAACTGCAATAATAATCTATGCTCCAAGTAATATACTATTTTTGTTTCTACTATATGTTTGTAATGTAAATTATTGTGTCAAAAGAAGGGCATTTCTCAAACTCCCCCTTTTATTTTGCATTAATAGCCTATGCTATATTTGTGTTGTACTTTTACGGGAGATTTTGATGAATGTTTCTCTTTTGGCACATTAATAATTTATATTTTTTGTATTGCACATTTAATTTATGCACATAATTTAACACTACAAACATAAAGTAAAAACAAAGAAAGTACGATACTTGGGGCATAGATTATTAAGCGGTACTTAGAATGACCTTATTTTGTAATTCTTCCTACTTTTTTTAATTTATATCTTTATTTTTATACTGTAAATAAAGAATATAAATCAATGATGCATATCATTTGGGATATAAATTATTAAGTGATGCTTAGAATAGTCTTTTTTTTTTTTTTTTTACAATCCTTTGATGAAGAATTTTGATGAATGTCTTTTTTTTGACACATTAATAATATATACCCCCGTTTATTGTACTTTTAATTTGTATTCTTACTTTTACACTATAAACATAAAAGTTAAGAAATTTCTTGTCTAATGCCACCCTTGAAATCTAAATTATACATGTCATTATTGCAAGTCATACCATTTTTCTGTCAACAAATTACTATTTTGTCTCTTTATTGTCTTCTTCATTTGTAAAAAAAAAAAATGAGCAATTTGATCAAATTTACTGCTAAATGATATTAACTGCAATAATTTAAAATAAATTGTCCATAAGTGAGATTTTTCTAAATTTCTCCAGATCTAGCGTCTGATTTTAGATTTTGATGAATGTTTCTCTTTTGGCACATTAATAATTTACATTTTTTGTATTGCACATAATTTAACACTATAAACATAAAGTAAAAACAAAGAAAGTGCGCTACTTGGGGCATAGATTATTAAGCGGTACTTAAAATGGCCTTATTTTGTAATTCCTCCTACTTTTTTTAATTTATATCTTTATTTTTATACTATAAATAATGAATATAAATCAATGATGCATATCATTTGGGACATAAATTATTAAGTGATCCTTAGAATAATCTTTTTTTTTTTTTACAATCCTTTGATGAAGAATTTTGATGAATGTCTTTTTTTGATACATTAATAAAATATACCCCCGTTTATTGTACTTTTAATTTGTATTTTTACTTTTACACTATAAACATAAAAGTTAAGAAATTTCTTGTCTAATGCCATCCTTGAAATCTAAATTATTATTACATGTCATTATTGCAAGTCATACTATTTTTCTGTCAACAAATTACTATTTTATCTCTTTATTGTCTTCTTCATTTGTTAAAAAAAAATTTTTTTTGAGCAATTTGATCAAATTTACTGCTAAATGACATTAACTGCAATATTTTAAAATAAATTGTCCATAAGTGAGATTTTTCTAAATTTCCCTAGATCTAGCGTCTGCTTTTAGATTCTAGCTGCAACTTCAATAAAATATCTTAAAATATATTGGTTCAATTTATTCTAGTAATCAGTGTGGTGTAATATATATATATATATATATATATAGGGAATTTTAAGAAAATAGCTACTGTTTACAAAATGATTTTAAAAAATAGCTATAGTTTTAAAAAAATTTAAAAACTAGCAATGTAAGAAATTTTTTATAAAATTTTTGCCTAGTGTTAAAATTTTTTGACAGTATTTTTATGTGTATTTTTGTTATTGTCAGAAATTTTTTACAATTTTATGGCTAGTTTTTAAATTTTTTGAAACTGTGACTATTTTTTAAAAACACACAGTCTAAAATGGCTATTTATCTAACTGACCCATATATTTATTGAAGGAATGTGATGTATGAATTTTTTAGATTAATAGAGATGCAAAAGTTTAGTTTGGACACTTAATAGTTATGAAACAAATAAATATAAGCTGGTCCAAAAAAAATTTAAGGAGCATTGCTGTCATTTAATAAGAAATTAAGTGGGGAAGCATATTTTCATCAGTTTGGAATTTGGATTAATAGAGAGTCTCAAAATGTATTTTCCTAAACATTTAAAGGGAAAAATAGAGTATTTTCCTAAGTCTTTGAATGACTGTTGACACGAATAGTCTTGAGCAATGAAGTCTTGGTACAATTTGGATATATTCTATAGTATTTTCTTTAATTCAATTGACAAGTGTTTTGATATTGACCCGTGTAGTAAAAGACATGGGAATGATCCACTTAATTACCTCTTAATTGAGGTATTGAAAATGGGCTAATGGTCGATAAATTATGCAGATATTTCAAAGTTAGAAAATGTTCGAGAGAGAATATAATAAAGTGAAAAAGAACATGCATTAAATGCAACAATCTTATTAAGAACGATGCTTAATTTGGACCAAATTATGTTCGTGGAAAAGGGCAAATTAATAATATCGCCTTTTACTTTATGAGGTTGATTGTTCTTTGGTCGAGTCCCTCCTCTCATTTTTGCCCTTTTACTTGGCAATGCAAACTTCTAATGAAATCTAAAGTTCTTGAATCATTTGTTACAGATAAAGTTCTTGTTTAATTTGCTCATTTTCAACAAAATTTAAATTTATATTTAGATAAACTTGCTAAAGTAAAAAACACTTTGTCGAAGATCAATTCAAATTATTTTCTTAACAACTCAAATAGCAATTTAATTAAATCTACATAAAAATATTGACTTTTCAACTCGAATCATAATGTTCTAAATTTTTAGTTTACACCGAAAACTAAACAGCCATTAAAGTCACAGAAAAGCACTAAGTTGAATAAACTGCTTTCGTTGTAAAATCTATGCCTCTCTAATTTGTCAAATTGACCATCAAAACACATTTAATGATCCTAAATCAATAAGAATCAGCTTTTGTAATATAGAAATAATTGAGTAAATAACTATAATCTGAATGATATTTTAAGATTATAGCCCTTCAATTAATTAAAAAATTAGTAATTTTATTAACTAAATGATGATCTACTTCTACTTTATGTTCTTAAACTAATAATTTAATTTTAAAACATTGGTCATTTCTTAAAACATGATATAAAAAATGGTCAACCTTTGTATGTAAGAGCGCAACATTACAATAACTTTGGAATTACGCGATCCACAAGTAAAAGCACGACATCCTTATTGTTATGATGTAATTATTTTGCCGTACTATGTTAAGAATGGTAGTATTAAGCACGCGATTATTCTTCATTAACCGCTATTGATTTAAGTACCATCGTAAGAATCATGTTGAATTCACTATTAAGAGTTTTTATAGATTACTTTTCGATGTCATCTTTTCAAAATTGGTTTCTAATTATGTTAGAGAAAAAAAAAAAAAGGTTTTGAAACTAGGGCTAGGGGCAGAGGCTAAGGTTAAGGTAGGTCACAATTCCCTTGCTTGTTTGAGGTTTATTTATTTATTTATTTACTCATATAGGTAATAGCTAATAGGTCTTGCCAATACTTAGTGCTAATTAGCTATAGTTCAAAACATGTGACAATCACAATCGGTTTGATATTCATGGTTAAACGTCAATTATTCTTTTTAACTTCACAAGTCTCGCGTTTAAAAG
Organism: Boehmeria nivea var. tenacissima; assembly: GCA_018132145.1. Classification (NCBI taxonomy): domain Eukaryota; kingdom Viridiplantae; phylum Streptophyta; class Magnoliopsida; order Rosales; family Urticaceae; genus Boehmeria; species Boehmeria nivea. The sequence continues at coordinate 10,468,708 of CM030885.1, read as the reverse complement.
AAAAAGATATTCCATTTGTTTCCCTTTTTTTTTTTCACATGTTTCGTGTAGTTTATTATTTTGGATCAGATACATTTTTCTTCTTATCTATATCCCTAATTCTTCTTTAGTCATCAACTTTTAGAACACCTCCGAATGAATATCTGATATAAGAAATTATCTGATTTAATTTCTTAAATAAACAATTCCCTAAAACTAAAATAAAAAATTCCTGAGATCAACACTTGGAAAAGCATTCAAATATAATACAATCAATTGAAAAAACAACGAAAATCTATGCCAATGGCCAATGGTCTATCATATGCTAGTGTTACGTCGAATTTTAACAATTTGTTTATAGAGGATCATATTACACAAATTTATAGATGGAATCTAAAAATTAGGTCTAAAATGAAATTTAACGTATAATTCATGCATGGGGTAATATGTGATTTACTCCTTTTGCTTTTTTTTTTTTTGTGTGTGTGTTTTTGTTTTTTTGTTTTTGAAAGTGATACCTTGTTGCATCTCTTTGATAGGTTGCTATTACAAGAAAAACAAAAAAGGTTTCTTTTATTAGGTGGTCCCGTGAAAGATGCACAAAGATAGAGATCCGATTGCCAAAAACATTAAAAGAGACTATTTTGAAGAAACAAAGGATATAGACAATGGAAGTCTTCTTGGTTACATGCGCTTATAATGACATTGTTAATGAAATGAGTCATGTAGTTTGTTTTATTGGAAAAAAAAAAAAGAAAAGAAAAGAAGAAAAGAATCAATAGATAACATATTGTAACATGAATGGCATTTAAAATACATATAATCACATCCGTAGATAAAAACTTTGGCCCCTCTTTCTTTTTGTTTTTGGCAAAAGTACCTTTTGGAAAGGAACTCACAATGAGAAGTTACAAAAATGGCTCATTTTAAACACTAATGATGAAAGCAATCCAATCTTTAAGACCCCAATGAAATTGACCTTATTAGGGTAAAGAAATTAAGAAAATGTCGCAACGACAACATGGACGGACCAACATCGACGACGCTGAAGAGAGGCTGAGCCTCATAGAATTGCCACTTAAGTAGGTAGACATGTTGTGGTTAAAGGAGCCAATTGTGTGGAAGAGCGAGTTACTTTGAGTTAGAGCTAATAAGAATAATTATACAAAAACATACTAGGTAAAGTTTTTAAAGAGTAAAATCTTTTAACTTGTTTGTACATCACATTCTTCTTAGTTCTTTATTTGAAAAGCTTGTACTTCCTCAAAGTCAAATTCATCACTTCTACTGTAAAAATCTCAAACTATTTAATCTCAACACTATTTTTATGTCCCTTTCTCTTTGTTGAGTGAATATTGATATATATTTTTTCTCTAAAAAAATATTCATCATTGTTTTTCTTTTCTTATTCATGCATATGAAAATCAACCATCCTAATATATTCCCACGTTGACTTTTCAAAAAAGAAAAAAAAAACATGTTCTCCAATTCTCTCCAATCCCAAAAGAGCAAAAAGCATAGAGGGCAATGAATCATTCCTTGCAGCAATTTTATTTATTTATTTTTTTAAAGTGAAGATTTTTCATATGCCAATGCCACTATATTGGGGACCATCAATAAGAGATCCTAGATGCCCTTGGATCAATAACCCACCTTTGATCCAATGGCTCTAACTTCATGATAATTAATATCTATCCACCACGATTCTCCTAAGTGAGGGGGAAAAAAAATAACCCAAATAAAAATAAAAGGAATTCATTGTGTCCCACTAGAGAGGACACCATAATAATTCTCTCCAATGCCAAATTAGTCCCATGGTTGGCCTATTAGTTTGAGACAGCCACTCGCCAGAATCACAACGGACCAACAACAACAAAGTCACTCTTTTTCATGTCATCACAGCTTTTTTGAAATTTTAAATTCATTTAAGCATATTCACATTCTCTCTCTCTCTCTCTCTTTCTCTCTCATGCTTGATGCTTCACATTTCCATACAGTTCAGTCACATTCACAATCACTCGCACATACCCACCAACCAACCCAACTCAAAAAAAAAAAAAAAACACCCAACCAAGTAAAGACAACGCTCAGCAATAACTACAAACAGGCGACGATAAACAATTATTATTATTTTTTTCTCTGCATCAAAAAAAAAAAAAAAAAAACCAAAACAGCAAAACCCAAAAAAACTCACAAAACTAGAGATATCACGCTATAGAATATAGATCCTCCAAAGAATGAGCTCAACGACAACATTCCCACAAAATAAAACCACATTTTGGGTCCTCTCTTTTTCCCCATAACCCCAATATAAATATTTAATCTTTCCCTTCTTATTCTTAATTATTTACCCAAGAAAAGCATGGAAATTAACAAGCAACACAAGAGGAAAAAATGGTTCTTGCCATTGGTCCTTTCCTTATCACTCTCAACCTTCCTTGTGCTCATCACAATCTTGAACTCCTCAACTTGGTCCTCTTTACACTTGTACAGCAACAAAGCCATCAACAAGACCCAACTCAAGAGCCACAAAGACCAACCACCACGCTTCGTTGAGTCAAGCCCAAAGCTCAGGCCTTTCTCTTCCTCTTCCTCAAACGACCCAATTCCCAGATTGGCCTACCTGATCTCTGGCTCCATTGGAGACGGTGAGAGCTTGAAGAGGGCTTTGAAGGCTCTGTACCATCCGAGGAACCAGTACGTGGTTCACTTGGACTTGGAAGCTTCTTCTTCGGAGAGGCTTGACTTGGCTGAGTTTGTGAGGAAAGAGAGAGTCTTTGCCCAAGTGGGCAATGTTAGGATGATTGTAAGGGCAAATTTGGTGACCTATAGAGGTCCCACAATGGTCACCAATACTCTTCACGCGGCGGCGATTTTGCTCAAGGAAGGTGGGGATTGGGATTGGTTTATTAATCTTAGTGCTTCGGATTATCCTTTGGTGACTCAAGATGGTAAGGGCTTTTTTGCAAGAAAAAGTTTTGTTGGGGGTGAAAAAAGTGTGTTTCTTGATCTGGGTTTTTGTAATTGGTTGTGTTTGGGCATTGGGTTGTTCAGTTTTTGGGATTGGTTAAGTAAGTGCTTCGGATTAGTGATGAGGGCTTTTTTTGCAAAGAAAATGTTTTTTTAGGGATAAAAGTATGTTTCCTGATCTGGGTTTTGCTTATAGGTTATGTTTAGGCATTGGTTGTTCAGTTTTTGCGATGGAATTTTATTATAGGTCTAAAAGCTTGGATCTTTATTTCGTCCAAAACGAAATAAAAAACCCGGCTTGGATATTTATAATTATATATCATCACCCCTTTTTCCGAAAGGTCTTTTTCTTGCTTTGTTCTTTATTATTTTTATTTTTTGAAAGGCTTATTGATTGGTGAATTTTTTGTTGTTTATATGGGTTTTGGTTTCACATTGGTTGAGTTGAGGCATTGTTAGTTTGGCTTTGGGTGGTTGGAATTTTATGTCTATAAAAGCTGCTTGAACTAGTATTGTTTTATACAAGCAAAGTGTCGTTTTTAGCTTTGTTCTTTTATTGAATTTTTTTTTTTTTTGTTACCAATTCTTTTATTGATTTGGATGCTGAATAAATCTGCTTATGATTATTGATTTAGGAACTTGTACTAGGTATTGGAGGTTAGTTTTGGTTGGTTGACATTTATTGGACTAAAACCTTAGCTAATTATTATTCTATATAAATCTGTTTTTATGCAATTGTTACTTGCTAATTTTGCTTACTAGCTTACATTTGATTGAATTTTTTTTTTTTACCTAATTCTGTTTTGCAAGTTAAGGCCAATTTTACCAACTTCAAATTATTAAAACTACTTTATTTGTCACACTTCTTGACAGTATTGAATCATTGAGCTAAGCTCTGTCAGTTTTTTGTTACTATCGCTCTTGTCTTTCATAGTTTTCTTCTATAAGTTGGGTAAATGCTTTGACTTCTTTGGCTTCACTTGACATTTGGAAATATGATGTTTCCAAGTTTTGTGTCCTTTTTTTCTATTGCTCAAGTGTTTGGTCCAAAGGGGTACATTTTCAATATTGAGCTAACAAATTCATATTCTAATTCCTCAATTTACAGATCTGCTTCACACATTGTCAACAATTCCACGGAACCTTAATTTTATCGAGCATACGAGTAACATAGGCTGGAAGGAGTAAGCAATTCCCCATGCCTTATAAGCTCCGAAATTTAGGAAACACTTGCTTCAATGATTCTTGTAATGAGGTGTTATTTATTCAAACTCTTTTCAGGTTTCAAAGAGCAAGACCTGTTATTATCGATCCCGGGTTGTATAGCCTGCAAAAATCAGATGTATTTTGGGTGCCTGAGAGGAGGGGCTTGCCAACCGCGTATAAGCTCTTTACAGGTGCGGATTTCTGCTTTCAGCGCCTTTTATTGAAATTTCATTTTTTTTCTGTCAATTATGTTGTTGGACATTTTATTTTGTTCTCTAGGATTCAAAAATAGAATACTAGAATGAAACCATTGCCATAATGCAAAAACCAACTCAAACGTATTTGTTTTAAGCAGAAACATTGTCCTAATTCTAAAAAATTACTCTGGTTTTGAGCTTGTAATTTGCTTGGAAATTTGACATTTTTGTACTTTCGTTGTGTACACCGAAGATTTTCTCTTGCTGTGAAACAAACTGCGAGTCAGAATATGATAAAAGATCATTTTTACCCACAAAATATCCTAATTCTTCAATGTTTTATTTTCTGTTTTCCCAACTCTTGATTATCGTAACTCGTAAGTGTTTAAATTGTGTTTCATTGAACTATTTTTTGGGCTATGAAGGTTCGTTAAGTGTTTAAATTGTGTTTCATTGAACTATTTTTTGGGCTATGAAGGTTCTAAAACGAAGTCTTTTTTTGGTGTTATGCTTGAATTTGGTAATTTCTTCAGGCTCAGCTTGGATGATGCTATCGCGCTCGTTCATAGAGTTTTGCATTTGGGGTTGGGACAATCTCCCGCGGATAGTCCTCATGTACTACGCCAACTTCCTCTCCTCACCCGAGGGCTATTTCCACACGGTGATCTGCAATGCGGACGAGTTTCGAAACACAACGGTGAACCACGACCTCCACTTCATCTCGTGGGACAACCCTCCCAAGCAGCACCCACATTTCCTAACTACCGATGACTTCCAGAGGATGGTAGCTAGCAATGCCCCGTTCGCGAGGAAATTCGGCAGGAACCAGACTGTGCTGGACAAGGTCGACTCCGAGCTTCTGGGCTGCAATGCCGATGGGTTTGTGCCCGGGGGATGGCTTAGTAAGAAAGGAAAGACGATCTCGGATTTCATCGTAGGAAACACCACCAGACTTCGCCCTGGTCCTGGTGCCGAGAGGCTCAAATATCTCATTGACGGTTTGTTAAAAGCGGACAATTTTCAGAAAGAGCAATGCTCTTGAGGCCTAAACAAGACGGCCCCGAAACTGCACCGAAAATCACCCAACTTGGTGATTAGATCGGACAATTGCCGGTCGGAACAAAATAATCGGTTGAGCTTGGTTCGGATAGATAAGCAAGTTATAGGGAATTAGCAAGGGAAAACATTTACCACTACCCTTTATAGAAGTATTTTTCTCTATGTTATACATTATACTCGTTAGCCATTATATTCAATACAATGTTCTTACAGCTCATGAGAAGAGCTGAAATTGTAGTTAAAATGAAGAACTTAGTTCACATAATAATTATAGGGCATATTTATTCATGCGTCACAACTGATGCGTTGTTACCAAATATGTTCACAGATGGTAAGACTATCGCTTGGCAATCATAGCATTTTGCATCTTTTTAAAGATTTCTTGAGGAAGAAACTCTCGAAAGTAAAAATAGAAAAAAAAAAATATATATATATATATATATTTATATATATATATATGCTTGAAGCTTCACGGATAAATAGCTGTTATAAAAAGATGTTTTTCTAGAGTTATAGTTTTTCTGTTTTTTTCACAAGTGGGTATATAGTTAAAAAAGAAATTTATAACTTATTTAAGAAAAATATTCACATAATATATAGTGTATCAACCACTTACTATTTATAATATATATAAAAAAAAAGGACTTCGAATTAAGAGTATTTTCTTAAATATACTCTAAAAAATAGACTAGGTAGATAATTTTCCTTTGATGAATGTTGAGGACAAAAGAATTGTGCACTAAAGAAACATTAAAATTATTCAAGAACACATCAAATATCTTCCAAATTAACCACTCTAAAAAAAGAATCAAGTGTCTTCACTATCTCTTGAGCTTTCGGATGGCAAAGATCACCAGCAATGAACTCTTCAACCATGCCATTGACCTCTATCACACTGCACCCGGGCGGCTTCGCCATCCCCTTCTCCGAGATCGATTTTCTCACTCGCTTCGCCTGCACTTCCCACCCGGCCTCCCTATACATGTTGTACGAGAGGACGTGCGCGCCGCAGTCGGATATCCCCATGTCAACTAGCTTTCTCCAAACCCGGTTACCGACCTCGACCTTCCTGTGGACTCTGCAGGCGCCGAGCAATGCCCCCCACACGTTCGCATCCCACCCTCCGAGCCCTCCCATCTTCTCCTCGACAAACTTCTCCGCTTCTTCCACCATCCCTGCCCGACCCAAAAGGTCGACGACACAGGAATAGTGCTCGCGTCGGGGTTTGACCCCGTGGATTTTTTCCATTTCGTCGAACACTTTAAGACCCTCGGGAACCATTTTCGCGTGCGTGCACGCCGTGAGAACCGAAATGAATGTGGTCTCTGTCGGTTGTATCCGATCCACCAAAGTCATTTTATTTAATAACTCGAGCGATTTCCTCGCGTTGCCGTTTATGGCGAGCCCGGTGATCATAGCATTCCACGCTTCGGCATCCTTGTCCCGAATGCCCTCGAAAACCTCCAAAGCCGCTTCCACAAGGCCGCATTTCGAGTACATATCAACCAATGCCGTGGCCAATATCCTATTCGACTCGAGCTTATGCCTCTTGGCATAAGAGTGCACCCACAACCCCTGCGTGACAGCGCCGAGGTTAGCGCAAGCAGTGAGAACAGTGACGAGAACCGACTCGTTCGGCTTCGTCCCCGCTTCTTGCATCTCCCCGAACAAACTGATCACCTTTCTGAACTTGCTCAACCGAGAATACCCCGCCATCATGGCGCTCCACGAGACGGCATTTCTCTCGGGCATTTCATCGAACAACTCTCGCGCTCTCTCAACCTCGCCCATCTTCCCGTACCCGTCGATCATCGCCGTCCACAAAACGACGTCTCTCTTCGGACATTTATCGAACAGAAACCGAGCACTTCCCATGTCGCGAAGCACGGAAGAGTAAAACTCGATCAACGCGCTATTCACAAAAGGGTCATCGAAAACCCCGAATTTAACAACATGGGCATGAACCAAACGGCCGATCAGCCCCGAATCCGGGCCGAGAACCGAGCACGCCTTGATCAAACCCGGAAAAGTGAAGTTATTAGCTCTCAGCCCACAATTCAACATGTCAAGATAGCACAGCAGGGCGTCGATCGGAGACCGACTCTGGGCGTGGCCTCTGATCATCACATTGTACGCGAACGTGTTGCGGTGGCGGAGATCGGCGAAGATCGCCCGCGCGTAGGCGAAGAAAGCCGGGTTTTTTGCGGCGGCGGAGAGAATCGGCGATACGGCGTGAGGGTTTTGGTGGGTTTGGGGCTGTGAAGAAGAAGAAGAAGAAGAAGAAGGAGGAGGGGACTTGAGGATTCGGGCATGGATTTCTTTGAGGTGGTTTAGGGTTTTGCATTTTTGAGAGAGAGAAGTGAGGTCGTTGATATTGGTAACGGTTTTTTGAATCATGTGAAAATGGCGGGTTTTTGTTGTGAAGAGCTTGTTCGAGAATATGGGTTTATAAAGTAAGGGTCAAGAAGTCTTGTAATATAAATTATTAAATAATTAAAAAAAAAGAAAAAAAGAAATGGGACTATGGGAGTGACACAAAACTCTTGACGAGGGCAAATAGAGTATAGACTATTTTTGGGTGGATATTATTAAATAATAATTAGTGCTAAAAACTAATACGATAATAAAATAGAAATATCACATTTGGAAATTGTAACTCAATGCCTGTTAGGGCATTGTTTGTCATTTTACAACTAATGTGGAGGTGATCATAGTTTTTATTTATTTATTTATTTTTACAAAGAGGTCCAAATTGGAATGAATTTGAATTAGTTTGTATTTTGTAATTGAAACAATTGATTGGTTAAAAATCGAGAAATTATAGTGAATACCCAATTTTTAAATTTTATGTTATTACCTAATTTTTTGAAAAATGTAACCAACTACCCAAATGATTCAATTACTTACACAGTGGTAAGTGGTGGTAATTCACTTAGTTACCAAAAGCATGTGCAAGTAATTCACAAATTGACTAGAAACTCAATTACTTCAAAAGTTTGGGTATTTATTTTTATTGTTTTATAAATTATGGGTATTTGCCTACTTCACCCTTAAAATCTGTCTTAATCATAATCTATTTAGTTTGTATTTATTTGTTTAGTTTTTTTTTTTTTTTTTTTCATTTAAAACATGAACTTGGGAGTACTATTGCTCGGCTCCACCAAATGCAATGGTGCAATGTTGAGATTTTGCTAGTTTAGGTCCAAAATAGAACAATTTTCATTCTTTTATTGGTGAAACAAGTAAACAAGGATGTGTAACCCTAGTACATTTTTTTTAATTAATCTGCCAATTTTACAATCTTCTTTCCAATGTTACTACCGTTGAACAACCCGATAAAAGCCGCCGGTATGCTCTCCAAACCGGTCGAAATGTCTTCGAGGGTTTGAACCCTACCGGTGCGGAGGTCATCCAAGGTGGCTGAAAGAAAGTCAGGATAGAGATTCATAAAATCGGCCGCCAAAAACCCTCGGATTGTGATCCTTTTGTACACAATCTCTAGCATGTTCGGGACCGCTCGCTTCTCGGCGTCGGTGTACTCCGATATGACACCGCAGGCGGCAATTCGGCCGAAGGTGTTCATGTTTGACACGGCGGCTTCTAGCATCTCAGCCCCAACATTGTCAAAATAGATGTCTATTCCATCAGGGAAATACCTAAAGAAAAATACTACGTCAAATAGTAAATATAGAGCTATATCTAATTAAATTAGTTTGTCTCACTACTAAAAAGTAGTTATTGTTGTAATTGCGTCGTTTATTTTTCACGACAATGTGATAATTCTCACAATTTCTTTTCATCGTATTTAATATAGATAATCACAATTTTGAAGTACCAGTTGTGATAATTTTGGCAGTCATTAATTGTTTGGTAGTTTTGATTTGTAGTAAGGTTTTTTTTTTCTTTTTTTTTTTTTAATTCAGACACAATTATCATAAATAAAAAAAACATAATAACACAAGTTTTTACCTTTTGAGAGCTGATTTCAAGTCAACCTCATCCTTGTAGTTAAATGCATCATCAAATCCAAGCTTTTCCTTCAGCAATGCTACCTATATACAAGTAAATTAGCCTTTTGAATATTGCTATTCAGCTCAAATCGAGTCCGACTCAACATTTAGATAGAAGTTAATCCGGTGTGTGAGTAAGGCTTACAAATAAAATATCTTTTGTCTTGAGATTGAATCAGGTTCAATTGAGCTCAATAATATTTTTCTTTGAAATAATTTTAAGTAATACGAAATTCGAACTCAAATCACTGACCTTTTCGTTGCTACTAGAGCAGCCAACAACATAGCAGCCAAATTGTTTGGCATATTGTCCAACCAAATGGCCTATAGACCCAGAGGCTGCAGACACAAACACTTTCTCACCCTTCTTTGGCTTGCACACTTCGAAAAACCCGGCATAGGCCGTCAATCCGCTAAACGCTGTAAAAGAAAATAAAATAATTTAAAAAAAAAACAATGAAATCGAGAAACTTTTTTTTTTGAATTTCTCCAATTAAAAAGAAAACGAGTTCATAACATACAATTTAGCTTTAGAAAAATCAAAATACATAAATGGTGGATTGAAATCTGCTCTATTTGATTCTAATTTAATTTGAAAAATATATAGAGATTATCGAGAATTACCGAAGATTCCAACATGGTAAGAGAGAGGAAATCCCATTGTATCCAATTTTCGCAACATGTAATTTCCTTTTAGCACACAATACTCTCCCCAAGTAATCATTCCCGCAACCAAGTCACCCTCTTCGAATTCAGGATTCCCCGACGCCACAACTTTTGCGACGCCATAAGCATCGATGGCCTGTCACATTAAACATGTCGTTTAAGAGAACTAATCCACACTATTCTTTATATTTGGAAAAAAAAAAAAGGCACGAAACAAGACTAATGTATAGGCCTTACTTGGCCAGGACTTATGGCGAGTGCGTAGCTTGAGGTTTCTTGGGAAGAACTATGGCTCTTCATTCGGTTTATGTGGTAAGGATCGATCGAAACGTAGAGATTTTTTAGGACGACGTCGTTGGAACCGGGCTGAGCTGAGAGGGAAATAGTTGAAAACTTGATCTCAAAGTCACACTCTCTTGGTTTCCCATGATCAACATGGCTCTTTATTGCTATGTGTCTGTTGGTCACTTCCATATTGTCACTTTGTTTGCTTGAGGAGCTTGGAAATTTTGGAGTATAAATACATGTGTATATGTGTATGTATATGTATATGTTTATAATACGGCTAAAGTTAGTGGTTGCTATAAGATGCTCTTCTTGTTCCTAGAATCTATCAAGAAATCAAGGCTCAAATAAAAGTCAAAAACCGGACTCTTTGTTGTAATTTTGTTTTTGTATTTGTATTTTTATTTTTCTAGGAGAAAGTTGTCCGTGAAAAAAAAAAAAAGTAAACAAAACCAAACCGAAAAATAAAAATGTCAACTAGTACTAGGAAGGACAAAATGACAAAGATGGTATCACATGTGCATGACAATTATAAGAAACACGTAGATTCTTCATTTATTTATTTATTTTTAGGGCGGTTTTATTCTCTTGTGACAGCCATATAATTTCGATAAATTCTATGAGGTTGTTTTTAGTTTTTGAGCTTTTCAAAGGTCCTAGACTCCTCCTGGTATATATATTATATGCTAATTGTCAGAGACTGAAAACAGTTTGATGTTTGTCGAGTCTCTTCTTGTAAGATGTGTTTCACACGTCACATATTCGGTTATTATACATTTTTATTATCAGTCTGATAATAATTTGGCGTTTGGAAATATTGCAATGAAAATTGCACCGGTGGAGATATTGGGGGATGATTTAAGGGTTGAAAAGAAATTTGGAAATGTTTTCACCTTAGCTCACTTTTTACCTTTGACCAATTAGCTATCTTATTCCTGAGGTTTAGGCTTTATGCAACCTTTTTTTTTAACTATGTTATGGTATATATTTAAATTTAATTTCTAAAAATTAAACATGTAGAATTTTTCTAATATTTTAGTTAATAATCTCTTATTTTCGTTTTTGTATTACTGTAGTTTTTATATCTTGTCGTTTCTCTAAATGTGTCGTTTGTCTACAAATCTGTAAAAAAAATTTGCTAAGCAGCGTCTTTTTCGCACCAAGTCCTTTTGTTTTCCCTATTATCGCTCCAATTTGTATCCAATTTATTACCCACATTCAATTACAATACAAATTTCCATTTCAATTTCGTATATGCAATTTCTGTCGTTTTTCTTTAAATGTGTCGTTCGTTCAAAATCTGTCGTTTTTAACAAACAGCGTCGTTTGTCCAACAAACAGTGTCATTTTCCGTATTTCTGGCCGTTTTCAATATTTAAACACATAATCCAAGTCATATTTTATCTTCAAAGAAATCATAATAATTTTTACTATTCATTTTCAATTAAAATTTAAATTTTCAGTTCACTGTCGTTTATCATCTTCTGTCGTTTTCCACTAAATGTGTCGTTTGTTCAAAACTTGTCGTACTTTTCTTAAAAGTGTCGTTTTCCAGCCAAACAATGCCATTTTTTCTTATTTCTGGCCGTTTTGCAACACAAAATCCAAGCCATATTTCATTTTCAACCAAATTATTACGACTAGTAAGCAATTAGGACACAATTTTGCATTTTCTGTCGTTTTTATTTAATAGTGTCGTTTATTTAAAAGTTGTCGTTTTATTTTAAATAGCGTTGTTTGCCCACCAAAACAGTGCCATTTTTTGTATTTCTGGTCTTTTTCCATATCCAAAAAGATAATCCAAGTCATATTACGTTTTCAAACACATTATTACTACTATTATGCAATTACAACACAATGTTGCATTTTCTATCCTTTTTAGTTAAATGTGTCGTTTGTTCAAAACCTGTCGTTTTCTTATCCAAACAGATAATCCAAATCTTATTTCATTTTCAACCAAATTATTACTGCTATCATGCAATTACAACACAATTTTGCATTTTTTGTCGTTTTTATTTAAAGGTGTCGTTTGTTCAAAACCTGTCGTTTTCTCGTAAATAGCGTTGTTTACCCACCAAACGGTGTCATTTTTTGTATTTCTGGTATTTTTCCGTATCCAAACAGATAATCCGAATCATATTTCATTTTCAACCAAATTATTACAACTATCATGCAATTACAACACAGTTTTGCATTTTTTGTCGTTTTTATTTAAAGGTGTCGTTTGTTCAAAACCTGTCGTTTTCTCGTAAATAGCGTTGTTTACCCACCAAACGGTGTCATTTTTTGTATTTCTGGTATTTTTCCGTATCCAAACAGATAATCCAAATCATATTTCATTTTCAAACCAAATTATTACTACTATTATGCAATTAGAACACAATTTTGCATTTTTTTTTTATCGTTTTTATGTAAATGTGTCGTTTGTTCAAAACCTGTCGTTTTCTCTTAAATAGCTTTGTTTGCCCACCAAACGGTGTCATTTTTCGTATTTCTGGTCTTTTTCCGTATCCAAACAGATAATTCAAATCATATTTGATTTTCAAACCAAATTATTACTATTATTATGCAATTATAACACAATTTTGCATTTTCTCTCATTTTTATTTAAATGTGTCGTTTGTTAAAAACCTGTCGTTTTCTCTTAAATGGCGTTGCTTGCCCACCAAAGATTTTCATTTTTCGTGTTTTCTGGTCATTTTCCATATCCAAAAGATAATCCAAGTCATATTTCATTTTCAACCAAATTATTACTACTATTATGCAATTACAACACAATTTTGCATTTTCTGTCGTTTTTATTTAAATGTGTTGTTTGTTCAATACCTGTCGTTTGCTCTTAAATAGCGTTGTTTACCCACCAAACGGTGTAAATTTTTTTTTTTTGTATTTCTGGTATTTTTCCGTATTCAAACAGATAATCCAAGTCATATTTCATTTTCAAACAAAATTAGTACTACTATTATGCAATTACAACACAATTTGCATTTTCTGTCGTTTTTATTTAAATGTGTCGTTTGTTCAAAACCTGTCGTTTTCTCTTTAATGGCGTTGTTTGCCCACCAAACAGTGTCATTTTTCGTATTTCTGGTCTATTTCCATATCCAAACAGATAATTCAAGTCATATTTCATTTTCAAACCAAACTATTACTACTATTATCCAATTACAACACAATTTTGCATTTTCTATCGTTTTTATTTAAATGTGTCGTTTGTTCAAAACCTGTCGTTCTTTAATGGCGTTGTTTGCCCACCAAACAGTGTCATTTTTCGTATTTCTGGTCTATTTCCATATCCAAACAGATAATTCAAGTCATATTTCATTTTCAAACCAAACTATTACTACTATCCAATTACAACACAATTTTGCATTTTCTATCGTTTTTATTTAAATGTGTCGTTTGTTCAAAACCTGTCGTTTTCTCTTAAATAGCGTTGTTTTCCCACCAAACAATGTCATTTTTTCGTAATTCTGGTCTTTTTCCATATCCAAACAGATAATCCAAGTCATATTTCATTTTCAAACCAAATGATTACTAGTCACATTCAATTACAACAGAAATTTTCAAATCACTGTCGTTTATGCATTTTCTGTCGTTTTTCACTGAATGTGTCGTTCTTTTAAACCTGCCATTTTTTTTAACAGCGTCGTTTACCAACCAAACATTGTCATTTTCCCCTATATCTGGTCGTTTTCCATATCCAAACACATAATCCAAGTCATATTTCATTTTCAACCAAATTATAAATACTCACATTAAATCACAAGACAAATTTTCTTATCAACATTTTAGCAAATATTGTACTAATAAAATTTTATACAGATAACCCAAATGACAGTTGACAGCAATTTTTTTTTTATCACACATTTCAAATATTGGCAATCGAAAAGATCTATTTATGAATATTATTAAGCTACCAAAAAAGCCACTATCTTCTAAGCTTAATTCATTTTCCATTATGGTCATTGTGAGCATCAAGATGTGATTACGTGAATTATGGTTGGCCTTGAATTATTTTAGATAACAGATTCGACATGTTCACGAGCAAATTATTCTTATTTGTTTTAAAATGCCATTAATTTTTTTTTAACTAATTCGATTTATCTAAAATAATTTTGTCACTCGTGGAAGAGAAATGTATAAACTACGTATTTGTGCTAAAAAAGTAAAAACTCTACTAACATGAAAATAATAAAAATATGTAACGTATATTAGCTCATAACACATTCACCCTCCAAGTTTTAAAACATAACAAAAATGTCAGTAGTTTGTTGAAAATAATAAGATTATTTTCAAATTTATTTTTATAAAAATATTTATTTAGTTTGTTGAAATCACAACATATAAGGTATATATATATTTGGTTCAATTAAAGAACATAAGGAGAATATTTTTATATTACCATAAACTCATGGACAAAATGGAATTTCAATGAAACATAAGGGGTACTTATGGTATATAATTCTAAAAAAAAACAAATTAAATTCAGGCCATTTTATCTAATTAGGTGCAAAATTTGGCCTTTTCTGTAAATAACCAAAAATTAAAGGCAATTAAGAAGAGGAGAACCAAAAGGGTTTTTCCTAAAACCTTTCTTCTCTTTCTCTTCTCTTCCCTTAGCATTTCCATTTCCCGCCTTTAAACAAACCCATTTCCCCATCGAAATCACTCCAATTTTCTCTCTCCTAGGGTTTCTTCACCTGCGAATTCATTTCCCAAATCGGAGCCAAAGATTGAGCTTACGCGCGAAAATGGTGGTCTCCACCAAGGAGCTTCTCTCCATCATCGAGTCGGCTCTCCTAGGCCCTTCGCCGCCGACTCCGGCGCAGCGAGTCGAGCTTCTTCACGCGATTCGGAGCTCTCTCCCGGCGTTTCAGTCGCTCCTTTCCTATCCGGTACGCTTATTGACCCGTTTGGTTGCCGAGAAATGTTGCGGCGGGAGAAAATGATGGGAGTTTCGTTTTGAGTGTTGTTTGGTTTTGCTGTTTCTTTGGCTGACCTAATTGGCGGCGATTGAAGGAGTCTTCTCTACTTTCTTAGGATTTGATTGGTTGTGGGGGGCGTAATTCCTGTTTGGTTGCTGAGAAAATAAACGAAAAGAGAAATGATGCGAATTTCATTTTGATTGGTTTGCTTTTGAAAGGAGTTCTACTATCTTAGGGTTTGGTGGTGTTGTAATGAGTGCATATTTATTTTGGTTGCCGAGAAAATGCGTGAAAGAGAACTGTTATGAATGTTGAATAATATGGCTGTTTCGTTGGCCAACCTAATTGGCGACGATGGAAGACATTTCCTTTACTATCTTTGAGCTTCATGTTAAGAAGAGTATAATTTCCTTTTGGTTGCCGAGAAAACTTAGAAAAAGAGAAATGTTATCAACGTTGTGAAGCTTGGTTTGCTCTTTCCTCGGCCAACCTTATTGATGGCGAGAAAGGAGTTTCAAAACTGTATTAATATTTGATTTATAAAGAGTGTGATTACTGTTACCCCTAGTTGATTTTCTGTTATTTTCTCCTTTCTTTTGGTAGCCTCCAAAAGCCTCTGATCGAGCTCATGTGCAGTCAAGAGAAGTTCGGCTTCCAGATTCGCCACCGATTTCACTTGATGATCAGGACGTTCATATTGTAAGTTCATTCCTAATTGCTATCAGTTTGGTGCTTGGAAAATGGAGTGACCCAAAAGTCATTTTAGTGTTTATACTGGAGCATTTTTCTTTCCCTTAAGGCTTCACTAAAGTGTGGTACTGTGTTTTAAGCAATACAAATAGGTAAATTGAACTCACTTTAGCCAAAGGGTTCAGGATTTAGTCCATAATTACAGCTCATTATGTATCATGGAATCGGGAATAAACTACTAAAAGGCTGTCTCACCTTTTCGAGGGTTAAGGAAGTTTTCTGTAATTTTTATAATTCTCTTTATCATTATGAGCAACGTTGTGGGGGAGATTGGTTCTTCTACCAAATGCTTTATCAACTTATAAGCATATTTCTTGTAGCTTGTTGACTTTGCCATTGGCATTTCCTGCCGAACATTTAAGTTTTAGGACAATTGTTGGGTTGGCTTGTTTTGCATCATACAGTTCGAAGCTTGATCGTGTCCCTGCTTTATGTTGTAGTTTAATGCACATACTATTGATATTGTAAGCAAGCACTAAATTACTTACTTTTTGGTGTCTATCCTATTGATTTTAAGTTAATGCTTGTTCAAAGAATAAATGCCTCAAATCCCTTTTTTAGAGTGTTCTTTCATTTAATATTAGCTGCAATTTTTTTGTTCAATCACATGGTGGAGTATGTCATGTATATTATAGGCATTTCATTTACTTATTGGTGGTATTTTGAATTGAAGGCCTTGAAGTTGAGTGACGATCTTCATCTCAATGAAATTCATTGTGTCCAATTGCTTGTACATGCTAATCAAGAGGTAGGGTTTCGCTTCCTTTCTTCCCATAAAAGTTGGACATTAAACTGACATTATATGACAACTAGAGATTTTCTCTTGGTTTTTCTGTTTTAATCTTAGTGGGGTTTAATGGGACGCGAATCACTGGACATTCTACGTCTTTCAGCAGGGCTTTGGTATACTGAGAGACGGGATCTATTAACGGCTCTCTACACACTATTGAGGGTATCTGAGTTTTCTTCCAGTGTCCTTAGTCCTTTTAACAGCAACCCGCTAAATTTTGGTATTAATAGGTGATGTTATTTTGCAGGCTGTTGTGCTTGACCAGGGACTTGAACCTGATCTTTTATCCGATGTTCAGAAATATTTGGAAGATCTTATCGGTTCTGGGCTTAGACATCGGTTCATTACTCTTTTAAAGGTTTTACACTCTGGCAAGGATTTATTTTTTAGTGTTCCTCCTGACGATATGCTAGCATTTCCTTTCTTTTGTTTTCCTAGTACAGTAATGGCGAAAATATATATGTGCTTTTGCTTAGTATAGCTAAAGAAGATTTATTGTGGTGATGGTCTCATTTTGGCTGGAATTTGCTGTTTTTTGTCATAGGAACTCAATAGGGAAGAACCAGCTGGTTCAGGTGGGCCCCAATGTGAGCGTTATGTACTTGATTCTAGAGGTGCTCTTGTTGAGAGGCAAGCTGTGGTTCAAAGGGAAAGGCTTATACTTGGACATTGCCTTATTCTCTCTATAATGATTGTGCGGGCAGGTATTATCGTATTTCACGGGGGTTATATTTGCAATCCGGTTGTTATTATGGTGCATATTGAAATAACTACATTATGCTATCATTTCTTTTTCTGTGCATGCAACATCTTCCATAATATCTTCTCGAATTGAGGGCCAAAGATGTGACTTAGGCTTTAAGATACTATTGAACTCTAGGATTTCTGGATACCTGTTTGTGTTGGTTGAAGGCTCGATATAAACAAGAAAAACCTATAATAAATGGGTCTACTTAAACTCTTTCTTTGATTGTTACATCTATTCACTATATAGTCACATTATTTTATGGGTTAGTTTCAGAGTATTTCTTTTTGGTTATCAAGAAAACCGGTGAAAACCAAGGCTGATAATAACAGTGCCACATGTTTTAATTTTACGGTACATGTGGTTGGCAGGTCAAAAGGATGTAAAGGATGTTTTTTCTGCTCTGAAAGATAGTGCTGCCGAACTTAGTGAATGCCAGGACATATTGAAACATCAGGTATGTTTTAACTGTACAAACATTTCTTCACCCTTGTGTTTGTTTCTTTGGGTCAGTCATGCATGTTTGTGAGTCTACGTCGATTTAATTTTGTTGTTTTCTCTTGCGTCTCTAAATTATGTTGCTGACTTGGATTGTTATGCATGTCTGTTTATGTCTATGCAGATCACATTTAGCCTTCTCTTCTCCTTAGTGATTGCTTTGGTATCAGATGCTCTGAGTGCAGTACCTGATAAAGCATCGGTCCTTTCACGTGATGCTTCTTTTAGACGTGAATTTCATGACAATGTAAGATTAATGATGGTGGTTTAACTTGAAGTTTTGCACTGGCTGGCGAGGGTGATTGTAATTTATCATATTCTTGTGTGCTTTTAGGTTATGGCTGTTGGAAATGATCCAAATGTGGAGCGTTTTGTTGATGGCATAAGACTTGCTTGGGCTGTACACTTGATGTTAATACAGGATGCTAGCACTGCAACTACTGTCTTGAGTGCTTCATCAAATGATTTGGATATTCTCAACTCTTGCCTTGATGCTATTTTCTCTAACAACGTTTTTCAGTTTATGCTTGATAAAGTCCTACGTACTGCAGCCTACCAGGTTTGTTTACTCTGATCTCAAACTTTCTTCATTTGAGAATTGAGAGGTGTGTAATTTTTCATCTTCGAAAATTAACCATCTTTTTTTCTTTTGTAGATTAAAAATACTTCGTTTATCTTAAAAAATAGTTTTGGTTAACAAAAATTCCAACAGCAAGAAAAAAAATCTTAGAATGAAGAATGGTTCTAATTTTATAGGAAATTTGGCCTTGTAGTTATCCCTTATTGTCATACTTTTAAGGCGTCTTTTTCTTTATCTGTAATTTGTACAGAATGATGATGAGGATATGAGTTACATGTACAATGCCTATCTGCACAAGTTAATCACATGCTTTTTGTCTCACCCTCTAGCCAGAGACAAGGTGAGTTGGTTTCTTTTATTGGTTCTAAACATATATTCTTCACTTGTTACAATCTATAGTTTTGTCTTGAAGTGAATGCAAACTGCTACCTTGTAAAAAGCTTATGAGGAACAATATTGATAATTGCACACTTTCTTTCGGCTCTATTTTTGTTTCTACTTCTGTTTAAAGTATACTAGTTTCATGTCTCGTTTCAAAATGTATATTATTCGTACTCTGCAGGTTAAAGAATCAAAGGAAAGAGCCATGAGCACTCTTAGTCCATACCGTTCAACTGTATCGCATGATTATACACATGATAGCAGCTCAAATTCTCAACAGGTCACTGAATGTGGCCCTTTACCTTTTGTATCTCTCTTGGAGTTTGTGAGTGAAGTTTATCAGGTTAGTTGGCAACAAACCATTCTGAAATGTTAAGTGTGTTGAAGATACAATAATGTAATGTAGTACAAGGAGATATGGCCTCTAAAGATACAAAATTCATATTTTAAAGGTTAATTTATTGGGCATCCGTCTCATGGTGAGTTTATTATCTCTAATTTTACTTTTGATGTCAACCCTAAACAGATAATGATATAATTTCTTTCCCTTTTGGCGTTCTTTTTACGTAAATGGTTTTAACAGAAATTGTATGGTTAGTAGATCATCCAATAGCAGCATTACCCAATCAAAGAAAATTTGTCTCCTCTATCACTTTGGATAATCTATCAGCTTATTCACTTAACTAGATGACTCCTATGTGTATGTTGATGTTTTCCTATTTGCTATACATAAAAGTATGTTATTCTTTTGCTTATTAGTTACGATAACCTGATACATATATTTTTTTTAAAATCAGAGGGAACCAGAATTGTTGTCTGGTAATGATGTCTTGTGGACGTTTGTGAATTTCGCGGGAGAAGATCATACAAATTTTCACACGCTAGTGGCTTTCTTGAACATGCTGAGCACCTTGGTACCAAGTGCATTTTTCGTTGTTAAAGATTTGAATCTGAAATTTTCTCTCATATGTGTTGAAGTTTCCACATTTATTTACTGCTTTTTTAGACAATGTTTATTTTTTTTGGTTTTTTTTTTTTTTTTTTAAGGCTTCCAGTCAAGAAGGTGCCTCCAAGGTTTATGAATTACTTAAGGGGAAAGCATTCCGCTCTGTTGGCTGGAGTACTTTGTTTGATTGCCTATCAATTTATGACGAGAAGTTTAAACAGTCCCTCCAGACTGCTGGGGCCATGTTACCAGAGTTTCCGGAGGGGGATGCAAAAGCACTCGTTGCTTATTTGAATGTGCTTCAAAAGGTTCTTTTTTGTTCCTTTTTTTTTAAAGAACTTTTGTCACTTGTGAAATCGTTATATTTATTGTATTTTTAGAAGATAGTTTATTGTATACGTAGCTTTATAGGAGTTCCCCGATCCATTTTCTTGTTATTTTGATGCCAATCGTACATCGAAACTCTTAAGTCGTAATCATGATATCAATTTTATTTTGCTGATAAGAATATGTTACTTGTTAGTCTGCTTTTGTGTTCTGTGGGTCATTTGTTTGGATGGTTGGTTGCTAATGTTATATATTTCTCACATGCTTGTCTTGTTTTTGTCTTATTGTTTCAGTCTTTATACAATTCAGTGCTTCCTATATCTGCCTTCTCTTTCTCTCTCTCTCTGTCTCTCTTTGTCTTTTTTATTCTTTTCCTCTAACTTTTAATTTTAGTTTTGTAGGGTTATGTTGTTGCACTTCCCATTCCATATTCTGCTACATTTGAGTAGACAAAATGAGTGTAGAAAATTTTTGGAAGATCTTATATTGGAGTTCCTATTTCTACGGTTTTCACCTTCCTGGACTTCAAATAAGCATGTTCTCATATATTTTTTTCTTCTCCTGAACTCATCACAGTCCGTGGACCTCTAACAAATAGCGTTTTCCTTTTGTTCAGTTGGATATTTGAATCTCAATAACTGCCTTCTCTGTTTCCCACCATATGAAGAAAGACAACTGATTCTCACGTTGCTCTTTAATGTGGTACAGGTTATACAAAATGGAAATCCTGTTGACAGAAAAAACTGGTTCCCCGACATTGAGCCCTTATTCAAGCTCCTTGGTTATGAGAACGTGCCTCCTTACCTGAAGGTTTATAACTGTGTTCCAATGCAGCTTTCCCTCAAGAATAACCTAGTCCTAGAGTAACATTTGCAGCTTCATATCGTTGGGCATAAAGCTTTAACATGTATTCTTCCATTCCTTTATTTTTTGTTGCTACAGGGTGCTTTGAGGAATGCTATAGCAACTTTTGTTCATGTCTCGCCAGTCTTAAAAGATACAATTTGGAGCTATCTTGAACAGTTTGATCTACCTGTGGTTGTTGGATCTCATGTTGGGAAGGGTACACAACCCATGGCCACACAGGTGAGTTCTTGTGATGTAACCCGAGTCTGTATTATATGTTGTATTGATTGATAGGTTTCATATTCCTTTGATGTTAACAAGTGCCTCTTGCTTATTCGATGATTTTAATGGTTGTCTTGTATGAATATATTTCTTTTCATTTCTAAGAGCATGAAATGACGGGTGAAGGTGTTCTCATTTACTCATGCCGACCTGTTGATTTTGAGCAATGTTTCTAATTCATTAATATGTTGAAATTCCGGAACACGTTCTCATATGCTGGTTTTGTTTAATATTTACTAATTTGGATATTTTCACAGTAAAAATTCATTTTTCTGGAACTTTCAACCAAATTTGACAGTATTTGTGATTGTTTATAGTTTATATTTATGTGTACTGGGAAAAAGAAGGCTAAAGGTTGTGTATGCAATAAATGTTAATGGGCATCTACAGGTTAGTGGCTAAAACTATATGTTATCAGTGCTGTGGCATTTAACATGTATCAATGTTCGAGTACATATAGTTCATAACTGGTTCACCAAAAAAAAAAAAAAAAAAAGAGGAAGAAACATATCGAGAGGAAGAGATTGCTAAAGTAAAATTTTGTTGGTGGTTCATAATTTGAATTCTGAGAACTATATCTATGACTGTCACTTATGGGTTTTAAATATTGTCCTTCTAAAAGTTTAATTTGCTAAATAGTGGTTGAAATGAGACTGTAATACTGTTGGTCACATCTATTAACTTGTCGCTACTAGGAAATCTGAAGCTGAGTAATATGCTCTTCTTAGCAATTTTTTTTACTGGAAAATGTATATACTTGATGTGCATACATGTATGTCAAAATGTTATAAAAACATTTCTTTTACAGGTGTATGATATGCAGTTTGAGTTGAATGAGATAGAAGCAAGGAGAGAACAGTATCCATCAACTATATCTTTCCTTAACTTGTTAAATGTGCTTATTGCTGAAGAAAGAGATGTAAGCGATAGAGGCCGTAGGTACTGATCATCCATTTTCATTGTTTGAAATTGGGCATCCGTTCCTTGTGTTCCATTTTCCCCTGGAACTTCTTTCTTAGCATAATTATCCACTTGTCTCCGCCCCTTTTTTTGTTTTTGCAGATTCATTGGCATTTTCAGGTTTATTTATGACCATGTTTTTGGGCCATTCCCTCAAAGAGCTTATGCTGATCCTTGTGAGAAGTGGCAGTTGGTTGTTGCATGCCTTCAGCATTTTCACATGTGAGTTGATCTAACTATGCTCAGAAGTTGGTTTTGGGTTAGTTCGTCTCAACCGAACAGAGTCCCTTTTTTTCCATCCGAATCCATCTATCTTATGATTGAAGGCCAATCTATGAGTATTAATCTCTTCTATAAGCTTTGTTGACTATCATTAACTAAAACAAATAGCGGAGGAACTTGCACATTTATATTGGTTTGCCTTGCAGGATACTGAGCAAGTATGACATCATTGAAGAGGATGCTGACAGTATCATTGATTCCATACAGCTTTCAACAGAAGCACAACCATCTGCCTTGCAAATGCAGCTCCCTGTGCTAGAGTTGCTAAAAGTAAATTCTCACCCTTGCTTTGATATGTAAAGTAGTTTTCTTGCATGCCTGGATCAAATTCAGATGATTAGTTTATGGACTTTTCTTATGACAAAGATAATGACATAATTACGCAAGATCTAGTTCAACAATTCGTCAGAGATTTTTGCTTATCCAAAGCAACGTAGGAGTAAACTGTTGATTTTTGAATTAAAATTTTCAAATGAAAACTAACTGCAGACCAGTCCTAGATTCCTTGAAAAGTTAAAAAAATTTGAATTACTCAAAATGATTTTGGCCCAAATATTAATTTTCTTTAAGGTTTTCTTTGATGGATAAATTTTGTTACTTGCAACATCTGTATGTCATCCGAACTTATTGAAGCGAGTGCTCCCAGGAAACTACCTCATCTTATGTTAGTAGTATAAATTACAGCATTCATTCACACATTTGCACATTTTACTTTTGAAGATTGAAATAGTAGCTTGTGAATACTACTTGATTTAAATATTCAACTTTTCTGTAGGATTTTCACCACTTCGGAATTTGTTATAATTTTCAGTTACTTTATAAGTTTGCATTCATTTAAATTAATTAGATTCGGACCAAAAGAAAAGCATTCCGAAGGGGATGATTATAGTTTGGTTAACTCAGGTTTTTCTGCAGCCTGAATTATTCAAAATACTCTATATCTGCTTGTCAACTTGGGCAGGATTTCATGAGTGGAAAAACAGCTTTTCGGAATATCATGGGCATTCTTTTGCTAGGCGTCAACACCATCATTGCGGAACGGACAAGTCAAATCTATGGGCAACTTTTAGAGAAAGCTGTACAACTTTCTTTGGAAATTATAATCCTTGTTTTAGAGAAGGACTTACCTCTTTCTGATTTTTGGCGCCCTCTCTACCAGGTAGTTGTTCCAGATTGTTGTACAAGATGGCTTGTATTCATTTTCATTTTGTTTCGTGCATACATGATGTTGTGGAGGATTTGTTGGACATTGTTATTGTTTGTCTGCTGTGCTACTCCTTCCTGGTTCTAAAAGAAAAGAAGGGGCTAAAATTTATGAAATCACTCGTGGTTTCAGAATTTGGAGAAAAGGGGGAACTTCTCTGGTCTGGGCTGGTAATATGGAATGGAGTGGAATAAATGTTGCATTGTTTAGATTTTTTTAACAGTGCGGATAAGTGGGAAGCTTGATAAATTAAAAGAAAGCAAATAGGAAAAAGTTAGATGGATGAGAAGGAAGAAACTGTGGGTAAACTTTGTTCTCTGCTTTATCTGCTAAAGGAAGTTATTAAGCAAAGTTGCTCTTTGCTGTGCAGCCTCTGGATGTTATACTCTCTCAAGATCATAACCAAGTTATAGCTCTTTTGGAGTATGTCAGATATGATTTTAAACCACAGATTCAGCAATGTTCAATCAAAATAATGAGTATATTAAGGTACCCCTTGTCTCTTGTTCTAATATGTATTCTTTAATTTCTATCCATGGGCTCTGGTTCTGCTTGGAGGTTTATGCTTTCTTTTTGTATCACATTTTTCAGCATCATGTATGTGTATTCATAGGCACACAATTCGATAAGAATCAGTGATACATTTTGTTGAAACATCTATCTTGAAAGTAAAAAGAGAGGATAAATATCATCAAGTATTAAAAATTTGTCCAAAATACTTTTTAAAGTAAATGTATTTTTGTTGTTGTTCTGATTGTTAAGTAAATGGCTTAAATAAAGTAATTATCTGTGGCAAGTTAGTGATGTTACTATGTTAAGCCCCCATATGTACTATAATTTATCACTAATGGACATTTATTGTTGAACAAATTTTGGACGATTTCTTTAAAGTAGTTTAAAATGTGGCTATTTATTGCAAAACAATTAACAGAAGAAAAACCCAAAGCCATATAACTCTATCCCAAGGAAAATCTATTCAAAGACTTGTCCTCAAAGACACTACTTTTCCTCTCTGGCAAAATTAATATAAAGCAATAGGTAAAACAGAGACAAGTTAGAGGAAGGTAAAGCAGTGTTTCTATTCTAGTTCGGAATTGGACATTATACATTGCAATGCAGGAAAACATACCTAGCTTTCATCACTTGCTTGTACATAACCCAAATCATTATCATTTTATAGGCAGAAAAAAGATAAACTTATGGTCACACAGTGGATTTTTTATGGGGATTAGCTTTCTGATTAAGTGTTTAAGGTTTAATATTCATAAATTGCTGTAAACAAAGAGATGGACAACGGTTTTGCGAGAGAAAGCAATGTAACATAACAGCATTAACACTCTCACATCCGTAAAATAGTGATCAGGAGAAAACCCTTGGCAACAAACTCAACAAGATTTAAACTTTATTATCATTTAGATTATGAAAGAAAATATAATATCAATTTCATTGTATCAAATAAAGAATAAAGAGACTGAATTGAGGCATCAGGACACAATATCAAATCTATGAAAGATACATTGACCTCTCCTGGTATTCTCGGAATTATCAAATGAGATTTATTTAAATCCTCTATTTGCTATAAGCCTATATGATACTATTTTAAAATTGGGTGACAGTTCTCGGATGGTAGGGCTTGTACAACTACTGCTTAAATCAAACGCTGCAAGCTGTTTAGTTGAGGATTATGCAGCCTGCCTTGAGTTACGATCAGAAGAGTCTCAGCTGATTGAGAATAGTACTGATGATCCAGGGGTTCTCATTTTGCAGGTCAGTCATGGTACTTGCTATTTTCTTCATCCATTTTTGAAGTTGGTTTTTGCTCTTATGTTTACATATTTCTTCTTATTTTTGCAGCTTCTGGTAGACAATATTAGTCGTCCAGCTCCAAATGTTACACATTTACTACTCAAGTTTGATCTTGATAACAACATCGAGCGTACTGTTTTGCAGCCAAAGTTTCATTACAGGTTAATATGCTCATAAGCTGCATTAACATTCTAGTTCATATTTTCCCCATTTTTTATGCACTCAGTTGTGCATAGACTGTCTTTGCAGTTGCTTAAAAGTTATTCTTGAAATATTGGAGAAGCTCTCGAAGCCCGATGTGAATGCATTGCTTCATGAGTTTGGCTTTCAGGTGAGAATATATCATTTGGTGTACTAGATGCACAGTAAATCCTAGTACCATGAGTAATGTTTTTCATGTACAGCATGTGCTCTTTTCTGGGATATTTTTCTTTGTCTTGCTGGTGGATGTTTTCCTGCTTCAATTGAGAGAATCTCTTTATCATTTTATTTGCAGCTCCTTTATGAGTTATGCTTGGATCCACTAACATCCGGTCCCACCACAGATCTCTTGAGCAGTAAAAAGTATCAGTTTTTCATAAAGGTAAATGTAGAATATATTTAAAATGTTTCAAGTTACATTTTTCCCTCCCTTTTTTTTTTTTAATCGTTAACTCCACTTCCAAAGTAGTCACTTCGTATCAGTTCACTTCATGAGGTTTCTCTCTCTCTCTCTCTCTCTCCCCTTCTTCTTTTGGGATGAACCCTTTTATTGGTACTTTTAGTTGTAGTATTTCTGTTGCATCACTTGCATCTGAGTGATCTTTACGAAGTTGGCTACTTTGGACAGTTTAGGGTTGGATCAGTTTCACTTCTTTAGTGTTTTTTTTCTCTTTGTATTTTGTTATGTGTATATGCGGGATTGTTTTTATTTTTTATTTTTCAAGTGTAATAATGTTCCAACATATATCTAATTCTATTTCTCTTTATTACAGCACCTAGATATCGTTGGGGTCTCTCCACTTCCGAAACGGAGTAGCAATCAGGCACTTCGTATCAGTTCACTTCATGAGGTTTCTCTCTCTCTCTCTCTCTCTCTCCCCTTCTTTTGGGATGTACCCTTTTATTGCTACTTTTAGTTGTAGTATTTCTGTTGCATCACTTGCATCTGAGTGATCTTTACGAAGTTGACTACTTTGGACAGTTTATGGGGTTAAGTGATGCATTGCCGCATTTTTTTCTCTCTGGCATCCAGTATTTGAAACCGCAATTGAGTTTTGGCATATTTGAGCTCAAGCTTTAATATGCATTATTGGGTGTCCTAACTTTCTACTCAAGCTTTTAAGAATTGATAGTTGATAATGTTTATTGGTTGATTTTGTTTCTATTTTTTCTCTCTCACCATTGGCAGAGAGCATGGCTGCTGAAACTCTTAGCAATAGAATTGCATGCTGGTGATATGAGTAGCTCCTCACACCGAGAAGCTTGCCAAAGTATTCTTGCACATCTTTTTGGTGGTGAAATTAATGAAATTGGAACAGATCATGTCATATCCCATGCCCTTTCACTCCAAACTAGTGCAGAGGCTGCTGGAACGAGAACTATGAGTAAGAACAAGGTATGCTTGTTGCTTGAAATATTGTAGGCCTTTATTAGTGCCGTTGCAGGCTAACCAATATATTTCTTGTCACTTATGCTTTTTTGGCCCCTCTGGTTGTGTGCGTCGTAGTGATACTTGTTATTAATGTTCTTCTGAACTCTTTTCCTCTATCTTGAAATTATGGATGTTCTCCTTCCTTTCAAGTAAGATGATTGCTTTCGTTTTTTCTGGATAAAAATTAGGTATTGGAGTTGCTTGAAGTACTTCAGTTTAGGTCTCCAGACACCACTATGAAGCTTTCTCAGATTGTTTCTACTCTAAAATATGATTTGATGGTAATTTTAATCCTTAAACAGTCCACCTTGTCTGTTTGGTATATGTTATTTATTTTATTTTATTTTTTTAAAATTTTAATTTTTGTGTGCATTTGGCCAAATATGGGGGTACAGGTTGAAGACATACTTGCTAATCCTGCAACTTCAGGGAAGGGTGGTGTTTACTATTATTCAGAACGCGGTGATCGCTTGATTGACCTTGCTTCTCTTCGTGACAAACTTTGGCAGGTTGGTATTTCAATCTAGTGCCGGAAGGAGGGTCTTTTGCTCTTTCAGTACATCACTTGTACAATTTCATTCAATATTGCCTTTGGTGCTGATCCTCTTCTTTTCTCCCTCAATCCACCTTTTTTGCCTGATACAGAAATTCAGTTCTATTAATCCCCAGTTCTGTAACTTTGGAAATGAAGCTGAGATCAATGATGTTAAAGAGACAATCCAACAGTTGTTGAGATGGGGATGGAAGTACAATAAGAACCTTGAGGAACAAGCTGCTCAGCTTCATATGCTAACTGGTTGGTCCCAGATTGTTGAGGTAATTGTTTCTAAGATGGTGTCTACATCTTTTAGAAGCTTTTATATTAAGCTATTAAGTATTTATTGACATTTTTTATCTTCTCATGCAGGTCTCAGCTTCTAGGAGAACATCGTTACTTGAAAATCAAAATGAAGTTCTTTATCAGTAGGGTTTCTCATATATTTCTTTCATTTCGCCACACTTGTTAATTATTTATAACTGTTTTTTTCTTTATTGTTAATAGGGTTCTTGACGCCGCTTTGGGGTCCTCTGCTTCTCCTGACTGTTCACTGAAAATGGCATTTATATTGTGCCAGGTATATATATTGATGCATGCTCAGCCGTTTGTTCTACTTGTTAGTACTGTTTGAATTGTTCTCCATCTTTTGCGATTGACACTCTGGCTTAAACATTGTTTAGGTTGCTTTGACGTGCATGGCTAAATTACGAGATGAAAGGTTTTTATGCCCAAGTGGGTTTAATTCAGATAGTGCTGCGTATCTAGATGTACTCACGGTGAAACAGTTATCCAATGGAGCTTGTCACTCGATACTGTTTAAGCTTATATTGGCTATTCTAAGAAATGAATCATCAGAGGCCTTGAGAAGACGGTACGGTAGTCTGGAACATTTTTTTTTTTTTTTGTAAACTTTTCTTAGTCAGCATCTGACCTACACTTTTGAAATTATTTTCAGCCAATATGCTCTTCTACTCAGCTATTTTCAGTATTGTCAACATATTATCGATCCAGATGTCCCAAAGACAGTACTGCAATTCTTGCTACTTGATGAGCAAGATGGCGAAGATTTAGATCTCCATAAGGTGCCGGTTCTATGACATTGGTGCAAAATTTTGTAACTTTGATGATTTCTTTTAGTTTATGGGTGAACCTAAATTATTGATAAGCATTGGTCCTGTTATTTCTTTTTAACAGATCAACAAAGAACAAGCGGAACTTGCTCATGCCAATTTTTCTATTATTAGGAAAGAGGCTCAATCACTTTTGGATCTGGTTGGTGCACATTTCTGTCTTCATTTTTGGTATAAAATAGGTATTTTTGCTTTGGTATGATGTATCGAAGCAACCGTTCTTTTATTTAATCTTTCAATGAAAATCAATAGATTCTGAGTTTGTCTCAACGTGTACTGTTATTCTTTGAGGCAGTTTGTTTGAGACAAAGATAGATCTACATCTCTGAGATGATTGTATGCGTTTTTGAACTGTAAGTTCAACGAGTCATTGTAAGGAGATTAAACTAATGGTAATTCGGCATGTATGTTATCTTAGTTGTTTGTCATGCATTTTGGCCTGGGATTTTGCTTGCAAATCATCTTTCCTTGATAAGACATCTTCACCTTCTTAATGAGCTGAAGGAACAACTAAGTTTGACGATTAAAGAACAAGTTCAACTAAGATATTCTTTTCATTGTTACTCTTCAGGTAACAAAGGATGCTACTCAAGGCAGTGAACCTGGAAAGACTATTGCACTTTATGTTTTGGATGCGTTGATTTGTGTGGACCATGAAAGATATTTCTTAAGCCAACTTCAGAGCAGGGGTTTTCTACGGTCTTGCTTGACAAACATAAGCAATGCTTCCTTTCAGGTGCTTTATATGTCCACCTTAACTTGTTCCTACTCTTCTTGCATTCATCCCAAGCCATATTTCCCACGTTATAAGATGAAGGGTGGGAACGGGGATTTTTTTTTTTTCTAAATCATATCATCATTTAACCTTTTTTGTTTCCTTTGTTCCTGTTTGTTATTTGTTTGCTATGTAAAATCTGAAAGTTAATGACTCATTTTCTTGTCTCTTCTATTTTATTTTCCCAGCTCAAAGATGCATAGTTCCTGGTTCGGTATTTATTGCAATGTTTGGGTTTATATCAGACCATGGAACAATTATTCCTTATATTAGAAAGATTCTAGGCTACCTAACCATGGATGACATAATTAACATTAACGTGTACATAAATTGAGCTAGGTTGTCTATGGTCTGAGCTTGTATTATGGTTAATAAGTTTTAATCTTGTATCAAATAGAGATGGTCTTTAATGTGTTCTGTATGTTTCACATTGTATCTCAAATTTTTAGTTGATACTTAGCTACTCTTAAGACAACTTAGATTTGTTTTAGGATGGTGGGCACTTCCTGGACTCGTTGCAGCGAGCCTGTACTCTCGAGGCTGAACTTGCTTTGCTCTTGAGAATTAGCCACAAATATGGGAAATCTGGAGCCCAAGTTCTATTTTCCATGGGTGCTTTAGAACATATTGCTTCTTGCAAGGCTATAAATTTCCGGGTAACCACTCAGTGCTCATTCATATAATTGTCGCTCTTTATTATTATTATTTTATTAGGGAATTTTAAGAAAAGAGCCACTTTTTAGAAAATGATTTTAAAAAATAGCCACAATTTCAAAAATTTAAAAATTAGCCCTTTCAGAAATTTCTTACACGTGTCAGAAATTTTCTTACAGCAATTTTTATGCATAGTTTTGTTATTGTCAGAAATTTCTTACATGTGTTATGGCTAGTTTTAAATTTTTTGAAACAATAGCTATTTTTTAAAACATAGTCCAAAATGGCTATTTACCTAACCGACTCTTATTATTATTATTATTATTATTTATAACTTTAAACTTTTTAGCAGGGAAGTTTGAGGCGTGTTGACGCAAAGATGCGTAGGGATGTGGCTGTGGATTTTGACAAGCAACGGATGATTGTAACTCCGGTGCTTAGATTGGTGTTTTCTCTAACATCATTGATTGATGCATCGGAATTTCTTGAGGTCAGCCTCCGTTTATTCTTTCCTATATAACACTTTAGTTTTTGTCTCTTTAGCTCTTTGTCCGCGTAAGCTGAGACTTTTTGTTAGAACACCAGCTCAATTTTTCCTTAGAAGGTTTCAAATTTCTGGTTTTCTTGTCAATGACAATTTACATAATAGACCCTTCATTGACAATAGATGAATCTTATTAGGTTTCAAACTTCAAAACTTCCTAAGACCAAACTATTTGTTCTCTCTCCAGCCTTGACCTGCAATTTTGTTCGTCATCTTTCTATTTCAAATACATTCAGGATCAAAAGATTGTTTTTTCCTTTAAAAGAATCCTGTACTTTGAATTCATTATAGGTGAAGAACAAAATTGTCCGTGAAGTTATAGATTTTGTCAAAGGGCATCAGTCACTATTTGATAGAGCTCTCCGTGAAGACATTTCTGAAGCTGAGGAATTAACGATGGAGCAAATCAATCTTGTTGTTGGGATACTTAGCAAGGTAAGACTATTAGCTTTTATGGACTTGGAAGAAAAAGGCACAGAGCATAAAAATTTTCCTCCTTTTATTTAGCTCACACATTCATTAATTATTCGATTTCTTCAGTATTGGAACATTCACTTTAATCAAAAGAAGAATGTTCCCTATGTTTTTTTTTTTTGGTTCCTCTTGTATGTTGATTGCTTTAGTAGCTGACTTTTTAGCTCTTTGTTATTCTTTCTGGCTTATATGTCTATTTTAAAAATTCCATATGTAAAGCAGTAGATTCTTGGTTTTTGATTCTATCTTAATTTTTCTTGTTTTGGGGTTAGGTTTGGCCTTATGAGGAGAGTGACGATTGTGGTTTTGTTCAAGGGCTCTTTGGTATGATTCATTCTTTATCCTCTTACAACTTGGAGATTCGTACTTATGGTCAATCAGTTCCATCTCTGGAGGTTTGGTTCTCTATTCCAGAAATTTAAAATAAATTCTTTTGCAATGCTTGTTATTTATTATTTATTTCCGTACTAATTATCTTCTTCCATCATGGCAAATGATCAGAGTCAGAGGAAATCAGAACTAAACAGATTCCGGTTATGCTTCAGCCTGAGCTCTTATTTATATTTTCTCGTACGGAAAAAATCGCTGAGACTGCAGGTAGATGTTATTACATTTGTGTAGTTACTATACTATACCTCCTGTTGTTCTTCCGCTTAATCGACTTCTCTGATCAAATCATGTGTTAATGCAGATTTCTGATGTTGCTTCTGATTACCATGCTTCTGTGGGAAGCCGACAACCATCATTGCTTTCACTAGGCTTTCTTCTTAATTCCACGACAACTGCACTTGAAAGAGCTGCTGAGGAAAAATCCCTGTTGATCAACAGGGTAAAATTTTGAATTCTGTGTTTTATTTTTAAAGAATTATTGTACTTTTAATTACAAGTAATGCTTTGTCTTCAATTTGCAGATCCGAGATATAAATGAATTATCAAGACAAGAGGTGGATGATATTATCAGTATGTGTGCTCGTCAAGATTGTGTTTCGTCATCTGACAATATTCAAAAGCGGTACGCTTTCCTTTTCTTTATCTGCACTCTAATTAGACAATTTTATTGCACTTTAAAGGGGTTATTTATCATTCCTTATTGTCTATTGCTCATACCACCAACCTTATCCTTCTTCGTTTAATCATCACCATTAACAACTTAGTTTATACGTTGCAAAGCTGAGCAAAGATCTTCCAATTATGTTTCTAAATATTAATCATTTCTGTAACCTTTTTGGATTTTTAATCCCCAATTTTGCAGGAGGTATGTTGCGATGGTGGAGATGTGCCAGGTCGTTGGCAACAGGGATCAGTTAATCGCCTTATTGCTCCCGATCGCTGAACATGTTCTAAATATCGTTCTCATTCATCTTCAAGATAGGTAAATACGTTTTTTAAGACAATATTCCCCTTTTTCCGGATTTACATTTACAAGTTGGCGAGCTTCAAATCTCGCCTTCAAACCAGGGACGGCAAGTCTTTTTGTTGAATTCCTTTTCCTTCTGTTGATTTTGTCATTTTGGGCAGTTCCGTTACTCATGACAGTGGCGGAGCTGTGAGAGCTATTACATTTGGTTCCACATCCGACTCAGACGACGACGTCTCTTCGATTAGTGGAAAGCTACTTCCAACCTTAGAACGACTTGAGTTATTAAGCGAGGTATGATTCTTAATCTATGGCCATAAATTCTGTGTGCAATTTTTTTCACTTGCGCGTATTTTAAATTTTACTTTTTTTTTTGGTCCTCAGGATAAAGTAGGCCACAATCTCAAGGTGTTTCGCAGATTAGTAACTTCGCTCAAGGAGATAACAATACAGAATCTAGCATCATAATAAATTTTCATGAGAATTGGAAGTTTTATTGTCAATTTTTTTTTTTTTTTTTTCTGTAGTTTGACTGTAAATTTCTGCTTTATTACTATTTTTTTTTTGGGTGTACGTGAAATCTTGTATATTATGATGTCAAGTGTAGGTATCGTTATCTTATTGCTATCAATCATGAAAACAAAATATATATCATGGAAAATTATACTCTGTTTTATCAAAATATTAAGAAACATCTTTATACTAGAAAGTTGTTACAACACCTCTATTTAGGTTTGTTTTTTTGATCGTTGTGTGAATAAAATATCAGATGAATTGTAATTGTCCATGTTTTATATTAGCATTTTCTAAATTGTAGTATTTTTTTTTTGTGTAGTATGTTTTAAATTGTAGTATTTTCTAAATTGTAGTATGTTTTAAAGAATCTCGGAACTTAACATTTCGTTGCAAAATCAATCATTTTTTGAACTTCTGTTATTGTAGTATGAATGGTTCCTCAATATTTTGCATTACAGTGGAAGTGGTCATTGATCTTTTCTTAATTAAGCAATAATAGATCCGTTCTGTTTAAGTTGAGCACA
This sequence comes from Boehmeria nivea var. tenacissima, assembly GCA_018132145.1. Classification (NCBI taxonomy): domain Eukaryota; kingdom Viridiplantae; phylum Streptophyta; class Magnoliopsida; order Rosales; family Urticaceae; genus Boehmeria; species Boehmeria nivea. The sequence goes on along the minus strand of CM030885.1, from coordinate 10,434,866 downwards.
ATTAAATTCTCTCAATTGACACAACAACTTACACACATGATGCATAGAACAGATAATGAAATAATACAGATGGTTTTTGACAGTGGATTAATTTTGCGCCAAAATACATACATATTATTACATATTATTTGGCACAAATTTATAAAAAAAAAAAAGGTCTTTGTAATTTTGCAATTAGAATTTTTTGGATTTGATGAGCTAAAGTCATGAATTGAGGAGAGGAATAAACCCAAAGTCCTAATTCCTTGATCAATTTATCATTTTTATTTCTCAATAATTATTTAGACGACATTGAATCATACGAAAAATTAAACATACTTGAAAAGAGGGTATAAATTGGTACAATAAAAATTTCTTTTTCTTTTTTATACCATAAAAATGAAAAATTTTATTAAAAAAAATAAACAAGAAAAATGGGTGGTTAAGTCTGAAATGAGCGACACACGTGTTTTCTAATTCCCTTCGACTCTCACACTCTCTCTCTTCGTTCTTCTTGGTCGGTCCTCTTCTTGCTCAAACAAAAAAAAAAAGAGAAAAAACAAAAAACAAAACAAACAAAAAACAAAAAACAAAAAACCCTAAGCCGGCCATTGCTTGGTCGCCGGTGGACTTACTTCTCAGGTAAAGTCTTAGTCTTAGCTTCATTGTTATTGTATGAATGGTGGATTTTTCTTTTCCACTAAATTATTGATCTTTAAACTCCCAACAACATATTCGCTCCCATTTCGAAGCTTGAACACTCACACCATTGATGGTCGAACGAAGCTTCGCTTGTTCTTCTCGGTTCTGTTTAGGGATAGTTTTGTGTTGGTCGTTCGATTGGTTTGTGTTTGGGTTTTTGATAATTGGCGATTTTTGTGAGTGCATTTTGGTTTGGTTTTGAGGTTGAGCTTGGTGTTGAGACTGTTGGGTGTTGATTGTTGAATTTTCTATGTTTGTGTGTAGATTTAGGGATTTCTAATTCCGACTTTTGTTAAAGAAAAGGGTTTTTGGATATTCTGATAGGACTTGGGAATTTTTTTTTGGGTGAAGTTTCACGTTTCATTTGGCATTAATGGAAGCTGGAGAGTAAAAACATTTGGTATTAGTCTTGATTTTTGGGGTCTGTAATGTAGATTATAGCTCTATGTTATTGATATGGAATAGTGTATATTGTAATCTGTGTAGTTCATCAGTAGTGAAAAGGGTTTCAATTTTGCGTTTGTTTGCAGAGTTGTAGTGAGTAATCAGTGACTGAGTGGCCTGTGTTGTGGCTTCTGTTTTTGAAGATTATGAGATTTCTTGTTTAACTTGTTTCTGAGTTGTTTTTGTGGTTTGTACATCAATGTTGAGTTTCTTCTCTAATATGGCTTGTTTAGAATATATGTTACATGATCCTATAGAATGTATTTTGTTACATCGGCATTGCAATTTAAATGTTCTGATTTTTTGCTTTTGTTCTGAATTTTTTGTTGTTCGTGTATGATTCGATATGATGGTCTTGCTATGTAGGATTTCAATTGGTTTGTTTCAAAACCATTCCTTAAAAAAAAAAAATGCAAGTTGATCCAATTATATTTGCCTTTTTGCTTCTTTTTAATTCTTTGGTTTTGGTCTCTTTTAATTTCAGGTATTAGACTTCAAGCTCCTTCCTTTATTGACCTTAATTGCACTGGACAATGATACTACTTTGAAATTGTTTTATTCTTTCTCTCCATGCTTGAAGGTCTACATGTTGCTATCGGAGGTGAAGAAATGAACAACTTCTAGATTTCAATTTGCCCATTTGTTGGAGAAAAGACGCTTGAATACCCGAAGATGAGCTTAGTATTAAGACTGAAGCATCATTTTCCTAATGGGATTTGTAGAAAGCCATTTCTGTCAACAGTTATTGCAATAAATCCTGGTAACATCTGGAGAAACTATGGTCAACCTGCGAGGAAAGAAGACGATGAGGAGGAAGTGGAGTTTGACCAAAGGCGTCTTCCTACTGATTATGATCCAGCAACATTTGATCCAACGGAGCATCGCAGTCCTCCATCGGAGCGTGTTTTCAGGCTTGTAGATGAGATTTCAGGGCTTACGCTCGCCGAAGTTTCCGAGTTGGGTTCAATCTTGATGCGGAAAAGGGGCATGAAGGAACTACCGAGTGTGGGAGTCATGAAGCCAGGAGCTGCAGGCTTAGCTGGAATGGCGATAAAAGCAACGACTGCGGCCAAGGAGGAGAAGAAACCAGAGAAGACTGTCTTTGAATTGAAATTAGAGTCTTTCGAGGCGGCTTCGAAGATCAAACTGATCAAGGAGGTCAGGAGCTTCACGGATTTAGGCCTTAAGGAAGCGAAGGACTTAGTAGAGAAGGCACCGTCGATACTGAAGAAAGGGCTTTCGAAGGAGGAAGGAGAACAGCTTATTGAAAAGCTGAAAGCTCTCGGAGCAAAAGTTGTTCTGGAATGAAAGCAAAGAGCTGCTATGTACGTTTCTCGTTCCTCTTTGGATTTGTTGGATTAACTTTTTATTTCTAGACATAGAAACAAATGAAAGAAACCCCAAATTTCTGCAATTGTGTTTCAGTTAAGTTCATTGGTTGGTCTCTCACTGAGTTGACAATTTGTTATCAAGAAGTGGGAGGCTTTTGGGGTTCTCTGAGAAACTAGGACATTTTTCTGTTGCTTAAAAAATTTTATTTATAACACTAGAGTTTTGCAGTTGTCACTTGTGTGCCAGTAGATGCACATAAGAAAAATAATATTAGAAGCGTTTTATTTCCTATGCTCTACACAGTTATGGATACTCAATTTTGGAGTGAGAATTGCTTCCAGTTTTTGATTTATTCTGAGGTTTATGTCATAATTCCCTTTTAGTCCATTTGGGTTGTTATTGCTGTTATTTTATTTTTCAAGTTCCTTCTCTCTCTTTTTACACATCTAAAATCCTAAGAATTTGTGGTTCCAATTTTTTCTAGCTCAAGCATAAAACAAATTTCATTTCAGTTCGCTAGTTTTTCCTTTCCATTTCCAGGATCAAAATTAAGCAATTGGTACAAAGAAATAACAATCAAATTTGAAGGCAAGGGCTTGGTTCAACCATACCCATGCTATAGCCATAAGCATTAGTACAACTAGAAGTGAGACTGTGTCCAGGTTTAGAAGGCTTTAGCTCTATTGCCATCAACAGTATGTCGGTACAAGCCGTTGCTCGACTACAGTTAAGATTGATAGCCACATCAGTGCTTGATGTCCCGTAGAAATCGTAGAAGACGACATTGCTTATTTGAACTCCAGTTTCCTGTAGCCAAAAGAGCAACAACCTAAAAAATTCGATCAAGTTTCTGTACCGTAAATGCCGAGAACAAGGGTGTTTTTGGATTTCTTTACCTGTTCCTTGCAGGCACCCCTTATGTTGCAGTAGTTTTGGTCGATGATTATTGGGTTCTTCACAGAATCGAAATAGAGTTGCTCGAATACCACCCCTCGAACATAGCCCAGTCCAACCTTTTCACAAATTTTTTTTGAAAAATAAGATTAGAGATAAGAGCTTATTAAATAATGAAGTTCAAATTTATGGGGGAAAAAAAAAAATCTTTGGTACGTCATCTTTTACCTGCCATGTTTTGATTCTAGCTCCATTTGTAGTTCCTTTGAGGTAAACCTTACTAACATAAATGTTCTCTACTTGCACAAAATTCCCTCCCTTACCTAGGCTTCCAATGCTTTTCCAACCAAAAGAGAAACAAGTAAGCCAAGTAATTTCTTTCATATTAATAGCAATGAAAAGGACTAATTTAGGAGATTTTGATGAAGTTATCTAAACAATCTGACCTTATTCCATGACCAGGTCCACATTGAATGTAGGAGATGTGTATATTAGAAGTATGGTCACCGATGGATATACAATCATCTCCTATTCATATAATAATGCATATAAGTACAAATGAAAGAAAAAAGAAAAGAGGGCAATTTGGAAGAGTTATAGAAAGAAATGATACCAGTTCCTATAGCAATGTTGCTTATAATCACATTCTGAGAGGTCTGTATATGGATGCCATCAGTGTTGGGGCTTGTTTCAGGAGCTTCAATTGTCAAATTAGTGATGTAAATCCCATCACAACCAATAGTTGACACATGGGTTTGAGAGCTGTTGATGAAGTGAATGTCACTGAGACTGATGTTCTTGCATGATATAAATTTGATTGCCTGTAATTCACCATTTTAAGGGGGAAAAAAAAGAGAAACATGGCTAAAATTTATAAATCTTATGACTTTCACATTTCATCATATGTACGTAATTCTCCATGATGCCCAGGAAAAAAAAAAAAAAAAAGGGAACTCACTGTTGGGGCCAGTGAAGTACATTCCTCCTGAAAAATTATTGGACACAGAAATTAACAAATAAGCTTTGAAATTGTTGCTATAGAATATTTATTAAATTTCATGTACCAGATTAGGATGATTCTTGCATGACTGATCCCACCAGCCACTTCCCTGACCATCGATCCATCCAGGTCCGGCGACATTGAGCCTGTTTACGCCCCGGAAAGCCAGCCATTGACTTGCTGTCAGCCCTTCCCAGGCTTTAGGTGAGGCTGGTGCCAAGAGTCTTCCTAGTATCTGGAAAAATCAGTTGAAAAACATAAACTAACAAATCTACCAAATGGGAACATTGTTATGTCTGTGTTTAGTGAACATCCTTCTCATTTTGCTTTCTAACATTTGTGCCAATATGTGTGTGTGTGAGTAAAGGAAAAGCAATTATATGTGAGAAAAATATTGGACCATACCAGAAATGTGATGGTCTTAGCTTTGCATGGACCACTAAAAACAACTGGGTTCACCAAAAATTCATGTTTTGGAATTAAAACAATAGGATTTTCACTTCCAGAGCTATAACATGCTTCATTCCACGCCTTCAAAAATGCCTGCAATATATTAAAACTCAGAAAAAAAAAATATATATATATATATATATATAGGAAAAAATTGCACAAAAAAATCCTTGGCAAGGAAAAAAATGTACTTTATACTAGCAGCCAAAATTCAGCAGAAGAAAGAGAAGTACTTGTGAATCATCTGTGATGCCATTACTGATAGCTCCATAATCCAAGACATTGAAAATGATATTTGGATTTTCATAGGCCCAAGAAAAAAGAATTGTTGAAGAAACTACCCCAACAATTAGAATGATATCAAAGAGACCCTGCATCAACAAGTGGAATATCTTTCAAAGCATTGTTAAAATGACATGATAGAAAGAAACCCAATAGTCAAAAAGTGCCAAAAAATATGTCATGCATTAGTACTCAAAATGAATAGATTCTCAAACCATTCTAAAGTCCTTTGTTTAGACTTTAGATTAGTGCCAAATTGCCAAAAGGTGAAACTGGAAAGTGACTGCAATCCTAGTTGGAGAAGCAATGGAAAATATTTTTCATTGAAGAAAGCTCTTATATAGGAGAGCTATATTTTATTGTTTCTCTTTTGTTCTTATTTGATTGAGACTCACGTGATTTGAAGGTGAAAAGCAAACAAAAGGGAAATGAGATTGTGCTTTCCATATTTATTGAGGCCATATGCTTTATAATGGTATTATAGTAAGCTTCATTAGAACTTCAAGTTTTGAATTTTATACTTTATACAAAATTTGCAACTAAACTTCCACTATTAAAGGAAAGAGTGAAATTTCATTTAGATGATTCCATAATAGCATTGGCTTAAACATGATTAAGACATGAACATGTTGAAGCTCCAGTAATATTGGGATTCGGTTGCACATAGCTATTCCATGATTTTTCAATGGATTTTGATGGACTATTTTTTTTTTTTTTTTTTTGTACAAGTCATATACAAAAGGTTTTGAAATTTTCATTACCTTAGGAAGTTTCTAAGTCTTCTAATTGGTTATATAGATATAGTGACTCTTTGGAGCGTATGTGTTAGTGTAATCTTGTGCTCAAAGTGCATTATTGACTTCAAACTACGTGTTAAATATTCACCAATTAAAATACGACACTTTACTTATCACGTAAAATGACATTAAAATAATAAAAGACAAAGTAATATATTTAACATTATTCACTAATAAATAGTAGTCTTGCACATTTTTTAATAAAACAATAAAATTTAGCCTTGTGTTATAGTTTTTTTTAATAAAAAGTTTTATCTTCACAAAAGAATTTTACAAAAAAAAAAAAAAAATTTTTTGTGATTTTACGAAAGCAATTCAGACTAATTTATGAAAAATAATATTAAAATGATCTCATAAGCCAAAAAGAGCAATGTTATTCAACTCATTTTCATGTTTCAATAGCTCATAAACTGCCGTAACATTTTCAAAACAATTCTGGTTCTGAAAAGTATTTTCATTACAAAATGTTTTCAAAACAGGTTTTATGAGAAAATGACCACTCAAAATGTTTTATGAAACGTTTCGTGTATAAAATGTCCTCATCGGAAAACTTTCCAAAAAAAATAAAATAAAGTTCACCTTTGTAAGTGGTGAACCAGACATTTTAATCAAGCTAAAATAATATTCCAAGTTAAAATACAACGCCCAAAATGCTCATATTAGTTTATTGAGTTTGGCCGTTGATTGGCCACAAACAATTGCAAACCATAGAACCGTCCGTAGACAATTAAACCTTCAACTCCACTTCACTCTGCTCACTCACTCAGACAACACAAGAATCAGATCCGATCCAAAGACCCAACAATTTTCCCGGGAAAATCCCCACATTTTCCCGAGAACCAAACAGCACATTTTCCATCCATGGCCAACGCCTGGAAGCGCGACAAAGCCTCCTCCAAGCTCGTCTCCCCCAAATCCCTCTTCCTCCTCCTCTTCGCTGCCTCTCTCCTCATCTTCATCTTCTTCTTCTCCTCCTCTTCGACCTCCGCAAATCCTAACCCTAATTCCCCTGAATCAATCACACTCTCCAGGACCTCATCGCCGCCTTTTCCGTTCCGTACAATCCCTCCCTTCGACTGCCACAAGTGCCCTCAGTCCCACCCCGTGATCGCCAACCTCGTCGAGGGCCTCAAATTCCCGTTCCTCTACTCGCTCGCCGACCTCGGAAACCTCCCGGAGAAGCCTCACAAGAACATCGTCAGGACTCTGAAGGGAAAGCTCTTCCGAAAGCCCGACATCTCCGAGACGATCCAGGAGGTTCTCGGCCGGTTCAAGGAGGAGGGGAGATTAGGGTTTGTGGTCGACGTCGGAGGCAATGTCGGCATGGCGAGCTTCGCGGCCGCGGCGATGGGGTTCAGGGTTGCGGTGTTCGAGCCGGTGTTCGAGAATTTGCAGAGGATTTGCGACGGGATTTACTTCAATCGGGTCGGGGATTTGGTGACGGTTTTCGATGCCGCGGCTTCGGATCGGCTCGGGAACATTGCGTTCCATAAGGTACATTGTGGTTTTTGGATTTGGATTTTGGTCTGTGTGGTATTGTTTAGTGGGCTTTTGTTGAAGTTTGTGTTTTTAAGATAGAGTGGAAGAAATTGATATTGAAAGTGAAATTTGTCATCTTTTTTTAGTGGAAAAAGACGAGAAAATGATTAAATTGCGTAGTGCTTAGTATGGAATATGGTCGGTTTTGGTTAGTGATGAACAAGGAAATGATGTGGAATTTATATGTGTTTGTTGCTATGAGTTACGACTAATGCGCTTGTTTTTGCCGGCAGCGAAATAGGTTTGGGCTGCTTAGAGATTGTGGGTTCTTTTAGGGGAGCTAGAACTGTGTTGTGTGTGAATTTAGGTTTGGTAAGGTTGAAGGAATGTCATCCATGTTCATTGATTGATGGCATTATGGTCCTCTGTTCAAACTGCATGTGGGTTATGTGGTTCTAGATCTTTACCTTCTAGTTTTCAATAAGAAAAAAGAAAAAAAAAAAAAAAAAAGTCAGAAGCGAATACGTAATAGAATCTGTAAGTCGGTTCAACAATTGGAAGTTGGTTTGGTAACTCGGTTAGGACAATGAGTTGAATAGTATGGTGTTCTAGTATCTTTCTTAATAATGCTGTGTGTCTAATATCAATGCTCTGCTTTTGATACCAGTTGGTTGGTCGGCTAGACAACAGTGCAATCTCAGCTGCCGGTGCAAAGTTGGCTTTCAAGTCAAATGAAGAAGTAGAGGTTCAAGTTAGGTCCGTCCCTCTTGATGAAGTGATCCCAGAGACAGAGCCTGTGGTTCTGCTCAAAATCGACGTTCAAGGTTGGGAATATCACGTTCTCAAAGGAGCATCCAAGTTACTATCCAGAAAGGCGAGCGAAGCCCCGTATCTTATTTACGAGGAAGATGAGCGATTGTTGCAAGCGAGTAATAGCAGCTCCAAAGAAATTCGTGATTTCCTACATAGCATGGGATATAACCATTGCACACAGCACGGTACAGACGCACATTGCACCAAGAAGGGTTGACATTACTTGTTACCGAATAATTCGATACAGGGCTAAACCCAAGAGCTGTGTCCTTATGAGTTAGAATATACTCTCTTCGGCGGAAACAGTGATACAAATTATTGTTTTTGTTTATATTCTTTTTGCTTATGAGAGAATGGATTTGTCAAAGGTACTAGATACCACGTTCATGGATAGGAACACAGTTATATTCAAAGGCAAGCTTCTCAGTTGCTCGGAGATCAGTTTGGAAGAAGCTACTTGGTTTACTCGTCAAGATGTGTTGTCTTTGTCTTGTTAGATACTTGGAAGCTTTAACTGTAAAGTTACAGTTCTTTGCCCGTTGGATTGAGCCATGTATGCGATGAAGAGTTTCATTAAGTTCCAAGATTATTTCACCTAGCTTGTAGTTGTAACACTATAATAGTCAAATAGCTTTTACCTATTTTGAAGATATTCATTGGAAATTATTTTCTTATTTGTACATTGTATTATTCTAAAACAAACAGTAATAGTTTGCAAACTGTACAGTAAGCATTACAAAGATTAGGGTACATAGTTTCACAAGTAATGTTAAAATTAAAAAAAAATGCAAAATTCTTTTCTATGGATTTACAAATACAAGAAGTATTAAGAAGTAAATGCGATGATCATGAATCCAAAGTTTGAACAGGTACCACTTAAATGATTTTAAGTACATAATATCGAAAGCGTAAGAAAAACGTATAACATGTACGAAATGTAATTTCGACTAATACAAGCAGAGTTCATGGTAGGTACCTGGTAATAACATTATCAATTTATTAAGTTCAAAAATCTCCTTCCAAATTGATCAGAAAAGCATAGCCAAAATTTACAAAATCTTACAAAAGACTGGATTAATGAAACAGCTCTAACCATTTTGAGTTGTGACAACCATGCTTTGAATGATTAATTTGGCCCACTATTTTGAGAAGGGCCAGCTCTCTCCACCATGACATCATATAGTTGCTTCCCATTCTGCAAATGATATTAAAAAAAAAAAAAAAAAACCACGACAGAACTAAGAAATGATTTTGTTCGGTACTCTTCGACAAAATATGATTTACTTTTGCACTTACAAATATCACTGGGAAGAAATGTATTTGCCCTTCAGGCTTTGTTTGTGTCTCTTTGAAGTACACCAGTATTGGGAAATTTGGCCACCAAAGCTCCCAATTCACAAAAGTTGAATATCTATAGTGAATGTGAATCAAAATGGTTAAGATGAGTTACTTTCAAGGCTGCAAAAAATTATTGCAGTAGTGAACTTACTTCCACCGGTTTTTCCCACCAACAAAGGCGTTTTCACCAGAATCCTTGAGCTCGTCCCCGACTTTAACCTCCTAATTCACGAAAAAGTCAGAATGTAATTGTTGGAGTGCTTATGATTTAACAGGCTAGAACTGCCACGGTGTGTCAAAGCATTAGATTTTCCGTGTTAAGTTCAAAGCTCTGCATTTTGTTGAATGGCATCGAAGTACATGGACTAGAGGTCTCTTAGAAACTCGAGTCACTAACCGTCGTAAATCAGAACAGCCAAGCAATGATATCATAAATACTCGTAAAATTTTGCGAGGAAGCGGATATAAAGAAATGGATTTACTCGCGCTGAACTTGTCTAACATGATTTTAGAACTGTCTCAGAGATAAATCTTTTAGAGAAGATTGAGGAACGAACCAATGCCTCGCTGTCAAATACAAATCTGACTCGAGTAGCCTGGAAAAAAGATTTAGAAACATTAGCTACTTTCAGAACAAAAAAACAATATATTAACACAGCAATTGTAATGTGTGAAAAAAAGAAAAAAAAAGAATTAGGCAGATCAATAGAACTTTATGTATGAAATTTAAGAAGTATGAACTTTATACAAATTGTCATAGTTTGAGTGAAAACTTTATTCCAGTCTCACCAAGAGAATTGTCATTTCTAAGCAGGGTTACAATTACAAATCCCATTAACAATTTACACGAAATTCATATTTGCTAAAAGCTAGTTAGGAATATAGAGCTTTGTAAGCCATTGATTTTCTGAGTACTGGTTTACCTGGACCAATAAGAGCAAGCCAAGTAAGCCAACAGGCACAGCTGGAATGAGATTGTCTGTATAAGCTAACCCACCAGCTATCCCTGTTTCAATTCAGTTCATGATTTGATTATCAAGGTGTGTAAAAACTATTATCAAAATGTTAATATGGTAGACAAAGCATATTGGGTGAATCTCATTCGTCTCAATAATTTTAGTCACTCACATAGCTAAAACCCGACTGCAAACACAGAGATCAGACACTAAAGACACTAATTTAGCATAAATATACAAACTCAATCCTCAACACCTACCGAGTAGGACGATAGGAATTCGGTAATCCGGGTCGGGAATCACAGTCTCTCGGATCGTTGCCTTTTTCCTCCCAAGCTGTCAAACATGAAAACAACACCAAAATTGGCTCAAACAGAATGCCTTGGCAATGATGGCCAAAATTTCATGTTCATATTAATGGTCACAAAAAAGTTGTTCTAACTATATTTTTCATTTTTCAAAAAAGAAAATGAATTTAATTGTAATAGGGTTAAAGTACTAAACCACTGAGGTCACAACAAGCCTGTTGTGATGACTTGTACTTGATTTTCTTCCCAATGAAAATTGAGAATATATGAGTTTGCCATAGAAAGAGCTTTTGAAATTCCTCACACCCACTTGCTTATCTGTTGGAACTTGGAAACATTTCTTACAATCAATATTTTATACATGTATTACTTTTAAATTACTATACCAAATATCACAGTCCAAAATTCCACTTTCCCTAGTCATTTCACTCAATTATCTTAGACATTTGTTTTTCGTTTGAACAACTATCTCAGACAAACAAACTTTCACATGAACACACATAAAACAATCAGGTCTTGAAGTGTAAAAAAAAAAAAAGGAAGAAGCAAAACAGTTTCTAATTACAGTTGAAGAGAGAAATATTAACCATAAACATAATTACCAATAGGAAAAAAAAAAGGATAATCTAATAACTTCAGTGACTTACCCAATAAATAAATTAAAAAAAACAAGTTGATGAGCTTACTTTGCAAAGAGTGAAAGCAAGGAGATGCCAAGAGTGTGCTTGCCATTTTTTTCAGTATGTTTTTTCCCTTCGAATTTATTTATTTATTTTTATTTTCCTAGTTTTTCTGAGGAACAAGCAAAAAAAGTACAACGGAAGGGATATACACTAATATTACAAAAATACCCCTAACGTGAGGCTAGAGAGGCCCTTCTCTACAAGGGTATTTTAGGCAATGAAATGGGTTTTATTTATGGCCTTTGGAGAAGAGAGAGTTAAAAAGGCCTTATCTTGTTTCAACTTATAATCGTGTACTTGTATTGGTCACCACCAAAAAAAACACTTCACTCTAGAGTTAGCTCGTGAGTGACCATTTCGTAGATATCCAGAAAGTTCCAAACTTTGATCGTCTCTGTAAAATGGCAAGCTCTGTTTGTTTCACAGCTGTTTGTTCCTTGAAGCCCTCAAACAAACCAGGTCTCTCTCTCTCTCTCGTGATATTCCACGACTCTTGTGATTTTGATTAATTATTTTGTGTGAATATATTGAATTGAACAATCTTCCACAGGGCTGTTCATTGGGAATTCTGTGCCTGGGAAGGTTCTTCGGGCAAATGAAGTGTTACAACACTCAAAAGCCTCAAAGTTTCAGTCTTTAGAAGTAAAGGTGAGACATTTTTAAGCACTTGTTGAAAAAAAAAAATCTCTTTTCTTTTTATAAAGTTTTTATCACTTCAATTTCCACCAGGGTATCCAAGGAGGCTAAAAGGTTTCTGGGCAATGAAAATTATAAGGAAAATGCTCATAATCAAAGTGGGTTGTTATGTCTTTGTTTTGTCAAGCTAGAAGGGATTATTAGTTCAGAGGCTGAGGGAAAGAAAAATTATCAAATTAATATTTGGGATTTTGCAAAGATTGATTTTTAGAATCAGGGAATTGAACTAAAATTTACGTTGATATGCATGATAATTTATCAAGTGTGTTTTTTTTGTGTGTGTGTGTGTTTTTTTTTTTATTTTTTAAGAAAATTATTTTCCTCGAGACTCACTTAGATATTGGTTTTACAGGCTACTACAGACAACAATCCCAGCACCAAAATAAATAGCATTGTCTGTGCTAATTGTGATGGAAATGGTTAGTGACTAATTGCTTTCTCTCATTGGTTTGTACTAGGATTTGTTGAGACTAATCTCACACATACTTCTTGTATATATTACCTTGCAAATGATAAGCGCAAATGTATATAATGCGGAAGATTAAATGGATACTTTAGAAAAACCATCTGGAGAATTCTTCAATTAGTCTGTAATAATAACCAGTTATTGTTACTATGAGCATGTTGATGAGCAAGTAGTCGAATTTGTGTTTTTCTCAGATATGTTAGTGTAGCCGAGAATCTCAAGTAGCGTATATTCTCATCGTTTTATTCAACTACCAGGTGCGGTAGCATGTTCTCAATGCCAAGGATCTGGAGTCAATTCCGTGGACCACTTCAATGGACAGTTCAAAGCCGGCGGATTATGCTGGCTTTGCAGGTACTTACTTCGAACCCGTCTCTGCCTCTCCTCTCTGAAGTCTGTTCTATGCTTTGGTGTCAAATGGCCAAAAATTAGTTGAACAAGAAAAACTATGGCTACTTCAAGAATCCATCTTAAAATCATTCAGAATAACTTGAGAGATAAATCCTCGGCCCTAATTTTCTCGTACAAGTCAAGTCTTTTACACGAATAAGCGGGTTAATAATTTGTCCTGTCAACTCTTTTTTGAGTGCCCGAGAACTTTTTTTGGTGCTTCTCTGATAGTGTAATTATCTAATCTTATCCATTTCCCTGCAGGGGTAAAAGAGAGATGCTATGTGGGGATTGCAATGGGGCAGGATTTCTTGGCGGATTCATGAGCACGTTCGACGAATAGAAAGTGGATCCTTGTAGAATTTCCTCTCGTCATGCTGCAAACTAAAGAGGCTAAATAGTGTTCAAGTTTATTTTGTTTGTTTGTTTTTTTTTTTTTCAAAGGTGTTAAAAATTCGATGTGAATCTATTTTTTGTTAAAAGAGTGATCTGTAGTACTGCGCTAGCAAGTTCAACTATAGTGAGTTTCAGATTGAGGAGGTCTACATGACACTTTACAATATTGTGAAACAAAAACGCCCGGATCCCATTACAGTTTCTCTATTTTATTTATTTGGCCGGAGTACATTTTAGGTTAAAGTTGGTTTATTATGCGGTGAACCAAAACCTGGAATCTGGTTTTTATTTCGATTCTTTGTTACCAAAATGATTTTGCAAGTCAACTTACATACTATCTGAACAAGAATTTTCTCATCGAACGAAGCTTGAAGCTCACCGTATTGAGTTCGGATGACAAAATGCGAGCACTTCCTAGTTAAGAATGCAAGTTTAGCCATTCTTGATGTCAAAATGACTAAGAAATAGAATCGCAGTAGAGAGATTATACATTATTGAATGAGTTTGCGTTAAAACAGATTGTAAAACGTTTATGTGAAGAGTATCGCGCCAGGTAGGGGTCGAACCTACGACTTTCTGCTTAGGAAACAGACGCTCTATCCACTGAGCTACAGGCGCTTTGATGCCTCGAATTCTCATTTTAAAGATATAGCACTTAAAAATCTTTTTCAATTTTCGTAACACGCCCACCTTATGCCTTATTGAAATCATCAAAACCAATAATGGTACAGTAATATCTAAGAGACACAGAGAGATAATGTGAGTAATGACGCCAAGGAATTCTGTTCCAAATTTTGCAATCCCTTGACCAAAAGTGAAAGCATGAATTAATTCTTAAGATAGACATAATGATAGTCTTAGAACTAAAAAATGGAAGAGAGTTGATTCCCAGGATGTGAACTAGGCAACATCAATGGCTAGTTCTATGCTAAAACACACTAAATCATCAAGTGAAAAACATCAAATACAAACTTTAAAAAGGCACAAGAAAAGAACTAATTAAACTTCCGAATAAACCAACTTTCATTCCTTTCTATCATTTAATAAGTTTATTTTATCTCGTAAGCCATAAAACCTTTTCATGGCATTTCATTCATTGTTTCAACTCTCTTTCATCATTGCTATCCACAATAACATTACGAAAAAATTTGTACGAAACAAAAACGCTAATTCTCTATTCTATATCGGAACCCCGCCAGAACTTGATGATATGCAGAGACTCTTCGTCGGTTGATCTTTGGAGGACGATCCTCGACGCATAACCCTTCTCTCGCATTTGAAGGCATAGTTGCAAGGGATGGTTGGACGAGAGAGTAACCAAGTACAACCAGCCCTTACTCGACAAAAGCTTATCGGCCACAGGCAATATCCTATCAATAACGCTTCGGCCATCCTCTCCTCCGGCCCAAGCTGAGGTGATCCCTTCGCGACCGACTTCGTCCTCAGGGGTCGGGACATAAGGCGGGTTAACAACCATCACGTCAACCAGCCCTGCAAGACGCTCCTCCAGCCCCGAAGCAATGTCGGTGGATATCACCTCGGCGTGGACCCTGTGTGCCTCCAGCGTCTCGCGTGTCACTCTCACCGCGTGCGGGTTGGTGTCTGTGGCGAAGTAGTGGACCCCGTGAGCCTCCTGCCCGAGAAGAAGGGCTAGAGAAGTGATGACATAGCCGCTTCCACAGCCCACTTCCAAGCACAATTTCGGTCTATGCTCAATCATGTTAGACCGGTCCGCGAGCAGTGCATCGACGAGGGCGAACGAGTCGTCGCAGGGCTCGTAAACCTCGGAGTGCGAACTCACAAGGCGGATTTGGGCAATTTTGAAGGGCATTTTGTGAAAAACCTGTCATAAAAATGCAGTTCAAAAGGCAATGTTAAAAAACTATACACAATCGCACTTTTCCTTCCAAGTTTGGTCATTCAATTTGAAGCCCAAATCTTCCTAGTTTGGCAAATATGTAAAATTTGTAATTATAGTTATTATAATTATTTTTGGCTATAGCTACAATGCACGATTCAGAAATGTGCCTGTTACTTCATCATTTCTTTGACTCCTCAAAGAAAGTTTGAGTCTTTAATTTTTATATAAGTTTCTGTTCATGCCTAAAAGCAAAGTTGAATCTCAGTCTCATTTCATTAGAACGAGAAATTAACGAAATCGCACTAATTTTTTTTATTATTATTTTTTTATTTTGTTTGTCTTAGGCCATAGTCTGCAGACAAAAACCAATACAAGAAAACTGTGAAAAATAAAAATAAAATAAAATAAAAAAACCCCAAGAAGCTTGGTTAAGTGCTGAGTTGACTCACATTTACCATACAGAAGTTGGGTCTTAAATTCCTATTCTGGTTCTTAATCTTTAACTTCCTCAATCCTAATTAGTTGAAACGATCAACCCCCACAAAAAAAAAAAAAAAAAAAAAAAAGCAACAGAAATAAACCCACACAAAGGGGGAAAAAAAAAAAAGAGAAGCAAAGAGAATCTGATTGAAATGTTACCTCTCCGCACAAGAAGCTATGGTTTTGAAGAAGAAGAAGTGGGTTTGAACTTTTGAGGACAAATTTTCGCTTATGATTAATGGAGATGGGATTTGGGTGTGAATGAGACGAGCGAGAATTATTAAACCCAAAATATATTCTGGCTTCTGGGTTGTTTTTTCTTTCTTTTTTTTTTTTTTTTGGGTGGATTTTTGTGCTTATCGATATTAGTCATTGACTAATGACTAATACCACCACTAATTACACGTTTCTCTTTCCTGTGTCATTTGTCACCTTTCTGTCGTTTTTCTTTATTGTCGTTTTGGGTTTCATGTCGTTTCTGTATTTCTAAAGGGGGCTAAATTGTCAAACAAGTAAGTTTTCACTAAGAGTTGAAACCTAAAAAAAGGAGTGCGAGTTTAAAACTTTATAAAATAAAAGTAAATATTCAGCCAAAAAAAAAAGTTTAAATTTTACTGTCGTTTCGTATTTCATGTCGTTTCTTCTTTCAAGGTGTCTTGTCGTTTTATTGTTCAGTTTCATTTCCGTTTCTCTCTCCTCCTGTCGTTATTGTAGATTTTTTATTTTCATCTTTTTTTTTTCCTATGTCGTTTGTTTCCTTTCTGACTTTTCTATTGAATTGTATATCGTTTCTACTGTCATTTGTAACAACCACTTGTCTCTCTCTGTCGTTTCTGATTCCTCATAGGTTTTAATAATTCTTTCACTTGTCCTTCTTTCAAAAAAGGAAATGACAAGACAAGAAAAGTTATATTAGTAGCCATTTCAAAGTTTGATTTTTTTTTTAAACAATGGTTTAAATATTTTTAAAAAATAGAACCAATTAAGATATCCATCATTTTAAAAGTAAAGTTTGAAGTAATTAACCTTAGAATGTCAAAATTAAGGAAATAGTCATTAAATATTTAATAGCCATAAATATCCATGATAATTATTTAAAAAATCGCCCAAATCAAATAAAAGATCTTCAAAAATTTGACTTTTTCAACTTCAAAAAGCAAACCAAACATGTCAATACCAAAATTTTCATTGACTGTGATAAAATAAAAATAAAAAGGATAATTACTTAAAAATCTATAAAAAGTATAAGAAAATTATTATATCTATACGGAAATCTATACAAATTTTTAGAATTTTTACAAATATATATTTGATGGTGAAAATACTTATAATATGGACATGGATATCCATTCTTGAATATAAAACAAGATTTTGGCTTATACTAAAAGAAAAATACCAACGAAAAAATAATAATTAATGGGTAAAGATCTATAAAATTAATTCATAAATTTTTGAGATTCTTAAATATACAAATTTAATATTAATATCAAAGTCCTCAAGTGTTAAACGTTATTTTTAGGAGCATATTACTTCTTAAAAAAAATCGAATTGATTAGAAATATAATATTTCTATAGTAGTACGATATTTTCAAAATGATATTTCCATAGGTTATTTTATAATTACTTTCATAGAAAAATACGAACTGCTTGGAAATGACATATTTTCATAGCTTAATAGAAAATCCAAAGTAGTTAAAAAATAAATATTTTTATAGATATCGGAACTAGTTAGAAATAACATATATTCACATAAATATTTTCATTGCCCATAGAAAAT
Source organism: Boehmeria nivea var. tenacissima (assembly GCA_018132145.1). Classification (NCBI taxonomy): domain Eukaryota; kingdom Viridiplantae; phylum Streptophyta; class Magnoliopsida; order Rosales; family Urticaceae; genus Boehmeria; species Boehmeria nivea. The sequence goes on along the minus strand of CM030885.1, from coordinate 10,417,343 downwards.
CTGAATGGATTAGAAAAGAAATATTTTCATAATAATAAAATATTAACATACGAAAACAATTAATAAACAACACATAAAAATTTGTGTAAAAACATTGACCGAAAAAAATATTGAGAGCCGATGATAATCAATTTGGTATAAAAAGCTCCTTAGTTATCAGTAACTTTGTAACAAAAAAAAAATTGGTATTCATTTAGGGGTTAAAGCGTAATATATATATTTTAATTTAAATAAAGAAACATTGGATACTGATGTATTTCTAATTTTCTCAAATATTTTTATAAATATTTGAGATAAATGAGCAGATATTTGTAATTTTCTATTAAAGGATGAAGTAGGCAAATACTCAGAACTTATATAATAATAAAAATAAGGGATTTTTAGTTAAATGACATGTTTTTAATTTTAGTTTTAAGGAATTGACATGAGTTTGTCATAATTAAGTTATTAGCCTCTAAAGACTGCTCAAAATACTCATATTCGTCTAAATTTTGTTACAATCTGTAGCAAATATAGTTACAGACTTTAATATTTTTTGTTACAATAGGTAACAACTTTTGATACACATATATAACAAAATATCTAATTTTTATCACACATTTGTCTATTACGATTTGTATCAACACTTGTTACATGTCGTAATAAATATTGTTACAATTTGTAACAATATTTGTTACGGATTGTAATAAAATTTAGGCGAAATATCTAATTTTTATCACACATTTGTTTGTTACGATTTGTATCAACATTTGTTACATGTTGTAAACAATATGTAATAATATTTGTCACAGATTGTAACAAAATTTGGGCGAACATGGTGGCTAATAACTTAATTTTTGAATAGTTGAGTCATTTTCTTATAAGATGTTATTTTAACAGGCCATTTTGCTAATGAATCCCTAAAAATAAATAAACTTTTGAACTAATAAAGTTTCTAGTCAATTTGTGAATTATTTGCACATATTTTTAGTAACTAAGTGAATTACCACCCATTGAATCATTTGTGTAATTAGTTACATTTTTCAAAAGATTCGGTAATAACTTACATTAAATTTTAAAAATTGGGCATTCACTATAATTTCTCTTAAACCATAATACCCATAATTTCTCTTAAACCATCGGTAGATTTTCTTACATTGGCAATTAATTGTATTACAACGATTTAACATAAATTTTGAAATAAAAATAATTATTTTGCTAATTATTGAATTTTTATTTTAATTTTCTAAACTTCGGTTGTAAAAAGACCATTCTATTTACGCCTAAATAGTAAATTAATAATCACATAGAGAAAAGATAACAACAGATAATAAAAAAATATTACAACCAAAAAGAAAACTACAGAAAAGAGAAGTCAATAACGTAAAGTGCTTGACTGACAACAGTAAACGCGCTTTGTAATTATCTTTTTTTTTTTTTTTTTTTTTTGTGAACATGTATAGAAAAATATCACAATGGCAATCTCAAAGACAACCACGAAAACATCGTCAATGGAAGCTCTTAGATAATCAAATTGCTAGCTTGATCGATCGGAAACTTGTGAGGAAATGGCAGAGACATTCCTGAGTCCTGTCATTCGGAAACTGTTTGATCTGATTGTTGAAGAAGCGAAGTCACTGAAAAGAGTCCACAGAGATGTCGAGAGCCTTCAAAAGGAATTGGAGATCATCGAGCCTTTTCTCCGAGACGCCGAAGCCAAGTCGGGCCGAGGAGAATTGAACGATGCTTCGAAAGTATGGCTGAAGCAACTCCGAGAGGAAGCGGAGCGGATCGAAGATGTCGTCGACGAGTACCTTTACCACGTCCAACAACATCGTCACCAAGGCGGGATTGTCCGATCTTTACGCAAAGCTGGTGGTTCCATCAAATCCTTGAGCTCGCGTCGCAACATGGCTTCTCAGATTAGAGATATTAAAGAGTCGTTGCGCGAGATCAAGGACAGAGGCCAGAGTTACGGGTTGAGACCCTTTGAGCAAGCTGGCGGTGGTTCGAGTAGCAGTGCGGCAGCTGTGGACCCTCGAATAGGTTCGCTTTTCGTTGATGATGATGAGCTTGTGGGGATCGATTCGGTGTCAAAGGAGTTGGTTACAAGTTTGGTTGAAGGCTCGTCCGTGCGTTCGGTGATTTCACTTGTGGGAGAAGGAGGAATTGGGAAGACCACTCTTGCTAACAAAGTCTACAAGGATGTGGTGGCCAAAGGGCACTTCGATTGTCATGTTTGGATCACTGTGTCTCAGTCATGCAATATGGAGACAATTCTGAAGAACTTGACAAAAAAGATCTGCCCAACAACACAGCAACCGGCTGGTGGAGAAGCTGTCACGATTGAAGAACTTATCAGTGTATTGAGGGACTCTCTGACGACAAAAAGGTACATGATTGTTTTCGATGATGTATGGCAAACTGATTTTTGGGGTGTCATCAAACATGCTTTGCCTAATAATGTCAATGGAAGTAGGATAATTCTCACAACTCGTAATGCTTCAGTTGTAGAATCTTTTAAGGAAACCCCTTACGACATCGTCCGAGAACTAAAAACTTGGTCCACAGAACAAGCCTGGGAGCTATTTTGTAAAAAGGCATTTTGCTATGAGTTTGACAGATGTTGTCCTCCAGAATTGGAGCAATTGTCTCGTGAACTTTTAAGTAAATGCCAAGGTTTGCCACTTGCTATTGTTGCTGTTGCTGGTTTATTGTCAAAAAAGGAGAAGTCTCAAGTAGAGTGGCAAAAAGTACTTGATAGTCTCAGTCGTGAGTTCGAAGGAAACTCTCAACTTTCCAACGTTTCAAAGGTTCTTTTGCTCAGTTATCATGATTTGCCTTACCATCTCAAATTATGCTTCTTATCCTTTGGCATTTTTCCAGAAGATTATTCAATTTATGCTAATAGATTGTATAAACTTTGGATTGCTGAAGGTTTTATTAAATCGAGAAGAGATTACATTTCGTTGGAACACTCTGCTGAGGAATACTTAAATGAGCTTATCAATAGAAACTTAGTTTCATACGATGTATGGTTTGGATCTGCTAAATGGTGCAAAGTGCATGATTTGTTCCATGAGTTAATTCTTACAAGAATTGATGATTCCTGCTTTTGTCATGTATTTAAAGAAAATCAGTTTAGGCTCAATGGAAGGAGTCGACGCCTATCAAATTACGCTAGCATCAATAATGCTCTAAATGCTATTAGAGATTCCAAAATTCGCTCGATTTATCTTTTTGGCGCCGGTGAGTTGACCGACTCTCTTTTAATTGATCTGTTTGAAAATTTTAAGCTTTTGAAGGTGTTGGATTTTAGATGTGCACTACTTCATAAACTCCCAACGGAAGTAGGTAGTTTATTCAACTTGAAGTACCTGGATTTGAGACAGACAAAGTTGAAAATGCTTCCAAAGTCAATTGGCAAGCTGCACAACCTACAAACATTGGATGTTGCTTATACCTTAGTGCGGGAGCTACCGATTGAGATCAATGAATTAAGGAACTTGCGCCACCTTGTTGCTTATTCAGTTGACATGGGAAATGAATTTAGTGTGCAAACTTATCGTGGTGTGAGGATACATGTGTTGGAATTTAATGCGAAGCGGAAGCGTGGATTTTAAAAAAAAATTTCTTAAACACGAAGATCATATCACATATGAACATATAGCATAAAATTCACAACAAAGCATAGGATCGAAAATTCATATTTATATATAAAATAAAAGAATTAAAAGGATGAGATTTATACCGAGACGATTGGTCTAAATATGGCTCCTTCAAAAATCCAAACGATTCTAAATCCTTCCAAGCTCCTTGATTCAGAATCGAATTACAGGACGTTGGTGTAGATCGAAACCACAATCTTCCAAACCGATCTCCAAATCAATAAAGAACAAAGGGTGGGCTTTGTATTTCAATCACACACGGGGAAAACAATTTTCTAGCCCTTGTGGGAGGGGGATGGGCGAATTTTGAGAGAAGTTTTTCTCTGAGAAAAACTGTTTCTCTGATAGCTCTCTCTCTGGAAAAATCTTACGTCTGATTGAAAAACCAAGGCTAGGGCTTTTTAAATCAATCTGAGAGGAGTGGGTTGTGGGCTAAAATTTAGCCCACTTAGGAGAGACCTTTTTTTTTTTTTTTTTTTTTTTAATTACGAATTTAATTTATTTCAAAAATAAATTAATTAGATAATTATCCAATAATTATCTTTAATCGAAATTAAAACGAAAATAAAATATTTAAATCAAATTTAAATATTATATTTATTCATATGATTTAATCAATCTCATTAATTAAATCATGTGCACCATTTATAATAATTATTTAACACTTAAATAATTAAAATAAAATAAAATAAAACTCCTTTTATTTTATATGTAATAATTCGTCCTTGTGTGTGATCATATAATTAATCACATTAATTATAATTTGCTTTCTTTATCAATTTGTTCGGAGTCGGTCCGGGGACCATGGACCCGATAATTCAAGCTCCAACAAATTAAGAAATTCAACTAAAGCTCTTTAGTTAAAAATCTAATTTATTAATCCCGAGGTTACTCCACTATAAACCCGAGATTGAACTCTTGAAATTATCAGAATAATTTACTCGATGAGTACGTCCACTGATTTAGTCATTACATGAGATTCAACCCTCCAGATTGGTTCATGTCTTGAGCAGGCGAAATTACCGTCATACCCCTCGAGTCACATTTATTCCTTAAGTACCGTTATTTCACTATTGAACGATTCATTTACAATCTTATTGTAAATGTGCGCGCAACCATTCAATTCCAGAAACAACACTTAAGTGAACCAATATTAACTTCTTTTAATTAGAAGCTGGATTCCGTATCTGCAAATCCCATTCCTCAGTGATCTCGCCTCGAGCTCCCAAAACGCAAGTATTCGTCCCATTGCGATAATGGTACTTAACGAACGAATCAAAGAACTTGTAAACGAGACCTAGAGGTCTGTGATCGCTCAGGATTGAGATCGATTCTCATATGACCATCTTTTGACAACGAAACGAAATGTCGTAACGGTTCTTAACGACACTTTGTAACGAGTCGGTCCTAGCCGTGTACAGTCCAACTATACATAACGCTCCCACTATGTGTCGCTACACGATTAGTGTTCTGCGTATATGATTTCCAATCAAGTAATCCAATCTTGATTAATCACCGACTAAATTTTAAACGTGTCAATTTTATAATTCGATATTTCATAAGACACTTATAAATATCGAAATAAAACTTTTTAGAACACGTTAAGGATTTAGATAAATGTTCGTATAAAACAATATTTCAAACAAAATAATAAAAATGTCTTCTCATTTTATTAATTTAAGCAAAATAATAATATTACAAATAATATTACAAAAACCCTTTTGTAGGGCAACATCCAACAATCTCCCACTTTGCCCTATAGCAGATGAGACATTTCTCTCAGACCCATTCCCTCTAAGTGTTTGTTGAATTGCTTCTCAGTTAGAGTCTTGGTGAAGGGATCTGCTAGGTTTTCCAATGTCGGGATCTTCGTCACGGTGACATCTCCACGGTTGACGATCTCTCTGATGAGGTGGTACTTCCTTTCTATATGTTTTCCTCTCTTGTGGCTGCGAGGTTCTTTTGAATTAGCCACAGCACCACTATTATCACAATAAAGTGTGATGGGCTTATCCATATCTGGAACAACTTCCAGATCACTCAAGAAATTCTTGAGCCATACTGCCTCTTTAGCTGCTTCTGAAGCTGCTATGTATTCAGCCTCCATAGTAGAGTCAGCAATACTGGATTGTTTGATACTTCTCCAGACTACCGATCCACCACCAAGAGTGAACACTGATCCTGAAGTTGACTTTCGGGAATCTTTATCCCCTTGAAAATCGGAATCAGTGTATCCTAGTAAATTCAAGTCCTCACTCGAATATACCAGCATATAGTCCCTCGTTCTTCTTAGATACTTGAGGATGTGTTTGACTGCTATCCAATGTTCTGGACCAGGGTTTGATTGGAACCGACTAACCACTCCCACTGCATAGCAGATGTCCGGTCTAGTGCATAACATAGCATACATTAGACTTCCAACTGCAGATGCATATGGAATCCGTCTCATGTCCTCCTCTTCTTGCGGTGTCTTCGGACACTGCTGTTTAGAGAGAGAAACTCCATGTCGGGTCGGCAAGAGACCTTTCTTGGAGTTTTGCATCGAAAAACGAGCAAGCACCTTATCAACATAAGCTGCTTGAGACAGTGCTAGTAGCTTGTTCTTCCTATCCCTAAGGATTTGGATTCCTAGAACATAGCTCGCATTTCCCAAATCTTTCATTTGGAATTGCTCGGCCAACCAATTCTTCACATCTGACAACTTTGCTACATTATTCCCAATAAGTAGAATGTCGTCAACATAAAGAACTAAAAATACCACAGTTTGATCCTTGATGAGTTTGTAAACACAAGGCTCATCAGGGTTCTTTTCGAAACCATAGGTTTTAATGGTTTCATCAAACCTTAAGTTCCAAGACCTAGAGGCTTGCTTAAGCCCATAAATGGATTTAAGCAGCTTGCAGACTTTCTGCTCTTGGCCTTCCTTTATGAACCCGTCTGGTTGAGACATATAAATCTCCTCTTCAAGATAGCCATTCAAAAATGCCGTCTTGACGTCCATTTGCCATATCTCGTAATCAAGACTGGCAGCTATAGACAGAAGTATGCGAATGGATTTAAGCATGGCAACAGGAGAAAAGGTTTCTTCATAGTCAATCCCTTCCTTCTGGGTATAACCCTTTGCCACCAGTCTAGCCTTATAGGTTTCGACCTCTCCATCGGCACCTCTCTTTTTCTTGTAGATCCATTTACATCCAATGGGCCTGACATACTCAGGTGGGTCTACAAGTTCCCAGACAGAGTTGGAGTACATTGACTCCATCTCTTGGTTCATGGCTGCTTGCCATTTCTCCTTGTCAGAATTGACCATAGCCTCTTCATAGGAGATTGGGTCATCGTCATTCGTATCAGATACAACAACATTTGCCTCATTTTCCTTTCGATAGCGAATGGGTAATCGTATTTCCCTCCCACTACGTCTAGGCTCCGAGGGTTCCTGACTAGGAATTGTGGTTTCTCCTTCTTCTCTCAAATCAATAACCCTTGTTGATCTAGACGAAGAAGGTTCTGCTTCTTCACCTCCCAATCCAACAACTCTTGATGGTTGAGGAGAAGACGTGGTCCCTAACATTTCCTCGAGTATTACTTTGCTTCGAGGTTTGAAGTTATTCATATAGTCGTTCTCAAGAAAAGTGGCGTGCGTCGACACGAACACCTTCTTCTCTTTTGGACTATAGAATATACCTCCTCTTGTCCCTTTTGGGTATCCAACGAACAGAGACACTTCTGTCCTTGATTCCAACTTTCCCGCCTTTTTCTTCAGCACGTGTGCTGGGCAACCCCATATGCGATAATGGCGCAAACTGGGTTTACGACCATTCCATAATTCCAGGGGTGTTTTGGGAATAGACTTAGATGGCACGACATTCAAAATGTCAACAGCCGTCTTTATTGCATAGCCCCAAAAAGACACTGGCAGTGAAGAATAGCTTATCATGGATCTAACCATATCCAACAAAGTTCGATTCCTTCTTTCTGCAACTCCATTGAGTTGAGGGTCACCAGGAGTCGATAATTCTGACACAATTCCATTCTCAATGAGATGGTCAGTAAATTCAGTATCTAGGTATTCACCTCCCCGATCCGATCTGAAGGTTTTTAGAGTCTTACCTAATTGCTTTTCAGCTTCTGCACGAAATTCTTTAAACTTCTCATAAGCTTCAGATTTTCGTTGCATTAGGTAAATGTATCCATATCTTGAGAAGTCATCAATGAAACTGATGAAATACTCATAACCACCACGAGCTTGAACATTCAAAGGTCCACAGACATCTGAATGAACGAGTTTGAGAGGTTCCTCGGCTCTTTTCCTTTTACCCGAGAAGGATCTCTTGGTCATTTTTCCCTCTAGGCAAGATTCACAGATGGGTAGGGTTCCAACACTTAGTTCCCTCAAAGGACCATCCTTTGTTAATCTGTTTATCCTGTCTAGACTAATATGGCCAAGTCTAAGATGCCATAGATATGTTTGATCATCATTAGATACTTTTTGTTTCTTGTTAGAAATTGGATTAGCTATTCTAAACATTTCAGTGTTAAAAGAATAAGATGTATAAGGTCTTAAAACATAAAGCCCATATTCCAAGTATGCAGAACAAATATTCAAACCGTTGCGAGAAATAACAATCGCATTATTATTTAACGAAACTGAAAATAATTGTTCACATAATCCAGAAACTGAAATCAAATTTCGTCTGAAACCAGGAATGAAATAAACTGAATTCAAAAACAAATATTTATTCTCGAATACGAGCCGAGCTTCTCCCACTGCTTTCGCCGAAACAGACTCTCCATTTCCCACGGTCAGTGTAAGCTCTCCTTCCTTAAGCTCTCTCCATGAGCTAAGTAGCTGCAAAGAAGAACAAACATGATTAGTCGCTCCTGAATCAACTATCCAGGACGAGGACAAATCCTCAGCTACATTAGCCTCTAAAACATGTAAGTTTGATAGTGGTACATTACCAGCGTTTTTCTTCGCTGCTAGCTCTGAAAGATAAAGAGGACAATTCCTCTTCCAGTGACCTTCCCCATCACAATGGAAACACTTTCCCTTTGCAGTAGGTTGAGCTTGAGGTGGTGGGTTTGCATTCACGGGCTTTTTCCCTTTCTTATCCCTTTTGTTGATTTTCTTCTGGACGCCCAGCGCGGGACCCTTCCCCTTAGACGATCCGGCTTGCCCTTGTCCTTTACCTCTTTGGGCGGGCCCTTTCCTCTTTCGAGGATTGGCTCTTGAGGTGGAGGCCTTGTCAGCAATGTTTACTGACCCAAGCTTCTTCCCCAGCCTTTGAATCGACTCAAAGGTTTGCAGCTCATTCAGAAGCTGTGTTAACCCATATTTCAGTTTATTCATTATGTAGTTTGAAGTAAACTGAATGAAGTCAGACGAAAGGGAATTCAGAATAATTCCCACTTGTGTGACCTCGTCGATTTGAGCCCCATGGAGTTCTGCCTCCGTGAAGTAGTTCGTCATCATCATGACGTGGTCCCTCACAGGCGTGCCCGAACGCATCTTAGCACCAGAGTACTTGTGCGTAAGCTCAATCCGAGCTTGTTCACTCTGCTTCCCGAACATTTCTTGCAGAGTGTCGAGCATTTCTACAGCAGTCTCCTTGCCCTCCAACTTGGCCCGCAACGCATCAGATATGCTTGCTAACATATAGCCTATGGCCTTGTTGTTAGAGGTGACCCATCGGTCATATTCATCCTTAGCCGATCGCGAACTATTCGCGGCTGGCGTAGGTGGACGTACCTCGGTAAGCACAAATCTAATGCTTTCCGAGACTAGGACTACGTTGAGGTTAGACTTCCATTTCTGGAAGTTTTCACCCGTAAGTACGTCCCTAGACAAGAGGGCGGTGATTGGATTTCCCATAGACATTGGTTTTGCTGATAAAATAAGAAACATAATTAAAATTTGCTTGAAATAAAACATTCATCATGATTTCGGGAATTTAAACGTGAATGCATGAATGCAACGGAAAAAATACTTAGAAAAAACCTTTGTTTAAAAATCCCTCGATAATTCGATTAACCATAAATGCAGTGCCGCCGTAGGGTAGGTCACCACACTTACTTAACCAAACCGAGACGTTCTCGATTAATAGATACGACCGAAATAACTCTTATTTCCATATCTACTAAATACCGATATAGAATTTGGCCAGACGACTCAACACTTGATCGTCTTGTGAATCGACCCATCGTTTCGATTCATTCGGCTTAACTCAAATATGCCGTCGTAGGATAGGTCATACTTGAAATACACCAAATTAATCTATCATGTGAATCGAGCCTTGGTATTGGGCAAAGAGAACACCTTCCGTAGGGGGACGTTTAAAAAACGCCACTAGGCCCCTCTCAACCCTCACGGTGCTCGATAACGATGGAGACCTAAGATTCACTATTCAAATAGCATTTTTATTACTAGTTCAATTAACTAGGTTAAATTCATTTTTAAGTTAACTAATCTCATTAATAACTTAAATTTGAATTTAGGTGATTCTAAGCTACCCATTTAAAACCCATTTTAAACTTGCTTAGAAATAGTACTTTTCGTGATATACTAATTGGAAATTAATCATCTCATGTTTAATTATCCTAATTAGTACTAAGTAGTTTTACTTAGAGTCTCACTTCACGAAAAGAACTTCCAGATTAAAGGAGGGACTGTCGTCCGCTTAAAACCCCAAAATCTTAGACCTCTTATCGGTCTTTGTGTCAAAGTCTTTCCGATCCGTTCAACTTATTCATTAAAAACTATCCTAACAACTTAGATAATTTTCACAAGAATAAGCCCGCAATCAAAGTTTGTTAATTCAAAATATATTAAATTAATCAAACCATTATTAATCATATTCCAAAAATATCTCATAAAATTGAATATGAAAAATAAATATGTGAATGCGATATTTGATTGAATGGCACTATCTATACTACATGACATGTGATAATGAATGACATGTTATAAGGCATAAATAAATAAATAGAATAATATAATTGGTTGGCCGGGTTCCCATGATTTATTTAAATTACAACCCATTTAAAATAACTTAACTTAAACCAATAAATAAATAAATAAATAAATGGGCACATTATCACGTGGGCTATATAAAAAAAATTTCACCAAAAGCTTAAAAGCTTTCACGTTACTTCACTGGACTACAAACTTCATGTGGGCTGCTTGTTTAACAAATCTTTATCAAAAGCCCAAAATTTCACTCTGTTGCTTAATCCCACGTGATCTTCTTGTTGCATGAGTTTTAAAAGGTAAAATATCAAAAGCCCAAAATAATATATATCACGTGGCCTTCTTCTGTTGCATGGGATTTAAAAACCCATGATATACATCACGTGATGCATGGGATTTAAATTAAAATCCCACGTGGTCTTCTTCTTCATTGTTGCACGTCGAGTGAAGTCCAACGAAAGCCGCCATTCTCGCTCGAAGATGCCCCTTGATTGTTTCCACGTTTCGAGCGAGAGATCCTCAACTGCCCCTTGATTGTTTCCACGTTTCTCGGCCACGATCTCTCAGCCGAGTGAAGATCGCGTGGAGTCCGAAAAAAAAATCGCGCCACGTTCGCCGAGTTCCTCGCACGAAGACCGGGCCGTGCACTCCCAAGTCGCCGGAGATTTCGCATCTCAACGTCTCAGCCGATCGCCATCGCCGAAACGCGCTGTGAATCGCCCGGCGGTCACACCGCCGTCAATCCGTGATGCGCCGCGATGCATCGAAGAGAAGCCGACTCCGCCGCAAAGTCGCCGCTGCCGTCGAACCTCTTCGACTACGCGGCGGCTTCCACTGCGACGTCGAGACCTCTCTCGGATGTTCCCACGGCCACGCCATGATCCCGGAGGAATCACGGAGTTATCGACATGTCCGCCGGTCACCACCGCTGACACGCCGCATGGGCTGTGCTTCTTTGGTTGCTGCGACGTCTCCGCAGAGGTACAATCACCACCGCTGTCACACCTCCGTGAACACGCGGCTGTTCTCGTCCCCTCTGTGAATTCCGACGTCGCCGAGCCGAAACTCGTAGTTGAAGCTTCCATCTACGTGTTCCGGAAACGGCCAAGCCGAGGCAGTTCGGAGGTGGTTTCTGCTGCCGCTCCTCAGCGGCGATGCAGTCACCGCCACGTCTCCGCCGCCGACCCAGACCCGCTGCCGGATCCGCACCCCGTCGCCGTCGTCATCGGATCCAAAAACTCCAGAGAAACCCAACGCAGAAGAAGGTGTTGTACGAGGCAGAGGTGGTATTTTACATAATTTTGCATTAAAAAAAATAAAATAAAATAATGCAAAAATTACAGAAAATTCCTAACCCAATTTTAGGGCGAACAAAATTCTAAAATCATGGAAACCATACAATTAACGACCAACCAAGATCCATTCATCAAACATGAATAAAAAATAAATTCACATCAAATGCAATTCATTTACAGTGCCATTCAATCATGCAAAACGGATCAAAAAAAAATATTTTACATGCGAATATGAAAAATCGAGAACCTAAAGCTCTGATACCAATTGTTGGAATTTAATGCGAAGCGGAAGCGTGGATTTTAAAAAAAAATTTCTTAAACACGAAGATCATATCACATATGAACATATAGCATAAAATTCACAACAAAGCATAGGATCGAAAATTCATATTTATATATAAAATAAAAGAATTAAAAGGATGAGATTTATACCGAGACGATTGGTCTAAATATGGCTCCTTCAAAAATCCAAACGATTCTAAATCCTTCCAAGCTCCTTGATTCAGAATCGAATTACAGGACGTTGGTGTAGATCGAAACCACAATCTTCCAAACCGATCTCCAAATCAATAAAGAACAAAGGGTGGGCTTTGTATTTCAATCACACACGGGGAAAACAATTTTCTAGCCCTTGTGGGAGGGGGATGGGCGAATTTTGAGAGAAGTTTTTCTCTGAGAAAAACTGTTTCTCTGATAGCTCTCTCTCTGGAAAAATCTTACGTCTGATTGAAAAACCAAGGCTAGGGCTTTTTAAATCAATCTGAGAGGAGTGGGTTGTGGGCTAAAATTTAGCCCACTTAGGAGAGACCTTTTTTTTTTTTTTTTTTTTTTTAATTACGAATTTAATTTATTTCAAAAATAAATTAATTAGATAATTATCCAATAATTATCTTTAATCGAAATTAAAACGAAAATAAAATATTTAAATCAAATTTAAATATTATATTTATTCATATGATTTAATCAATCTCATTAATTAAATCATGTGCACCATTTATAATAATTATTTAACACTTAAATAATTAAAATAAAATAAAATAAAACTCCTTTTATTTTATATGTAATAATTCGTCCTTGTGTGTGATCATATAATTAATCACATTAATTATAATTTGCTTTCTTTATCAATTTGTTCGGAGTCGGTCCGGGGACCATGGACCCGATAATTCAAGCTCCAACAAATTAAGAAATTCAACTAAAGCTCTTTAGTTAAAAATCTAATTTATTAATCCCGAGGTTACTCCACTATAAACCCGAGATTGAACTCTTGAAATTATCAGAATAATTTACTCGATGAGTACGTCCACTGATTTAGTCATTACATGAGATTCAACCCTCCAGATTGGTTCATGTCTTGAGCAGGCGAAATTACCGTCATACCCCTCGAGTCACATTTATTCCTTAAGTACCGTTATTTCACTATTGAACGATTCATTTACAATCTTATTGTAAATGTGCGCGCAACCATTCAATTCCAGAAACAACACTTAAGTGAACCAATATTAACTTCTTTTAATTAGAAGCTGGATTCCGTATCTGCAAATCCCATTCCTCAGTGATCTCGCCTCGAGCTCCCAAAACGCAAGTATTCGTCCCATTGCGATAATGGTACTTAACGAACGAATCAAAGAACTTGTAAACGAGACCTAGAGGTCTGTGATCGCTCAGGATTGAGATCGATTCTCATATGACCATCTTTTGACAACGAAACGAAATGTCGTAACGGTTCTTAACGACACTTTGTAACGAGTCGGTCCTAGCCGTGTACAGTCCAACTATACATAACGCTCCCACTATGTGTCGCTACACGATTAGTGTTCTGCGTATATGATTTCCAATCAAGTAATCCAATCTTGATTAATCACCGACTAAATTTTAAACGTGTCAATTTTATAATTCGATATTTCATAAGACACTTATAAATATCGAAATAAAACTTTTTAGAACACGTTAAGGATTTAGATAAATGTTCGTATAAAACAATATTTCAAACAAAATAATAAAAATGTCTTCTCATTTTATTAATTTAAGCAAAATAATAATATTACAAATAATATTACAAAAACCCTTTTGTAGGGCAACATCCAACAACATGAAGGGATCGGAAGGTTGGAGGATTTACAAACGCTTGTATGCGTGGATGCTTATTCTAGTGGAGTGGGTTTTGCGAAAGAGCTGCATAAGCTGAGGAAACTAAGATGCCTGAGTATATCAAAAGTGACAGCAGAGATGATGAAAGCTCTAGGAAACTCTATTGAAAATATGAACCATCTTGATAAGTTATATTTAAACGCAATCAATGATGACGAAGTTTTAGATATGGATCGCAATATTTCATCTCCTCCGACGCTTTTACGTGATCTCTATTTGAATTGTCGATTGCAAAAGATACCGAGTTGGATTTCAGAGCTTCAAAACCTACAATGCTTGCAGTTGGCTTGCTCAAGGTTGATTGCTGAGCCGCTAAAATACCTCAAAGGTTTGCCCAACCTAGCATTCCTTGACTTGTACCAGGCATATGATGGAGAGGAACTGCATTTCGAGGAAGGCGGTTTCCAAAAACTCAAGGAACTTCGATTAAGAAAGTTGGAAGCATTAAAAGTGTTGAAGATAGACAGAGGAGCGTTGCCTCTTCTTGAGAAATTGACTATTGGGCCTTCGCCGCTGATGATGGAGATGCCATCCAATATCCAACACCTTCGGAATCTCAAATCTCTCCGTATTAATGATATGCCAAGGGAATTTGTGATTGCTCTGCAACCAAATGGAGGCACTGATCATTGGAAAATTCAACACATACCTTTAGTCGAATTCCGCGTTTACACAGGTAGAGGTTTGAGCTTCGATTCACATAAGTTGGGAAGCTCAGAGCTTGTAAAACATCTAGAAGAACAAGCGAACCCATCAACACCGACATAAGAAAGAAACAAAGGCATTGTCTAAAGGTTAGGCAAGTTCCTCATCAACTTTCTTTTCATTTCTTTTTCCGTTCATTTTCTTTACTTATTATATTTGTTTCATTTTTTTATTATTCTTCTTCCATTTTTATGAAAGTTTTTCATTTTCTTCTTTTATCAATTTTGTTTTAATGTGCAAAAGCACGATGTTCCAAGCCCACCCCGGCAAGCTTTTCAAAATAATCAAAAGCAAAATTGATATCAACATGTGTCGTTTGGATTTTTAACGTTTTAAAAATTATGAAGTAGATAATATTTATTCACTGCATATATATATATATATATATATATTACGTTTTTTAAAAATAGCCGTATCAAGAATTTTATAACAAAAATAATAAATAAAAAAATTAACACATTGTGTAAGAAATTTTTTAACATTTCAACTTTTGTTTGTTAAAATTTAAAGAGTTAAAAAGTTTCTCTATTTTCTTAAAAGACCCATTTAATTTGAGCATATTTTTACAACTCATTTTTTCAAGCTCTGCCTTATTTATGAGTTACTTAAACTTGCAATGCAAATTTTAAGAATTGATCTAGAGTACTAATGATACATGCATGTACTTATCCACAGTGAGTTCACAATATACTGTGGTAATATTAAAACTATCAATATACGATGCCAAGTACTTGGGGCCATAATGTATAATTAAGTCAATACCGTTGTATGTATTAGAGAACATAGTATATTGTTTGACAATATTTAAACCATCATATTAGATAATACGAAAAAAACAAACTTAATACATTACAAACTGTATTTCTTATTTATATATATATATATATATATATATATATAAGAATTGGCTAGAGTTTATTAGCTACTTTGATTTTTGAAACTATTGCACATATAATGTTTTGTTATCAGAATAATATTTTCGATAATTCTTGTTTTTCTCTGTTTTCTATCTGACACTTTCGTTCTCAAACCTTAACTTATAATAGGAATTGTGGCAATGGAGCTCGAGGGCATTGCTGGGATAAAGCAGAAGATTTATCAGATTATTGTACATGAACTTGTTTGATGTTTGAATGGATTTGAACTTGTTTATGTCTTTGCTTTGGTTTGGAATAATGAGCCTGACGAGGACAATGCTCGAGCAAGGCACAAGACATTAATATGTATGAGCCATAGTTGCGTGTGTTCAAATTCTCTGCTTTCAGTTTGATGTTGTTGGAAAAATGGTTTGTTAAAACCATGTGAAAGTCCATTTTGGAGCATATATTTAAGTGGGACCCACTTAACGGATAAGTCGGGTCTTGCCGGATTCTTATTCTCCGTTCGGAGTAGTATAAGATCGGCTATTTATTTGTCCAAAATGGTGTTGAGATGAATGAGAAATTGATGCTCAAAGTTGAGTCATTGAAATGTTCAATGAGAAGGAAAAATTGCAAAAACTAAAGTCCCACATTGGAAGTGTAACTTCATGTGGAAGGGTTTAAATACAAAGACTTGATTTATAGATGGATAAGTCATGTGGTCAAGAGGCTCTCTCTCGCGCGCGCAGGGGGGGGTGCAAATCCTCGGACCAAAACTGAGCTTCGTGGGCTTGGGCTCGTGTGCACCCGCACGTCGTGGGCGACGCGAAATGCTGGACCGGAATGGGCTTTCCGGGCCAAGCCACCTTTTGCAATTTTTTGTTACTGAAAAATCCGAATTAATTGCAATAATTCGGAATTAAAACGTTGCAACGTTTTTTATTTTTTGGGCAGACGTTTTGAGCTAAACGTTTTTGATTAATTATCAGTATTAATATTGATTAATACCCATTAATCACAGCAGTTAGAAAACTCTTTGCTGAGCCTATAAAAGACAGCTTTGAGGCATCAGAAAATTCCATTCCGAAAATAAGAAATCCTCCACATCTCTGAGTCTTTTTTCTTCTTTTTCCATTTCTGTTTTCGGTGATAGTCTACTCGCAGGTTCCGTTCGGCTAGCTTGATCGATCGGTGCTCGGTGCTAACGCTAGCTTGTCGTTGTATCCTGGGAAGCGGTTGCTCGTTCGTGTCCGCACCCGTGGGAGAGCAATAACGCTTTAAGGAAACCGTCTAACGGGCCTCGACGTTCTTCCTCCTCCACTGTCCGGTTGAGGTTCTTTACAATTGTTTTAATTCTGTTTATATTACAATTGTTTACAAGTGTATTTCAGTATTTTTGTTTAAATTATATCTGTGCATTTTGTCATTCCTACTAGATATATAACAGATGTTTGTATGAAAATAAAATCTTTTGGTGTTCTAGTTTGTGATGTGTAATACTAATAAAGTGGACTTGCTTTGTGAATTAACTTGGCTCTTTTGAGATTTCAACGTAATTTTTTTTGTTTTGGTTTTGTGTTTTACAATAACTTTGTAACAATTTGCCGCCTTTACTTTTTACCATGAAAAAAGAAAGAAGAAAAAGGAACGGAACAATTGAAAAATAAGTATGACAATATTGGTGACAATTGGGATTCTAAATTAATTTATTAATATAGTTCAAAAATATTAGATGACGCAGCAAAAAGGGTGACTCAAGATCAAGCCAAATTTATGGCTAAAGAAAATAGAGTGAACTTTTGCTCTTTTAAAGAGAAATTGATTATTCAAAAGATACTCAATAATACACTAATTACCCTTTATACTTGGGTCAAATAACAAAAAGAACGAACAAAACAAAAGTGTCGTCACGTAATATAATCAATTCTGCATACAGAGATGCAATGTTAAATTTCTTACAATTATTGCTTTCAGATAATAGGGTTTTCATTTGCTGGTCACTGATCATATAAATAAGGATCACTAATCTTTGTACGGCATGGCCTTGCTCCTTGAACCACTCCAAATCTTCGTTAATGTGACATGTAAAATGTAACATTGATATGCTCGACGACGATCGCAAGACAAAGCTCAACGAATCCAAATTGTCGATGACTATCAATTATGAGGAATGCAATTTTTATTATTATTATTATTACCATTATTTTGGCTACAGTCACAGTAAGCATTTCAGAAATGTACATGTTCTTTCACCGTTTGTTTTACCCCTCGTAGAAAGTATTTATCTTTAATTTTTATACAATTTTCTGTTCCATAAGAATGAGAAGTTAACGAAATCACACAAAAAGAGTTTTTTTTTTTTTTTTAGTTTTTTTGTTCTTAGGCCATGGTCTTCTGTTTATCGATATTACTTATTAGTTATTAGTCATTCATTAATAACACCACTAATAACGCTTCTCTTCTGGTGTCATTAGTCACCCTCTCTGTTGTTTCTCTTTATTGTCGTTTTTAGGCTTCATGTCGTTTCTTCATTTCTAAAGAGGGCTAAACAATCAAACAAGTCTTCAATAAGTGTTGAAACTCAAAAAATTGAAATGATGGGATTGTTGCAAAAAAAAATCTTAAATTTTCCTTCTAAATTTAAATTTCAGTGAAAAACTTTAAAAAATCGAAGTTAAATTTTACTGTCGTTTTGTGTTTCATGTCGTTTCTCCTGTCTACGGATTATATGTCGTTGCCGTTTTTATTATTGTTGTTCGTTACCTCTACTTTATCGTGTCGTTTCTATTGTTTCTTTTAACTTCCGTTTTACCCTCCCCTCCTGTCGCCTCTTCTTTTTTTTTTTTTTTTTTTTTTTTGATATATATTCTTGTCATTGTTGTTTCAATGTTCTTTGTCACCCTTTTTGACTTTTTCTTTTTTAATGAACTATTTTATTTTCTGTCGTTTCTATTTTCATTTGTACCTATTTTCATTTGTACCAATTGTTTGTCCCTGTCGTTTCTATTTTATCATAATTTTTAATAATTTTACCATCATTTGTCCTTCTATCTAAAAGGAAATTACACCAGAATCAATAACTTATAGCCTTACATAAAATACCAAAAAGATCAAGCAACATCAATGAGAGATTGAGAATAAAGACAAGAAAACATATATTTAATTAAGAAATACAACTACTTCTAAATCTTCTTACATTGGTCATCAATTGTAATAATATAATAAAAATAATTTTTTTTTTACTAATTTTTGACATTCTTTTTTAATTCTTTAAAACGTTGATTGTTATTTAAAAGCTCATCGTTTTATTTACCAAATTAATCCTAAAATTAATGACCATGTAGAGAAAAGACCCAACTAAAAAAAAAAACAAAACAAAAAAAAACCAACAAAGAAATAGTGGTTTACAGCTAGAAAAGAGAAGTCAACAAAGTAAAGTCTTTTTCTGCAAAAACAAAAAACAAAAACAAAAACAAAAACAAAAAACAAAGTAAAGTCTTTGCAATCCGGTTTCTGTGTGAACAACTCATTCGATGGATAGAAAATATCAAGCAAAGTGCCATCAATGCTTTAGGCTAGCTTGATCGGTCTGAAAGTTGTGAGTTAAATGGCAGAGACGTTTCTGAGTCCTGTCATTGAGAAACTGCTTGATCTGATTGTTGAAGATGCAAATTCACTCAAAGGAGTCCACAGAGATGTCAAGAGTCTTCAAAAGGAATTGGAGATCATCGAGCCTTTTCTCCGAGACGCCGAAGCCAAGTCGGGCCGAGGAGAATTAAACGATGCTTCCAAAGTCTGGCTGAAGCAACTCCGAGAGGAAGCGGAGCGGATCGAAGATGTCGTCGACGAATACCTTTACAACGTCCAACAACTTCGTCACGAAGACGGGTTTGTCGGATATTTGCGCAGAGCTGGTGGCTCCATCAAATCCTTTAGTTGGCGTCGCAACATGGCTTCTGAGATTGGAGATATTAAAGAGTCGTTGCGAGAGATCAAGGACAGAGGCCAGAGTTACGGGTTGAGACCCTTTGAGCAAGCTGGCGTTGGTTCGAGTAGCGGTGCAGCAGCTGTGGACCCTCGAATAGGTTCGCGTTTCGTTGATGATGATGAGCTTGTGGGGATCGATTCCATGTCGGAGGAGTTGGTTACAAGTTTGGTTGAAGGCCCGTCCGTGCGTTCGGTGATTTCATTTGTGGGAGAAGGAGGGATCGGGAAGACCACTCTTGCTAACAAAGTCTACAAAGATGTGGTGGCAAAAGGGCACTTCGATTGTCATGTTTGGATAACTGTGTCTCAGTCATGCAATATGGAGACAATTCTCAAGAACATGACAAAAAAGATCTGCCCAACAACTCAACAACCAGCTGGTGGAGAAACTGTCACCATTGAAGAACTTATCAGTGTGTTGAGGGACTCTCTGGCGACAAAAAGGTACATGGTTGTTTTCGATGATGTATGGCAAACTGATTTTTGGGGTGTCATCAAACATGCTTTGCCTTATAATGTCAATGGGAGTAGGATAATTCTCACAACTCGCAATGCTTCAGTTGTAGAATCTTTTAAGGAAACTTCGGACGATGTTGTCCATGAGCTAAAAACTTGGTCACACCAACAAGCTTGGGAGCTGTTTTTCAAAAAAGCATTTAGTTGTTCTGAGATCAAGGGATGTTGTCCTCCAGAATTGGAGCAATTGTCTCGTGAAATTTTAAGTAAATGTCAAGGTTTGCCACTTGCTATTGTTGTTGTTGCTGGTTTGTTGTCAAAAAAGGAGAAGTCTCAAGTAGAATGGCAAAAAGTACTTGATAATCTCAGCCGTGAGTTCGAAGGAAACTATAAACTTTCTAACATTTCAAAGGTTCTTCTGCTCAGTTATCATGATTTGCCTTACCACCTCAAATTATGCTTCTTGTACTTTGGCATTTTTCCAGAAGATTGTTCAATCTATGCTCATAGATTGTATAACCTTTGGATTGCTGAAGGTTTTATTAAATCAAGAAGAAATAACATTTCGTTGGAACACTGTGCTGCTGAGGAATACTTAAATGAGCTTATCAACAGAAACTTAGTTTCATACGAAGTAAGCTATGGAACTGATAAATTGTGCAAAGTGCATGATTTGTTCCATGAGTTAATTCGTACAAGAATTGATGATTGCTGCTTTTGTCATGTATTTAATGAACATAAGTTTGGGCTCAATGGATGGAGTCGTCGCCTATCAAATTACGGTAACATCAAGAATGCTCTTAACGCTATTAGAGAATCAAAAATTCGCTCAATTTTTCTTTTTGATGTCGATGAGTTGACCGACTCTGTTTTAATTGATCTGTTTGAAAATTTTAATCTTTTGAAGGTGTTGGATTTTAGATATGCACCACTTCATAATCTCCCAAAAGAAGTAGGGAGTTTATTCAACTTGATCTACTTGGATTTGAGAGGGACAAATGTGGAAATGCTTCCAAAGTCAATTGGTAAGCTACACAACCTACAAACATTGGATGTTAGTTTTACCTTAGTGCGGGAGCTACCAATTGAGATCAATAAATTAAGGAACTTGCGCCACCTTATTGCAGATTCTATGGACGAAGAAAATGAGTTAAGTATGTATTCTTATTGTGGTGTGAAGATACATGAAGGGATCGAAAGGTTGGAGGATTTACAAACACTCACACGCGTGGAGGCATACTCTAGTGGAGTGGGTTTTGTGAAAGAGCTGTATAAGCTGAGGCAACTAAGATATCTAAGTATTTTAAAAGTGACAGCAGAGATGGTGAAAGCTTTAGGAAACTCTATTGAAAATATGAACCATCTTGATCAATTATATTTAACCGCAATCAATGAGGACGAAGTTTTAGATTTGGATAGCAATATTTCATCTCCTCCGACGCTTTTACTTAGTCTCAGTTTGATTTGTCGATTGCGACAGATACCGAGTTGGATTTCAAAGCTTCAAAACCTACAGAGCTTGGAGTTAAATTTCTCAAGGTTGATCGATGAGACGCTAAAATACCTCAAAGGTTTGCCCAACATAGCATACCTTTGCTTGCACCAGGCATATGATGGAGAGGAACTGCATTTCGAGGACGGCAGTTTCCCAAAACTCAAGCAACTTGAATTAGAAAAGTTGGAAGCATTAAAAGTGTTGAAGATAGACACAGGAGCGTTGCCTCTTCTTGAGAAGTTGAACTTTGGGCCTTCGCCGCTGATGATGGAGATGCCTTCTAATATCCAACACCTTCGGAATCTCAGATCTCTCCACATTATTGATATGTCAAGGGAATTTGTGATTGCTCTACAACCAAATGGAGGCACTGATCATTGGAAAATTCAAAACATACCTTTAGTCGAATTCTGGTATTACACTGGTAGAGGTTTGAGCTACAATTCATATAAGTTGGGAAGCTCAGAGCTTGTGAAACATCTAGAAGAACAAGCGAATCGATCAACACCGACATAAGAAACAAAGGCATTTTTCTAAAGGTTAGGCAAGTTCCTGATCAACTTACTTTCATTTCTTTTTCCATTTATTATCTTTAATTACTTATTATATATTTGTTTTATTTTTTGTTATTCTTCTTCTATTTTTATAGCTTTTTCATTTTCTTCCTTTATCAATTTTGTTTTAATATGCAAAAGCACGATGTTCCAAAGCCCACCCTGGCAAGCTTTTCAAAATAATCAAAAGCAAAATTGATATCAAACATGTGTCATTTGGATAATATATTGTTTTAAAAATTATGTCGTAAATCATATTTATTTACAGCAGATTTATTTATTTATTTTAGCTTTGCCTTATCCATAGTGACTAGTGAGTCCACAATATACTGTGGAAATATTAAAACCATCAATATACAATGTCAAGTACATAGGGCCATAATATATAATTAATCACGTCAATACCGTTGTATGTATTAGAGAACATAGTACATTGTTTGACAATATTTAAACCATCATATTAGATAATACAAAAAAACAAACTTAATACATTACAAACTGTATTTCTTATATATGTGTATATATATATATATATATATAAAGAATTGGTTAAAGTTTATTAGCTAATTTGATTTTTGAAACTATTGCACCTATAATGTTTTGTTATCAAAATAATATTTTCGTTAACTACTGTTTTTCTCTATTTTCTTTCTGACATTTTCATTCTCAAACCTTAATAACTTATAATAGGAATTGTGGCAATGGAGCTCGAGGGCATTGCTGGGATAAAGCAGAAGATTTATCAGATTATTGTTCTTGAACTTGTTTGATGTTTGAATGGATTTGTACTTGTTTATGTCTTTACTTTTGTTTGGAATAATAAGCCTGATGAGGACAATGCTCAAGCAAGGCACAAGACATTAATATGTATGAGTCATAGTTGCGCGTGCTCAAATTCTCTGCTTTCAGTTTGATGCTTGTATGAACTTAAAATCTTTTAGTGTTCTAGTTTGTGATGTGTAATGCAAATAAAGTGGACTTGGTTTGTGAATTAACTTGGCTCTCTTTTGAGATTTCAACGTAATTTTTTTTGTTTTGGTTTTGTGTTTTACAATAACTCTGTAACAATCTGCCGTCTTTATTTTTTACCATGCGAATACAAAAAAGAAAAAAAGAAAAAGGAACAGAACAATTGAAAAATAAATATGACAATATTGGTGACAACTGGAGTTCCAAATCAATTTATTAATATAGTCCAAAAATATTAGATGGCACAGCGAAAAAGGTGACTCGAGATCAAGCTAAATCTATGGCTAAAGAAAATAGAGTGAGCTTTTGCTCTTTTAAAGAGAAATTGATTATCCAAAAACTACTCAATAATATACTAATTAGCCCTTTATACTTGGGGCAAATGGCAAGTGTTTGCCAGTGTTTTGAGGGGAGGGGGGTGGGGGGGTGGGCGGGGTTGTGGGGCGGCTAATCTCATTCACTTGGGATTGCTAATCCCATGTAAAAGTGCGAGATAAAAATAATTTCACTCTCAAACTAATATGGATCTGATGATACAAATATATTTTTGCTTTAAACTTGAATTCAAAAAAAATATATATATATATATATATAAATACATTTATTTAAATATTTTAATATTTTCACATGTCTTGTCATTAATTTTTTAAATATTAAAATTATGATAATAATCCAATCCAATATTATACCAAACATGTAATAGTATTAAATATAATCCAATCATATCTAATTCAGTCCAATCCAATCTAATCTCATAATTCATATCTAATCCAATCCAATCAAATCCAACGTACCAAACGTACCGATGCAATGTTAAATTTCTTGCAATTGTTGCTTTTAGATAATAGGGTTTTCATTTGCTGGTCACTGAATATAGTGAAAATATAAACAAGAGTCACTAATCTTGGTACGACATGGCCTTGCTCCTTGAACCACTCAAAATCTTCGTTAATGTGACATGTAAAATGTAACATTGATATGCTCGATGACGATCGTAAGACAGAGCTCAACAAATCCAAATTGTCGATGACTATCCGTTATGAGGAATGTAGTTTTTATTATTATTATTACGATTATTTTGGCTATAGCCACAGTGAACATTTCAAAAATGTACATGTTCCTTCACCGTTTGTTTACCCCTCGTAGAAAGTATTAATATTTAATTTTTATACCATTTTCTGTTCCATAAGAATGAAAAATTAACAAAATCAGACAAAAATAATTTTTCTTTTTTAATTTTTAATTTTTTTTTCTTAGGCCATGGTCTTCTGTTTATCTATATTACTCATTAGTCATTCATTAATAACACCACTAATTACGCTTCTCTTACTAACACCACTAATTACGCTTCTCTTACTAACACCACTAATTACGCTTCTCTTACTAACACCACTAATTACGCTTCTCTTACTGTGTCATTAGTCACCATCTCTGTTGTTTCTCTTTACTATCATTTTTAGGCTTCATGTCGTTTCTTTATTTCTAAAGGGGGCCAGGCCAAACAGTCAAACAAATAAGTCTTCAGTAAGTGTTGTAACTAAAAAAATTGAAATTATGGGATTGTTGAAAAAAAAAATCATAAATTTTTCTTCTAAATTTAATTTCAGTCAAAAACTTTAAAAAATAGAAGTTAAAATTTTACTATCATTTTGTGTTTCATGTCGCTTCTCCTGTCTAGGGATTATATGTCGTTGCTTTTTTGTTATTATTGTTGTTCGTCATCTACTTTATCTTGTCGTTGATAATTGAAAGAAGTAGCCAAAGAATCCAAGACCCTCGCTGCTGAAGAAACTAAAGAATCTGCTGCTAAAGAAGCTGAGCAAGTACCAACCGAAGGAGTGCAGTCGAGCGGTGGGATGAGGATGGCGAGCAAAGGCAACCTGAAAGCGGGTGAGGTGGAGATGACAGAGATACCGAAGATAGCGGAGGACAGTGAGGATCTGCAGATGGCGTTCCCGCTCTGGTGGAGGCTCGGGGAGACCAATGCAGATGACTTTGTGATCTTCACGGATGTTTTTGACCCTGCCCGGGCAGGGTGGGGGCGCGGCCGAGGGGGAGCTGACCCTGAGCCGCCAGGGTCAAATCTGCCACTGGCCGAGGCTAGTCAGCTCCACCTGTTCTGCGAGTTCTGCTGCTGCAACCCCTTCTGATGCGTCCGTAAAACTACGATTTGCAAATAGAGATCGACAGAATTCGAAAGAATAATGGTGAGTTTGGATTTGAATCTGATAGTAACAAACTTGGGAATGTTGTTTTGGTACTGATTGAGGTAGTAATACTGGATTAGAATAATGGTAACTGTTTTGGATTTTGATTTTAATTATGGACACATCATTGTCACATCTGTTGCTTTTCTCAGTATACTGTGTAAACATGAAATATATATTGGTTTTGAAATGTAATGTATAAGAAGAGTATACAAGAGATTTTGTTTTTGGAATGTTGATGTTGTAGAGAAAATGGATAGACATAGTTCATATTCTCAAGTTTTTGCTTGCCACCAGAAGTTCTCTACCTTTATATGTAGGACTATTGATTTTGTTAGTTGTCAAATTTATTCCCATTTGCCACAATCAAACTTCACATTCAATAAAAGAAAACATATTTCTTAGGCCAAAAAAAAAAAAAGAAATTTAATAGTAAAAAAAAGCTGTAAAAAGAAAAAAAAAATGCAAAACACAGCAGAATGTTATGTAATTTTCCCTAATAAATAATAAAGATAATGTAAAATTTTTTGTTACAGTTATTGTTATTATTATTTTGGTAATAAACTGTTCCAGGTTTAGCTAATATGTTAGAGAGTTCAAGCAAAGAAAAAGTACATAGAGAGAGAGAGTCCAAGGTAAGAGACTAGAGAGAGTCAAAGAGGAACATAAATTTCCAAAAAAACAGAGCTCTCTCCAGATAGTGTTTGTTTATCAGTCTCAAACCATTTTCTTTGATCATTTTCTCTAGAGACAAACACTTCATATCCCCTATAGTTCTTTCAAACACTTCAACTTCTTTGAAGTACTTCTTTCAAGCAATTGATCAAGTGAAAATGGATCAAATTTGAAGCTGGATTATGACCCCAACAATCCACTTCCTCTGCTTAGAAACCAGGGATGTTTAGAGAAGTACTTGGAGCTCCAATCCTCGTACATGGTGGAGAAAGGTTACACGAGAAACAGCGACGCTGAGAAGAGTCGAAACACGGCTGTTCATGTGATCTTAATTGTAAGTTCTTCTAATTCTCTGTTTCCTTTTTTTTTTTTTTCTTCTTTCATTTGAAAATGAATTTGATCAAGATTTTTCTTGATTATTTCTTGCAGTACTCGAGTTGCGAAAATTTCGACCCTGTTGTACCGTATCCTGCTATGAACTACTTCGATCGCTTCTTTTTGAGGCTTAATCATCCACCGGTATCGAATATAGTCAACGAATCACATTGAGATTAACCCACTTTGTATCTTTCTAAGCATGTTATTGATGGTTTCATTTTTTTTTTTCGCAGGAATTGCCTCAAAATGCACTCAAGACATGGAAATGAGGACAACTGATAAGATGAGGAACCGGAAAAGCATCGCATTCTGTTGTCTTACACTTGCTTGGAAGATGAAGTACTCGAATTTCACAACCTCGAAATTTCTGGTTGAAGCAAGTTCTTTGAAGTGTTGCTCTTTAAATTTGGCCTTCTTGTAATCCTGTGCAATAATGATGTCGGGTTTCTTTTATTCTTTCGAACAGAAAGGATGGCCGGATCTTTCTGATCATACGACAGAGCAATTGGTGATCATGGAGATTCGCATTCTCAAGGAACTTGATTGGTGTTTATGCCATGACGCCCTTCTGCTTCCCTTCTGCTTCGTGCAGTTCTTTGCTACTAAGTCCAACAAAACAACCTATGGCTTCCGGCGCAAAACTATCAACGAGATCATTATACAATCACAAGATGGTAAAGTTGCCCGACAAAATTTTGAAAACTTTGTTTTCTTATCAATTACAATGGAATTAGTAAGTTTGTCCCTTAAAATGAAGGAATCTGGATCTCGCAATTCAAGCCGTCATTTATTGCAGCATCGGCTCTCCTCGCAGCTTGTAAATATCTCTATCCCGAGCAATTCATACAATTTTATCAACAAACAGCTTCTAATAAACTCTTCCTAAAGGTAAACGGACCTAAAACATTGTTGTTTGATAGATTATGTTTTTCAATTTTTACTTGTGATGGCAAAATGAGAACCTCTTTATCTTTTTTTTCTTTTTTTTTTGCAATGTTCTTAGCTTCAGAGGCGAATAGAGGTCTGCGTCGACGGTATGCTTGGTTTGTGCCACCTCTTGAAGCTTACAATTGAAAGCCGTGTGGCAAATAATGAGTCTTACACCGAAAAGGCAGGCGCGATCTGGAGACTCACTGTTGCAAACCTGCGCGAAGAAACTAGCATTGGCATCAGAGATCGCTCCCACCACGAGGAGAAAGAGAGCACTAAAGGAGATCACAGAGAAAGAGGCAGAGGCAGTCGCATCAACGAAAATGAGCAGTTTGATTTTAAACCTAGTTGGAAAATCTCTTGCGACAATATTGGTTTGTATTTCAATAAACTTTTTTGCTTGAGATTTCATGTTTGAAGCCAGTAGTAACTGAGTAAATGAAATGGGTTCATCTAGATAATTACTAATTACTAACAAATGTAAACAAGCAACAATTAGCTATATATGCTAATTATCTTTATACATATTGGGACCGGACCATATTACAGTTGGTTTGTTTTTTGCCTTAGCCCAAGTCCAAAATGTTAGAGCTAAAATAAAAATACTCTGTTATAGAAATGTGAGTTGATGATATTATGTGTTTTATAAAAGTAAGTAATTTAATTTAATTCAATAATTTTGTTGTTGAAAATGCTAAATTGCTACAATATTCCCTCTAAAAGAGAGAATATAAAACTGGTATGCTTTTATAAGGCGGTTTGATTGCTTAGACTCTGTTTGGCTGTTGGGTTAGATAGTTTGTAGTGTAAAGTCATCGCTAGTGTTATTGGTAGTTAAAATTGGCGCTAAACGAGAGAACGGCTAAAATGTTATGGTTTGACTTTCTTGTGGGTAATTCGTAAATTGTTTCTTGGATCCTCTCTTCTTGAAAGTCATTTTTAAGTTTGATTTGTTAAGTTTGAAAGTCATTACTTTTATTATTCTTAAATTATTATGATAATGAATTTTCTTACTGGTTTTTTGCTATTTTTTTAGAGATTTTTAAGGATTTAGCCAAATTTTTGGTTTAAATTCCAGAACTTAAATCAAATAATTCATGAATCTGATCAAACCCTTTTGTAGCCATCAACATATAAAAGGACTTACGACGGTGGCCAT
Organism: Boehmeria nivea var. tenacissima; assembly: GCA_018132145.1. Classification (NCBI taxonomy): domain Eukaryota; kingdom Viridiplantae; phylum Streptophyta; class Magnoliopsida; order Rosales; family Urticaceae; genus Boehmeria; species Boehmeria nivea. Next base: position 10,388,908 of record CM030885.1, on the reverse strand, counting down.
GTGAAACGCTGCCTTGTCTCGCAGCTCTTGGGCATCTTTATCTTTGGCGTAGCCCTTGGTGCCATGAAGAACTTCTCTTCATTGAAGTATAGGAGCTCGACATCGTCATCTCCGTAAATATTAAATAGGCAATTTTTAGTAGTGTTTTTTTAAATACTAACTAAAGTTTCTAAAATAAATAAAAAAAAAGGGAAGATTTGGTTTTTAGCACAGTTTGGTGTTGAGGAAGACCCGGGCTGGCCGCCACTGCCCGAGCCCGGACAATGGCCCCGCCCGTATAGGCTGGTCGGTAGGCCTTTGGCGCCACCGACCTGGCCCGTACTATTATCCTATAGGACCACCGACCTGGCCTGTAGTATTATCCTTTATGAGTTCACATACACATCGGAATTTTTTAGCTACTTTAAATCTATAGGTATTGAACGTATGTTTCTAAACAATTCTTGTAGTGCCCTGTTTGTAGTATATAGCCTAAAAATTACTTACCCTCTTTGTTTCACAATCGATGTGGGACTTTTTATTTTCTTTTATTTTTCCAAAATCTCGATAATTTTCACCTTGGCGAGATAAAAGAAACTCCATGGCAAATGTTATAACCATTGTCTACACCGACAATCATAATTCTCAAGCCAGAGAAACTATATGCCTACTCCACCGTATAAACAGACACAATTAGAATCCATGCATTCTAAAAAATTTTCCTTTGGTTCGTTTTTAGCGTGGTTACATAGTTACATAACACGTCTGAGTAATATAAGGTAACCAGTTTTGTTATAAAATTAACAATACCTCTGTTTTCTTCGTGGGGCTTTGAATTTTTTTTAGTGGAAGTCTTCATCTGCAAAATACTAAGTATTAAATAAATAAATTGAAATTAGTAATTAAAAAATTTGTTTAATAATAATAAAAAACTAATCACTTCGAAAGAATATTTCCAATACAAAGAGAGCAAGTGAGAGATTAACTTTATTGTGAAATTCTATTTGCGTTAACAATGGCAGGTGTGTATTTTTGTATTTTCATACGTAATTTTTCCAATATTCCTCAGCTCAATGATCAATTTTCCTTTAAATTTGGAGTAAATAATAAAATAAAATATGAAAGAGCTTATCACAATTTACCTCTATTTTTTTTTCTGAACTCATGATTTAATACAATACGCTTCATCATTGATGATTTAATTATATGTTTTGTTTTTGTGTTTGCAGATTGGACATGTCTTCCACACCATTTATTGGACTTGATTTTAGAGAAAATAGGCTCGCAAGTTGATTACTTGCTTTTTGGTGCCACTTGTGTTTCAAGTCAACTAGTTGGCAGCTTGCACGTATTCGAGGTGGGGTTGTATTACAATTTTTCGCAATTAAAATTGGTTAGGAGTTTATATATATATTTATATATAGGGAAAACCCTTAAAAAATCTCTGAGTTTTTACGCTATTCTTGTTTCGTCCTTTATTTTTTGAAATTTCAAAACAATCCATTAGTTGTTAAAATCGGTATAAAAATATCCTTTAATTCGAATTTGGTCAACATTAACATCTAAAAAGATATTATTACCCTTTATCAAACGGACTCATTTGTTAAATAGCCACTTGAAAGCCTATGTTTTAAGAAAATGGCCTAAGAATTCAAATATTAAGTTATTAGCCTCAAATCTTTATGAAATCTCATTTTTATCCATCATTACTCTTCTTCCAACCTCATGTATCAAAGGGCAAAAGAGTCAATACATATTGTCTAAAGGCTAATAACTTAATTATAACAAACTCAGGTCAATTCCTTAAAACTAAAGTTAAAAACAGGTCATTTGCTTAATAATCTCTTATCAAAATAACATATTACAGTTTAACCCTTTTTTTCATATTTTAATTTTAATTTTTTAGAAAAACCAAAGGTTTTTCTTTTACCGCCTCACCCCCTGCCCACCTCCGCCTCAGCCACTGCCCACCTCTACCCTCCGCCTCAGCCCCTGCCGCCCTCCGCCTCAGCCCCTGCCCGTCTCCGCCCTCTGCCTCAGACCCTTCGCGTCCCCACCCACTGCGTCTCTGCCCTCCGCCTCAGCCCCTGCCCGTCTCCACCTTCGCGTCGCTCTCCTCTGCGACCCAGCCCCTCCGCGACCTCAACCACCTCCGCCCCTCTCCTCCGCGACTAGCACCTCTGTGATCCAGCCCCTCCGCAACCCAGCCTCCACAACCCATCCACCTCCGCCCCTCTCCTCTGTGACCAACCCCTCGACAACCCAACCTTTCGCAACCCACCCACCTCTGCGACCAGCCCCTTTGATACACCCTAGTCTCTAGGTTATTTTCTTATTTGTTATGATAGTTTGTTAGTTAGTTAATTAGTCTTAGTGAAGCTAAAGGCCATATCAATGTGTCAATGTATTTTGGATGAAGCAATTATGAATGAAATGATTTAGTCTCTCCATTTCCCTTTCTAATTCTTAGGAGTTCACACTCACTCGAAGAGTGTTTATCCCGGTCGACCGCCGGAATAATCTCCAAAGGTCGTATCACCCTCCGCAGTTAACCCATCCACCTTCGCCCCTCTCCTCCGCGACCTCAACCACCTCAGCCCCTCTCCTCCGCGACCTCAGCCACCTCTGCGATTAAGCTTCTTCTTGTTGTGTTATTTGTTTTTAGATTTTGGTTGGTTGTTGGTTTGTATTCTGTTGTTTGCTTTCTTTTTTTTTTTTTTTTTTGGTGTTACGGCATGGTGGTGGTTGCTCGTTCGGAGATGCTTGGCAACGCCGGCGTGGTTTTGGTCGGAGTATGGCCGGCGTGGTGTTGGTCGGAGTATGGCCGGCGTGGGTAGGACTTTTCTGAACTTTTTTTTTTTCATTTCAATGGATTCATTTTCTTTTCTTTTTTTTTTTTGGTTTTTTGCGAAGGGTAGTTTGGCCATTTTATAAAAAAAATTGAAATTAATCAACGCAAAAGGATAATTTTATACGAATTTGAACAACTGAAGGATTGTTTTGTAATTTTAAAAAATATAAGGACGAAACTAGAATAACGTTAAAACTCAGGGATTTTTTAGGAATTTTTCCTTATATATATACTAGCTTTGGGTGCGTGCTACGCACGTGTAATTTTTTTTTTAACTTACTAAATTATTAAATAAATAAAATTTATGAAAAAAATATTATAAAAATTTGACCATTTAAAAAATATAATAAAAATAAAATTTTAAATTGGAAGACAAAATTATAAAAAAAAAAGTAATAATAAAAAATCAAAATATTGTGATATTAAAAGAGAAATAAAAAAAATTGAGAGATAAAAAGATGAAGAAAAAAATATAGGATTTAAAATAAAAATAGACGAAGAAAAAACTTTAAAAAAAAAAAAGAAAGTTTGAAAAAATAATTGAATAAAAGAAAGAAACAATGACAAAACAAAAAATAAAAAAACAAAAAAAAAAGAAAGAAAAAACAAAAAAAAATGAAAAAAAGGAGAAATTTAAAACCATGCAATAAAAGATTAAAAAAAAACCCAAAAGAAAAAGAAAATAGAGGGGAAAAAACCAAAAAAGAAAAGAAAAAACGAAAAAATAAATAAAAAAGGGGCTGGGGGGTGGGGGCGCATGCAAGGCACGCGCCAAATGGGGAGTGTGGGGGGCAAACCCCTGACATGCGGGCCCCACGCGCACGGGCCCGTGTTAGAGGCACTTTTTTATTTTTGCTTTAGAGTCCTTTTTTCAAACCTTTTTGTCCCATTTTATTTGCATTTTAGTCCCATTTTATTTGCATTTTAGTCCTTGAACTTTTTAAAAATTATGTAATAGCCCAAATTGTAAAAAAATAATTCACTTAAACGCATACCAAAAAAGGCCAAAAAAATTCGGGCGAAACCGCTTGGCTATAAACGGGCGAAACGGGGGAGAAAACGCATTCACATTTATAATAAGGTTAATGAGATATATTTGTGTATATATATATATATATATATTTGTAAATTAAATAGTTGATGTATACTAGTCTCATTTAGGTTAGAAATAAGTTCATGACCTACTTGGCATAGGTAAATTAATAACTTAATTGAGAATAATCAGACTCATAATATAGAATAAAATGCGAATAATTTGACTAATTTTCGGATAATACAATAAATTTAATTTACTAAAAATTAGTAAGCCAATAGCATTGAACTGTGATCCACAACGCGAAGACATGATTATAACTCGATGTATCATTATGTTTGTGATGCAATATTCGATGCGTCTTGCGATTTACAATGCGATTATGATGATTTGTGTTGCCGTTGATGTACAGCACCTCGATACATTAATACTCATTAAATTAATAATTTGAGCCCAAAATTTTTGTACATTAAAAAATGATTTATGTGCTTTTTTTGTGTAGAAATTTCGTTCAGGCAAAAATATATATATTTTTATCCTTCCCACATTTTTTCGTGCTCAAGTTGTAATTTATAAAATTTTAAATTCTGTGTCATTTCACACAAAGAGAATAACAAAAGTGAAAAACTAAGAAGAAAAAAGCAAAACTTCCTTGAGAGAAAAAGAAAGTAACGCTTTGTTAGTGAGTAGGTATAGTTTGAGAAAAAATTGTAGTGGTGTATAAGAATAAACGAAAAACATGTGCCAAACCAGTTGAATTTTGGTAGCGTGTGACTTGAAGTCGTAGCTGGTCAATGTCGGTACATGTTATAACCCCATTTGATACATGCAACATATAATTAACATGATATATTTTACCTTATAAATCTCTAATTTACGTTGGCGGTATTATCCCTTTTTTTTTTCGTTGTTGCATTATGCTAGTTTGTTGTTACTATTCTGGTCCATTAATCTCTATCCGAAATTATTGTTAAAAGAAGAGCAAACGAAGATTTTCCTTCGAAGGTGGTTGTAGAACCAGAGACCATAGTTCTAAATTTATTCATGCAATTCGACATGGCCATGATGATATGCACAAGAATTGTGGTATTGTCGACAGGGCAGTTGCCGGAATTATAGACACGAGGCTTGCGCCGTTACAACAACGGAGGCAAATTACGCACATCATGACAATATCAGACGGAGAATTTCTCCCGAGTACTTGAACGATTTCTCGGTCTCCTCCAGACAGTGGTTCTTCTCTTCTCTTGTCCAGCTCTGCGACAAAAACGCCACGCGCGCAAATAAGTTCCCGTTACCATACAACAGTGAGCAGCTAAATGTACAAGAAAGGCGACAAACCTCGGCTACTTTGTTCAGCTTATCCCTCACATTCTGCAAAAGCTCGGATAGGTCACCGTCCCATTTGTAAAATTCCAACTCCTTCCTGTTCAATATCTTCTCGGCCACCTAAGTAATGAAAATAAAACATTAATAATTGAAGGATACGAATCAGTAGTCTTAACCTCAAAAGCTTATTGATATCATATTTGTTGCAAATTAAAAGAAAATCACTTAGCTCGTCGCTTCAAAGATGATTTCTAAATATACTACTAATTTTTGTATACAAATAACATTATTAGGACATTGTAATTCAAGGAAGTGAATGCTTTAAAACATGACGCCAAAAGGGCAAGGGCTACTTGCAATCTGCGTTGTGATTTGTGACTTGTGATGTAACACGAGTATATACGTAAACAATAATAATTATATCAAAGAAAGAAACATTTCCCAGTTCATTGAATGTTTCATATTCATGCTTGTAATGAAACCAAGGAAAGAAGACAGAGGAGTGCGTTGGACCAACAATATTGTTCGGATTACCTTTCTTCCTATCATTCGGCCGCCAGCAGAATGAGCGAAGTAGACATTGTAGAAGTGGCAAATAAATGCTTGCGGATCCTTTTCCGATAACTCCTTGAGATACTCCGCATAAGTAATGCCGGGCTCGGACGGTTCTGGTATGGCATGGCCTTGCTCCTTGAACCACTCCAAATCTTTGGCCAAACTTTCTGATCTTTCCAGTCCCGTGTTTCTGAACTCTGCGTCTATAATAAATAACAACACACATTAGGACTAACAACGGGAGCAAATACCGAATATTAACTAGCTCTGCCTCGCTGTCGATGCAACGATGCTCAGTTCATGAATCAATGCACTAGCGCAAGCGGTGCAGCGCTCACAATTACAGAGCAAAAAGGAACATCTTTACACTATCTGGAATTTTGAGTGCAATATAAGATCCCTCGATAATATCCTTAGTTACACCAGTTCATCTATTCGACAACACAGGGAAGGACAAAAATTTATCTTGCATCAAACGGAATAGCCATCCGTAAGACAAGACTGAAAAGAATTTGAAATCCCAAGGGTAACATAAGTTACTACTAACAAAGAAACAATCAAAAGTGATCATTCAAGCCAAATCAAGAGACTAAACCAAATAAATCCACAACTCTTGGCGGGGTTTGTTTTACTATTGAGTTATCAAAATTATATGATAGACCATTAGTATGCAAATATACTAAAACTACAAGATCTAAAAATTTCTAAAATTCCAAAACTTTCGACTCAATTGAAGGAAAAGCAGCTTTCTCAAAGATCACTTCAAGAGTGGCATAAACCTGCACGCTATGCAAAAGCCTAAACAAAATGAATCCACAAATAGACCAAGCATCACATGACCACAGCACAAGCAAACACACAGAAAGCCACGACACTATATTATCAACATAACCACATAGCGCACAGACACACTTAACCCAGCATTGCTCCGAATAATCTCTACAAATCTGAAACCTTTCCAATTCACAAGATGAAAAAGCCACTTTCTAAATATTCCCTTCAAGGGTGTGATAGGCCAACAATTATATGATCAAATCAAAACCAAATGGTACGCAAATACACTCAAAACTAACGAAAAAGAAATCAATATTCTTCAAAATCCCAAAACCAGCATGCTATAAAAAAAAAAAAAAAAAAAAAAAACTCAAATGATTGAATCCACAAATAGACCAAGCACTATATGACCACACATCATAGTAAATAGTATGCCAATACACTTAACACAACAATTATATGATCAAATCAAAACCAAATAGTACGCAAATACACTCAAAACTACCGAAAAAGAAATCAATATTCTTCAAAATCCCAAAACCAGCATGCTATAAAAAAAAACTAAAATGATTGAATCCACAAATAGACCAAGCACTATATGACCACACATCATAGTAAATAGTATGCCAATACACTTAACACAACAACAAACCCCAAAAATCTTTAAAAAGTTCTTTAAAAATCCATAAGTTTTCCAACCCACAACAAGGAAAAACATCTTTCTGAATAATCCCTTATAGAGTGACACGTGCCAAACCAGCATGCTAAGAAGAGCCATAACAAAAACAAACCCCCAGATAGACCAAGCACTAAATGATCAGAAACCATAACCACAATTCACAACCCAAAAAAAAAAAAAAAAAACACTCCGAGAATCCGAACTTTGCAAACTCACAAGCAGGAAAAGCAGCTTTCTGAATAATCTCTTCATGAGTGACGCAAACCAGCATGCTAAGTTAAAGACTAAAAAGATGAGAAATTTCAAAAGATGAATCCACAAATAGACCAATCACTACATGACCACACATCATAGCAAATACAATAATGCCAACACTCTTAACACTACAACAAAACCCCAAAAACCGAAAAAAAAAAATTTTAAAAAAAAATCTTAAAAATCCCATAACTTCGGATAGACCTCTAACAAACCTCTAATCCCAAAACTTTCACAACCAATAAGAAAACTTATAAAAATCCGAACTTTGCATCAAGCTACAGGTAAAAAGGAGCTTTCTATACAATCCCTCCAACCAAACACAATACGATCAAAATCACAACCAAAATACACTCAAAACCAACCCCCAGAAAAAAAAAATCTAAAAAAAGTAGAAAGCTTTGCAACTCACAAGCAGGAAAAGCAGCTTTCTGAACAATCCCTTCAAGGGTATCATAAACCAGCTTGCTGTCCACAAGGAACTTCAGATATCCCTCGATCTGTGGGTCCCACTTGGCCACAGACCCCTCCTGGGGCTCTTTCACCTCTTTCTGGCCCTCCTTGGCTTGATCTCTGGTGTGCAATCTCATCGCCACGAACCTCATCTCCTCCACGAACCCCTTCGCCTCTCCCGGGTACCGCTTCTTCGCCTTCTGCTCCGCCGTGGTCGCCGAAACGACGGCGTTTCGCGGCGTCTCCGACGACCCCAAGCCGACCCTCATGGCCATCTGGGCAAACCCTCCTCGTAGCTGGACCCAAGCTGGCCGGGCCTTCTGGGTGGCTCTTTGGAGGCGTGGATTGTAGTGGGGTTTGGAAATTGGGGTTGTCAGAGAAGAAGCCATTGGAGATATATAAATTATATATATATATAAAGGTATATAGTTATAGATAGATAGAGAGAGAGAGAGGAAAAACTGTTGAAGGGGAAAAGAGGAAGAGTGTGACAGAGCTTTGGAGAGTCTTGAAGAAACAGATTGACTACAAGCAATGATAAAAGAGGTTATGGGTTGTGATTAAACAAAAAAAAAAAAGAATTTGGATTAAAGAAAAGGGAAAGGAATTAGTGATGATATAATATGAGTGAGTGAGTGAGTGAGAAGAAAAAGAAGAAGAAAAGGAAAGGCTTTGTGGAGTTGGAGGTGTTTATGGGTCTCTGTGTGTAATTTGTTTGTGTGTATCTTTGGTCTCATCTCTGTCCTTGGGATTTGGATGGATAATTGGATATTATATAATATAAATACCAAGAGACATGACATGACTCTTTGTAGGAACAAAGAACTATTGAGAAGGCAAGGATTTTACACCGTTGGATTTGCATTTTATTTTTGTTTTTTAGTGAATCGGATGGTTTAGAAATTAGAATCATTTCAACTATAAAGGTTGAACCTTTTTTTTCTTTTTTCTTTTTTCTTTTTTTTCCAAAAAAGGACATTGATCGTGTAATTAATGGTATGTTTTTTTTTTTTGGTCATTAAAATTTAAAATGCCTTGGCGTATTAATCACTGTATATTCTATATATGATAGCACTTGAATAGTATGTTTGACTTTTTGTGTTTTGACCTTTTTTACCTCCTAATTAAGGTGAGAATGAATATTTCAATTGATAGAATGAATATATCTCATATATGTTATAAGTCTTGAACAATTGTGTAATATTTAGTTGTATTTTGAATAGATATGTTAATAGCCCTTTATAATTCTTACCATGATTTTTTAAGAAAGATACATGAACTGAAGAGTGAAGAACTGAAGATCATGACTAACGTATATAAATGTCTTGGGTGCATGAATTGTCACCACATATTCAATTTTACACGATTTTTTTTTTCTTTTTAAGACTTCGTTTTTTTTTTCTTTGTTGTGTAATTATCTGAATATTCCTGCTTTTCTTTTTTCCTTTTATGTTTTGCCCCTTTTAGATTGTAACCAATAAAAAAAACTAGAAAATTTGACTAAAACAAACTAAAATTTCAATCTTTCAATTTATTCGAATTTTTAAGTGGATTAATAATCAATAAAATTGGGAATTTTTCTTTACTTTCAATTTTGCAAATGGATGCAAATCCAAATTTTATCATGTTGAGCAATATAGAACAACAAAATCTTCTTATTTACAAATTATCATCAAAATAATAAAAGAATTATCAAATAAATATGGTTTGAAAGAGGTGTGTGAGTCATACGTATTGCTTCGTGAAGTAATATACAATAAAAATACGTTGCAATGACAGTTCAAGAAAGCTTTAATTGAACAGAAAAAAAACACGTGATTAAGTACACATTAAGTGCGTGGCAAAAAAAAAAAAAAATGTACACGTTAAGTAGACTATACTTTAGCAATTAATAGCTTTGATAACATGCAAATATATATATTATATAAATTGGACTAGGCGAGAAAAGGTATTTAATATCAAAGACTTTAGAAACATCTCGACTAAATTGCACTTAACTTAACCAAAGACCCGTTATCTATCTATCTCTTATCTCATATTTTTAGAACAAAAAAGAAATACAAAGATCTAGATAACAAGCCACTCTTTAAAATAAGGGAAGAGATAGTGGGGAAAAAAAAAATACAGATGGCAAAATACATGAAAAAAGAAAAAAAATTACTGAAAAAAAAAATTGAAAAGCATCGTCTCGATTCTTTAAGAAATGTTGAGGAAGGTGCGGCGTGTGGGACTTGATACGACGTCGTTTTCATAGAATATGTGTGGGTTTTGGGGACCGTGCCGTGGTGGACAAGCATGGGACGGTCGTTGGAATTCGTTCTCTTGTCTCTATTTTACAACCATTAAATATTATTATTTATTTTCCTTATAGTTATTCTAGAAAATATTTAATACGTCACTGTATTTATTAATCTTTAATCAAGAAATGGCAACACAGTCGCTTTGGCCGAGTGGTTAAGGCGTGTGCCTGCTAAGTACATGGGGTTTCCCCGCGAGAGTTCGAATCTCTCAGGCGACGATTCTGATTTTATTTATTTTTTATTAGTTTTTCAATTCAAATTCTCTCAAGAAATGTTTTATTGAAAAGCTTTTATACACCATCACATAATTTGCTTGAGAAATATACTTTTTAATGCAAATCACTGCACCATAAGTTTGTAAGCTACATAAAAATATTACATGAGTTTCTTTGATGATAGTGGACAAAATTTGCTGCGGAAAATATACTAACGCAAGTACTTCTCTTTTAGGATATTTTTCAAAAATTAAATATCATATTGTTTTTATGAGTCCAAATCTCTCCCCTAACAAAATTCAATCTTCTTAAAGACCAAATTTATCCGCTTTCAACCTCATCCAAATTCCAAATACACCAAAATTTGATATATATTAAAAAGCTTTTTGTATCACCTAATTCCATAATCATGAAAGTCCTACGCCATACTTGATTTTAATTATCTTCAACAGAAATCTAATCCTTCAACTAAATTAGCATGGAAAAAAGTGAAAATTCTCAATACAATTTTGCCATGTCATCGGATTTGCCAATTTGCCACATGCATCTCCTTGCCCTATTATGAAGGCCAATTATTATTCTCCCACGCAAAAATCTTATTTTATTTCATTAAAGAAATATATCCTTGAAATAAATGACCATAAAATCTTATCCAAATGCAATCTGCATAATGCTTATAAAATATCCAACATAATTAAAAAAAAAAAAAGCAAAATAAATTTAAAAAATGTTTGGTTGTTTTTCGAAAATAAAATAGAAATAAATAGGGTCAAATAAATAAAAGATATCAATTCCTATGTCCTCTCTACTCTTATTTATTTATTTTTCTGAAAAATCCTTTTGTGTTGTTTTCTTTTGGCTTGAAATTCGTTCTATATTTTTATTTTTTTTTAATGAATCAAATCATACTCTTCTCTTGAATATCATCAATTCAAAGAGTTTTGAATGGTGACCGTAGATTGATATAACCATCGAATTACAGTTTTATCATATATGTTCACTACTTACAACAAAGCACATTTTTTCACTAAATTTATACCTATACAAGTTTTAACACTCTCACCAATTCATTTGTATATATGTAGATCTATGTTTTTCTCTTTTTTACCATACAGTTGCATTTACTTTTGAAATTAGGAAATTTTAATTATCTTTTTTCAAACACTTGAACTGCACGCAAATTACAAATTCAACTATCGAATTAAAATTAACCACAATAATTTATGCATATAAGTATGGCAAGTATTATGAGTAAATAATATTATTATAGATCAAGTGAATGAAATATTTACATATATATTTCAGGATTTGGGATTTTTACTCATAAGCAAACTATATTAATAGACATGGGTATTGAATCATTCAAAGTTGTATAAACAATATAAAACTGTAAGACCATAAATTATTTCAAAGTTTCTACATGATATCATGTAAGTACAAATTAATGGACTTGATTATTGATGTTTCAACTTTCAAGTGACCGTACCAAAGGCCCTCATAAGTAGAGGCAGAATTTCAGGAGTCAACTTCCAATGTACGACAAAATGGGGACATGTTCGTTTGTAAGATATACACACACACACAAAAAAAAAAAAAAAAAAAAAAAAAAGAGGTAATTGTTCAAAAGATAAGAAGAAGAAGAAGAAGATTATCGTTCAAGACATAACAACTCATATTATTTTGAAATTTGGAGGAAGGTGAACGGGCATGATTAATGAAAACAAGTAGACATTAAATAAGAAAGCAAGTGGTTAACAATTAAACCTTCCAATACGAGACACGTCACGAATACGATATGAAGTTAGTGGGTATGGGTCCTCCCTTGTAATAAGTATGTGTCTTATCGGGTCGGACACGATTAACATGATTAAATAATGAATAAACACGATACGAATACAATAACACAATAAGATCTGCTAAGACATGATTATTAAATGGGTTAATAGCTCATTTGGTCCCTGAACTTTGACTCGGGTGACAGTTTCGTCCTTACTCTTTTTTTATTAGCAATAGTAATCCTCGAACTTTTTATTAGTTGCTCTGCCGTTAAGTTTTGAAAATTTCGTTTAAATCCAAACGGGTTTGGCACGTGACTTCCACATGGCACGGGTCTAAATTTTAATACCCAAAATACCCTCGTATATTTTGGGGTTTAGCCGTTTAGGTATACTTTTTTGTCAAAATAAATGGCGAATAAGGAAAAAAAAAAAAAAAGCCCATTGGAGGTCGTCGAGGTTGTGGAGGGTGGAGGGCGGAGGCAAGCGCGTCGTGGTACTCGACGGCGGAGTAGGGGGGGCGGAGGGTGTCGAAGGTCGCGGAGGGCAGAGGAAGTTGGGGTCGCGAGGGGGTCAGGGGTCTCGAGGGTGGCGGAGGTCCCGAGGGGGTCCGAGGGGAGTGGAGGTTGGGGTTCGCGAGGGGATCGGGGGTCTCGAGGGGGGCGGAGGTTGGGAGTCCTGAAGGTCGGCGAAGGTCCGGGGTTGCGGAGATCGTGAGAGGTTGGGGATCGCGGAGGTGGGCGCAGATCGGGGGTCCGCGGTGGTCGGGGGCGGAGGTCGTCGGGGGCGACTGGTGTCGTGGCGTCGGGGATCGTCAGGGGCGACTGGAGTCGTGGCGTCGGAGGTCTAGTCACGTCGTTGTTCGGTGATTTTGGGTTTCTATGGTGGGTTTGAGGTAAGGTCGCTTCGTCGTTCGGCGAGTTTGGGTTTCAACGTTCAAGGTCTGATCTCAGCAAAGCTTGGGTTTTGCGTGTAGGTTTGAGGTTGCGTGCAGATTTATGTCGCCGGCGGCAGCAGCGGAGCTTGGCGAGGGGGCGAGCATCGAGCTCGATAAATGCTTAACGGCGGAACAAGAGTGAGTTGTTCTTTGTGGGGATTTTGGAAGGGAAGAGAGCTCTGCCTATGAGGATTGGATGGTTGAGTCTCCGAAGAGGGTGAGGTTTGAAGAGTTGAAGTTTGTGTTGAACAAGAACTCTGTTGCTTATGAGGCTGTGATGCTCAGAAGAAGAGTAAAAAAAAGAAATAGGCTTCGTATTTGCAGAGACTCCATTGCTTTGGAGAGAGAGAGACAGAGAGGAATATTGTTTTTTTATTTATTTATTATTTATTTTGTTTGTGGAAGGGAAAAAGAAAAGAAGATAAACCATTGATTAATTGAAGAAGAAGAAGAAGAAATAATGGTGGGTCCGCCAGCACATGCTGAGTTAAATATGATCAATTAGGTGATAGATGATATTATTGGACTAGGAGCTGGTTGAGCTTGGTCATTATTATGGTCTATTTGTTGAGTTTTAATTTGTTTCTCTAAGGGTATTTTGGGGTATTTTTTTTTAACTCAAAGCACATGTTAGTCACATGTCCAATTTGTTAGAAAACAAACGGAATTTTCGAAACTTAACGGCGGAGCAACAAATAAAAAGATCGAGCACTACTATTGCTAATAAAAAAAGAGTAGGGATGAAACTGTCACCCGAGCAAAAGTTCAGGGACTAAATGAGCTATTAACCCTTATTAAATTAATTATAAATAAGTATATATACATGTTTAACACTCATTTATATGTACTTAAAATTTATTATATAATAATTTTCATCCACATGATATAAGAATTATTGCTTTAATTATATACATTATCGAAATTAAGCCTTAATCAATATTTTTAATTCTTAGATTTGCAAAATATAATTAAAAAATTATTAATTTCAACCAAAATAGAGCTAATTGGGCCAATAAACACAAGAATAACAAGACATGTTCAAACCCAATTAGACACGACTTATAAATAAATCGTAATTGGATGACGCGATTAACACGATATTTAATCGGGTCATGTCTAGGTCTCCACTCTCCCCTTCAGACACAATTAATAAATAAGTTGCATCTGAGTCTAGCCAAAATTCTTTAGACACGAATTGTCACCCAATATTTTGTATCTTTTTCTTTTAATTTAATAATATTTTATCTTTTAACGGATTCTTTAAACGGAGATCAACCTAATTAGTTGGGATCATGGTTGAAAAATAAGAAGATATTACACAATAAGTTAATCCTTCCAATGAGAAATAAGTTGCTTTTAACAATATTCCTCTTTTCTGGAGGTTGTTTTCTTTAGAACATTTTGTATCTTTCTCTTTTAATTTAATATTATTTCTGGTTTTTTTTTATTTAGATTTTTTGAATGATGATCAACTTAGTTGGAAAACTTTTGAAGAATCGGACGCGTGTTAACTTTATAAGAAATTACACTGAATACTCAATTTCTGACACCTAATTTAAATAAATACTCATCTTTTAAAGAATATAACAAAATACGCAAGTGATTCAATTACATACATAGTAGTAATTGATAGTAGTTGACTTAATGAGCAAAAACATGTGCAAGTAATTAATGAATTGACTAGTTACTCAATTGTTTCAAAACTTTGGGTATTTATTTTTAGGGTGAGTTGCAACAATTGACCAAAATCGAATGTGTCTTCTAAATAATAGCTTATATTTTAAAATATTAAAAAAATAGCCACTATCAAGAATTTCGTATCAAAAAATATCAAACAAATATTTGCGCATTTGTAAGAAAATATTTAAGACTTCAAATTTTACTCTTTAAAATTGAAGTCCTAAACATTTTCTTACAAATAGGTAAATATTTGTTTGACATTTTTTATTATGAAATTCTTGACACTAACTTTTTTTTTTTTAATATTTTGTAACATCTGCTATTTTTTAAAATGTCAAAAAATGGCTATTTCTTGCAATTTTTCTAATTTTATTGTTGTGTAAAACAAATAATTAGCATGAAAAATTTGATCCAAGCAACAAGAAAAGACTAAGAAGATGAAGAAGAAGAAGGGAAACAATAAAATAAAAAAGAGCTTCTACATGGAAGCGTGGGATCAGCAATGACAAAATGGTGCTTTTGCGGTTTTATATATATAGTATATAAGTATAAGATGAGATAATAGTATAACGTATTCATGAACTTTTGTAAGTAAATTCATGAACTATCTAGTATTATAATCTTTATTACAATTATTTTATATTTTAAGTCTTCCACCCTACATAATTAATTGCATATTGATTGAGGCCATGAGTAAATAATCACGTGCCTATAATTATTTGCGAAGGCGTACGTGTATCATTATTATATACTTTAAAGAGATTAAATTTGTAAAATTATCTATGTAATAACATGTATAGCACGCGATTATTAATTGGACATTTGGACTAGCTAGATCGGTCTTGAAATTGAATTTGGGCTTGTCCTAAAGTTATTATCAAGAGATAAATTTGATATCAATGCACATACTAATTAAGCTATGAAACATTAAGCTTTATCACTTAAAGAAAATATCATTTAACTATTTTTTAATAGCAGCAACCAAGTCAATAGTTGCAATAAAACTTTAAATAGACAATAAGTTACGAATAACATTAAATTAGGTTTTACAAACAGATCATCAGCACTAGCAAATTACATTTCCCATAATCAGGACAATATAAGACCGATAATATTTCCATAATATTTGAAGGCTTTATCAGTCTCTTCCAAACAGTGCTTCTTTTCTTGTCTTGTCCAGCTCTGTAAAAATATGCATAGCAATAATGAATTAGTTAGTTTATGAGATAAAACAACGAGCCCAAAAAAAAAAAAGAAATGTTAATGCATGGTATATAATATATATAGCAAGAAAATACCTCAGTCATTTTGTTAAGCTTAACCGTTGCATTTTCCAATAATTGGGAAACATTACCATTCCATTTATAAAACTCCAACTCCTTGTTGTTTAATATCTTCTCGGCCACCTGAATGTATAAATAAGCACATTATATATATATATATAAGTGCAAATTATCACGCATATTAAGAAGCCACCTTGCCTAAATTAATGTATCAAGAAATCTTACCTTACTATTCAAATAATTAAATGCAAAGTGAGAAATATTATTACTTTTCTAATTAATTATTCATGTACTGGAAATTAAGAGTTTTGTTTAGAGAAAAATTTTCTTTTTTTGTTTAACCGTAAAAAAATTTCTAAAAAACATGACTTTCGACACGATTGTGGAGTAAAGAACGATTCTAGATCATAAAAGCCCGTTTTTTTTTTTTTTTTTCTAAAAAAATCAATCTAATGATCTAGATATCGATCAAGCATTACCATAAACTGCTCCTACCCCATCTTGTTAGAGTAGGAGTAGCAGATATTGTTATATATAATTACTTGCATTTATACTTTACCTTTTTTCCCATAATTCTACCACCAGCTGTATGACCAAAGTAGAGATTGTAAAAGTGGCACAAAATTGCTTGATGATTTTTCTCTGATAATTCCTTAAGATACTGAGAATAAGTATCACCAAGGGTTGTAGGCTCCGGAATAGAATGGCCTTGCTCTTTGAACCACTCCAAATCTTTTGCCAACTTTTCAGACCTTTCCAGACCAGTATTTCTTAATTCTGCATCTAAAAAAAAACAAAAACAAAAAAAAAAAACAAAACAAAACCGACACTAAAATCAATAGTAATAATCAACCTTAAAATAAAATTACTAGCTAGGTCTTCAAAACAATTTGTTGACGCACGTCTCTCAAATAAATTGAGAAAATGGTACAATATGCAAAGTTGTTCAGGTGCATAACACTGGGAAAGGAACAAAGAAGGTATAATTTTCCTAATGCTGAACTGGGAGCTACTACAAATATTTTAATTAATTTTTACCCTCTTTCTTATTAAAAAAAATTAAGAGAAAGTATATTTCTATCCCCTGTACTCTTTTAGGGATTGAACGCATATTGCCTTAACTACGGTACTGAGCTAATCAATATTCAAATTAATTCATCTAAAATTGTGTTGTTATCCAGTACTTTTATGTTAGCTATTTTAGCAAAAGAAAAAAAAAACTTTATATTACATGGAAATACCATTTTCTCTATCTAGCTTTTTCTTCTATAAACATTTATAAACATTAGCTACAAACTGCCTAAACTACAAGACTAGGCTAATCAACCATCAAACTAATTCATCTGAAAATCTATTATTAGTCAATGTAGTACTTTTATGTTAGCTATTTAGCAAAGAAAAAAAATACTTCATGTTACATGGTAGTACCACCTTCTTTATCTAGTGTTTTTTTTTTCCCCCCTAAGGAAAAACAAAAAGGAAAGGAAAAAAAAAAATTACATTTTACGTACTTGTAAACTGGTAATGATAGAAGTACTTACAAGGAAAAGCTACATCATTGATGATCCCCTCTAGAGTATCATAAACAAGCTTGCTATCCACTAGGAAGCTCAAGTACCCTTCGACGGAGGGGTCCCACTTCGCCACGTGGCGCTGCTCGGGTGCTTCTACTTCCTTCTGACCTTCCTTTGGCGCTTGTTCTTTGGTGTGTAACCTCATCGCCATAGACCTCATCTCCTCCACAAACCCCTTTGCCTCAGTGCAGTTCGAATTGTGCCCTAATTTCTTCGGCTTCTCGTCCATGATTCCTGAAATGACCGCGAATTTCTTCGAAACCGGCTTCATGGGCATTTTGGGAATAATGACATGTTGATGAGCCTGATGATGATCAAACCAAATGGAACCTCTCTTGGCCAAGAAATTAGACGAGAGAAGAGAATATTGGGGTGTTTGGAAGTGGATTTTGTTGTTGTTCATGGCTAAAAAATCTCTTCCTAGAGAAGCCATAGTGCCAAAAAATACCTAGAAGTGCTATTAATCTATGAAAGATTATGGTACTTTATGAGATATGATGTGGCTTGTTGAAACGAGTAGTGTTCACGTACACACTATAAATACAAAGTAGTGATTGTAATATTTTCATTTTATATGTGCCTATTGATCTTTTGTGGCTTTAATTAATGGTCAATTACGTAATGCAAAACGAAGGGTCTTATCACATCAACCTTGCTAATTAAGAAAATGTCAAATTTTGCAGTATATCACATGCCATTACCTCCGGTGAGAAACAATACATACATACATATATATATATACACACACACAGAGGAAAATGAAACTGTTGTGATAATTATATTACAGTTATTGCAATTGGAGAGTGTAAAACAAGAAACAATAAGAAAATAAAAAGGAATTCACTGTATATAGTCTCAGAGGAAATAGATCAAATGAAGAATTAATTAGAGAAAGCAAATTGATCTACTAAACAATTGTCACTAATTGTAATAAGCCCTTTTTATTTTAATGCAACGAAAACTTTTCCTTTTTGGGAAAAATGAAATTTTAGTAGGGTGAAGTAGGCAAATACCCAGAATTTATATAACAATAAAAATAAATACCCAAACTTTTGAAGTAATTGAGTTTCTAGTCAAATTGTGAATTACTTGCACATGCTTTTGGTAACAAAGTGAATTACCACCACTTACCACTGTGTAAGTAATTGCATCTTTTGGGTAATTTGTTACATTTTTCAAAAGATTGGGTAATAACTTACATTAAGTTTTAAAAATTGGATATTCACTATAATTTCTCTTTTTAGTATAAAATATAAGTAATTGGACAAGTTGTGGGCGATAATGTCCTTGTCTAGTGGTTGCCAATTTGCCATACAATATATATTAAGAGTGAAGACTACTTAAATTAGCTGCATAACCTATGGATCACGCGATATAAAAATATTAATTCCTTAACTGAAAACAGGGTGTATAATATATACTATTGAGATATCGCAAAAAAATTAATATTTTAAAATGACTAATATTTACAAATTTAAAAAAGATAATCATCAATAAATTATTAATTTATAAACAATTTTGTTACGGTAATAAATTTACATAATAACCAGTTATTAATTAGCTATTTATTAAATGAGAATTTAAAAACAGAATAATTTTAAAAAATAGTCACAGTTTTAAAAAATTTAAAAACTAACTATGTAAGAAATTTTTGACAAAATTTGTGCCTAGTGTCAAAAATTTATGCCAGTATTTTTATGTGTATTTTTGTTATTGTCAGAAATTTTTTATAGTTTTATGGCTAGTTTTTAAATTTGTTAAAACTGTTGCTATTTTTTAAAAAACACAGGTCCAAAATAGCTATTTACCTAACTAACTCTTATTAAATTTCATAAATTTTGGTTATTTTTTAAATCAAATCAACTTCTTAAGTTACCTATTTACTTAATTATGTATTTATCGATATACCAGTATTAAGTTTATTCATCTTATTAAAAAATAACCAATAGTATGAAAACGACGAAACTATAAACAGCATATAACCTGAAAACGACATTAAAAATAAAAACAAGAGCTTTCTGGAAAATAACACTGAAATGGGAGAAAACGACATTAATCATAAAAACAACAAAAAAAAAAACTCTGTAACAAAATATATTTAAATAGGACAAAGTTTTTTTTTTTTTTTTTTCAATGGAACTGAAATGGAAGAAAAGTGAAAACAGAAACTATAGAAACGACAGAAAACTTTTAAACTACATATAACATTAAATTAACGCTGTCTGGAAAACAAAACGAAAGTAACGACAAAACTGTTGAACACCATATGACCTAAAAACGTCATTAACGGAAAACGACAATTTTTTTTTTTTTTTGGGATGCAATGGAACTGAAATTGCATAAAACTAGAGAAAACTTGAAAACGACAGGAAATTAAATACGACATTTAACCTGAAAGCCACCTTAAGTATAAAACGCCATAAAATTAAAGTAAAACGGCGTAAAAATTGAAACAAAAAATAAAGAATAATGCTAGACATACAAATTTTTTTACCAACTTTTTAATACCAACCTATGTGGCAACTGAAGTGTCATGTTTTGATTGGCATCCTTCTAATTAGATGATAAACACTCACCAATGATAGCATGACACATGAGTTTATATTAAAAAGTTGGTAAAAAAAGTTGGTATGTCTAGCACTACTCGAAAAACAACACCATCGAAGAAAACGACAACAAGCTTAAAAACGACAAGAAAAGATAATAAACAAAACGACAGGAAAATTAAAAATGATTATACATACATTAATAAATAAATAGATATAACGACTCAAAACTAATAACAATTAACAACACTAGTCCGATACGAAAATGAAATCACGTAAAAAAAAATCCACAATAATCGTTGAACCCGAAAACTCAAAATGTTCATTCATTCATATAGAACCATCAATTACAAAACTACAAAACTAGAAGTTCATATCCATAATTATCATTGTGTAACAATTGCCTGAGTTTGATGTTGTTCATTGTCCGTTGTTCATTGTCTCTCCCAACAATATCTTTTAAACAAGAGTCTAATGTGAAAAAAAAAACCATAGCCCATCATTGAAAAATTTGTACAATCACAAAATAATTTCTCTCCCCATGCCCACTCACAAAATTTTGAACTTGGGAACTTTCTCAAGCTCCTCTTGCTGAATTTCTATGACGTGTGAAGTGAGGGGTTTTCGGTTCAGTTAGATGATTAACCTTCCATTGTTTACGAGTAAGTGCACAAACTTTAAAGTATACATGATGGAGGCAAATTAAAACAAAAGCCTTAGAGTCCTTATATAACTTATAGAACCCTCATCCCATTTGCTTCACAATCGATGTGGGACTTTTTCTTTTCTTTTATATTGCCAAAATCTCAATACGAAAAAACAGAAAGACCATTTTAGCATTGAATTTACGTTGCTTATCTCGTCGGCGATCAACCCAGCCGCTCTCGGAGACGTTGTAACAACTCTGAGCTCCCCAATTTGTAGCCATCGAAGTCGAAGCCTCGGCGTTTGTAGCATCAGAACGAGATAGAAGGCACGTGCTGATTTTTCCAATGATCAATGCCTTGTTCAGGTTGAACAGAGCTCACAAACTCCCTCAGAAATGTTGTTAAGTACTCGATTCCCGACGGGATGTTCTTCATAAGCGGCGAAGGCCCGATAGATGAAGAACTCCTCAGTGCTCCTCTGTCTATCTTCACCGCGCCCCTTAGCCCTTCCAAACTTTCGCAACTGAAGCTCCTCGATTTTCAAAAACCTGCCATCCTCGAAACACATCGATACGCCTCTCGTACATGCGGAGGTGCTCCAAGTTGGGCAAGCTTTCGAGGCCACTCGCTTTTGAGACGTTCAGGAAAGTCAAGTTTCCTTAACTTTCATAGCTCTTTCGCGAAATGAAATCTACTCGAAAGGCTCTATCCAGAACGCAAAGAGTTTAATTTCAAGTCTCATGATCTCGCCATTAATGCCACACAATGATGATCAAATTGGTCCCATTTTTCTCTCTATTTTTTGTCGTGTTTTGTTGTTGGTCGAGTTTCAATTTTGGTGTCTTCGTTTTGGCCAATTGTATATATATGGTTGTATGTATTGTATAACCAAAACAAATTTAGTTACGAATGTTAACTAAATTTGTTAAGATCAATCTGGATTGTTATAATATATGGTATCAAATTTGTATTGATCATGTTGTAACAAATTTTCTTATGAATCGTAACACGATCGGTAACAGAGGATAAAAAACTTATTATATAATGTTTAAAAATAACTAAAAAGAAAAGTGATTAATCACTTAATTTTTTATTCGATTACTGATAACTTAAAAATGTATTTTTTTAAATGGTTATTTAGCCAATTTTTCTCTTATAGTGAAGGGTATAATAAGGTACTAACAACAGGAAAACGACAGCATAGACTAAAAACGACAGGAAATGTAGAAACGACAATAAGTTTATTTAAATGACAAGATCAGACAATTAATAGTTCGGCCAAAAAAAAAAGGAATATGAAAAGCAGTAAACATAAAACGATTAAAAAAAACAAGTAAAATCTATAAAACGATATGAAAATTAAAAACGACGGTAAAACTCAAAACGACGTTAAATTAAAGGAGATCGAAAATTGAAAGAACGACATCAAATTGAGAAAAGGACAAAAACCTCAAAACGACAGATATATAAAAGATAAAAGTGTTAACGTCAATTAATTTGTAAGAAGACAGAGTTGGAACACGATAATAGAACAAAAACGACAGTAAAATTTAAAACGGCAATAAACTTTGTAAACGACATGAAACCAATTGGCAAGTGTAAACGACAGGAAATAAAACCGGCAATAAAATATCAAAACGGCAGGTAAATGAAAAAACGATGGTAGAATAATAACCATAGGCAATTGAAAAAGAAAACGACAAATACTCTAAAAACCACAGAAGATAGTAAAAACGACATCAATCAATAACCAAACTGCATAAGAGATTAGTTCAAATTTTGCATTTCGTTCAAACTCTCTTTTCACAATATCATATTACACTTATTATGAGCTAGTCAACTTTATCAACAACTCATTATATCTTCTTTTTTTTATATATATTTATTTTCAAACCAAGAAACCTACGTAGTGGACAACTAATTAATTTGCATGCTTAATAAATCACGTAGTTCATCAATTATAATTAATCCTAGAGCATACTTTTCTAATCTCTCCTTGATCACCAGTCTTAACCTCAATACCACCCATCTTGACCATAGCCTTAGAGAACTCATAACTAAACCTAAACCCTAACAAACCCCTAAAGCTTCCCGCGTAGTTCTTCACAATCCGGCTTGTCTCGGGGTCTCCCCAGAGCCTCTGGTCGGACTCCAAAACCGCGTTGCCATCGCGCACGTTCTTGAAGAAACTCGCGTCGAATTTGGCCTCGCTGTCCTTGTCCAGCGCCACCCTCTTCGCGCCGTCGCCGTCCTTAGGGCAAACGCCCTTTAGCTGCGTTAGAAGCGACGGGTTTAGGGTCGGGTCGGAGTTGCCGGTGGATGTGAAGTTGTAGAGCCGGTATCTGATCAATGAGCAGCTAGTTTGGCCTATGGTATGTGCCCCTGAAAAAACCAAAAAAATGAAAAAGAAAATATATGTTATACCCTATGGTATGTACACACAAAATAATGTTGGGCTATATTTGTTTCAAATGTTTTGGTCCAAATCACAAATAGTTTTATCCAATTGCACTAGATCAAATCATGTATATGATAACCATTACCATGGGATTAAGAACTATTTTGTTTATAGTTGAACTAGATCAAATCATGTTTATAATTGGCTCCACTATGTTGTTGTTAAGGTCGTACAAGAGTTTGTGGATAAACCACTTTCTTGCAACTAACTTTTGCTGTCAATTTTTTTTATTTATATCTGCACGTTATATGGTGTTGAGTACAAACACCTCAACATCTTTTAAAAAAAAAATGAACAAAATTAACAAAGACTTAGAGGACTAAAAAAAAAAAAAAGTGGCCGTGTGGGTACCAAAAACATTATATCACTACAAATAAAATAATAAAGCTTTCGCGTGACAAGAAATTTTGAGTACTCAATCATATATATATATATATATATATATATCCTTTATAATATAAAGTGCGAAAGGGGGCGTTTTGAACAGTGTTCGTCGACCAAAACGTGTGTTTTGGTCGAAAAACACTGTTCATTTTTCCTTTTTCTTTTTTTTTGGCCCTGTGCGTGTGTCATGCACGCTCCACGTGGGCGCGCGCGTGTCCCCCACGCCCGCGTCGCCAAACTTTTTTTTTTTTTTTTTTCAGTTCCCCGAGTGCTTTTTTTTTTTTGGCAAATGTGGGGCTCTTTTTAGGGCTTTTTAGCAAATTTTTTGGGCCTTTTTATAAATTTTTATTCTCACTACTTTTTTAAATTATAAAAGTTCACTTATTTATTAAAATTTTAACGAAAATATCATTTATTAAAAAATACATAAACACGTGCATTGCGCGTGCCTTAAAACTAGTATATATATATATATATATATATATTATAGTGTTTGTGATCAATATGCACATGTGTAGGGTTATACTTTATATATAACCTAGAGATCTCACTCACTTTACATATATGGGTGAAGAATAGAAAGCTTTACCAACTAGAGTTACAAGGTCATGATCATCAAGGCCTTTATTATCAAACTTTTGCAACTGAACAGCCACAGAGTCAAAAGGAGAAGGCAAGTTTGGGAGTACTTTGGATTGCAAAGAAACCCTCCATCTCTCTGCCTGTTGGCACCGACCAACTCGGACCATCACTCTGCCCAATACAGCAACAAAACCAGTCAATATTAGTCACACAATCCGATACGGTAAGTAACATAAGAGAAGAGAACGATTCTCGATCGCCAAATTTGTCTGATAAATCTGATAATCTAAAATCTTCTCTGCCGTAAGACATACCTTACAACAAAACTTTTCTGCTAAATAATCTTAAAATAAATATTGAAAAAATAATAATACAATATATATAATATGCTAGTTTGTGATTTAATTACGTACGTGTAAATGAAATAGTGCATGGTGAACATAGAATGACATCTGAGCTAACAATCCTTATAAAATGATCATGGAATGATCAAACTAATCAAACCAAACAAGATTTTAATATATTTTATAAATATCTCAATGTAATTATATTTCACTAATTAAAACACGACAAGTCACATAAATCGGTTTGCGCAAATTATACCAAGTCAACGGCATCACGAGCTGCTATTGCGAGTATATCAGCACAAGAGACGACGCCGGGGCACAACGCCTCTAATTGCGATTTTGCATCTTCGATCACATCGAACCCTTTTAGTCCTAAGTTAGGCAAAGCATTTCTTTCAGCCGAAGAGCCCGCGATCAAAACCGAACCATCACAACCCTTAAAATAACAGACAAAATACACAAAATTTGGTATTTCTTTTAGCACTTTATTTGACTAATAATGACGTGTGTGTATATATATATATATATATATATATATATATATATAATAAGGGCATGAAGAAGAAACCTCGACAAAGCAGTCATGGAAATGAAGCCGAAGCAACCCAGCCGCAATGGCAGGGTCTTTGCTGAAGTGTGATTCAACAGTTGACCTAACTATGGTCTCTACTTTAGGACATGAAGAAGAGTAAAACCCGGTTTTGAGTTGACCTTTAATAGGCAAAACCATCAAAAGGATAGCAAGAAAAACCAATCCCATAAATTCCATATGAGCAATGAAACAAGACAGAAATGATAATACACCAGTTGGGTTTTTTTTTTTTTTTTTTTTTAGGGTTCTCTGAGTCTTCAATGCAAAATTATGCACCACTAGTTGCTATTTATAGATAAAATTTGAGCAAGCCAATTATAATTCCACTTAATTAGTCTTCTTTTTATTAGTGGAGACTTGTGGGGTCAATAAGAAATATTGGTGGTCACATATATCTCAGTGGTTTCATCTTTATAATTATAGTGTCTGCTTTGCTAATGAGGGTTTTAGGGAGCTGGATTTCACTGAGAATTATACGTATATTTGAAATGAACAGATTATGGAATAGAAGGCTCTATCTTTTAGCCATGATTCACTTTCTTAATTGGCTTTTTGTTTATTCCTTCACTAATAATATTTTTCTTCTTTTCCTCTTTTAGTGATGTCGTTTTAATACTTTCCTTATTCCTTTGACTCTTTTTCACGTTTTCACATTTGCTTTAAGCATGAACCAAAAGTTGTTTTCACATTATTTTTTTGCATGGATTTAAGCTTTGAGGATCATTTCCTGCATGCAAATAGTTTGTCTCTCAATTAATTATTAGTTGATGAATCATGATTTTATGTTTTAAAGAGCTATAATTAGAAAGCTGATCCCATATAATATTGCTAACAAAGCTAAGTACAGTTAGTTTGGTATCTTATATACGATGTGAAAAGGAGCAAAAAGTACTTTGACAATTTGATATTACTTAGGAGTTAGGATCATCTATGCAATAAAAATACCAGGCCATAATTTGACCCCTAAGAATGATCTCCATCTTTTGTTAGCAAATATTTATTGATCCTTAAGTTAACCATAAAAAAAAATCATGTCATATGTAAAAATATAATATAATAGAAGTACTGTTAATTGTTATTCAGCTCAAGTTAAGCCCGACTTAATATTAATAAAATAATTTTCATACAGGTGGGATTCTTGTAAATAATGTACACTTATATTTTTTATTAAAGGCATAATGACATTAAATTTTATAATTTTTGTTGATGTTGTTCTATATGCGCCATCTATCATGATGAAAGATGTAGAAAAAGAAGAAGTCGGTATTTTTTATTGGATTTCATAGTCAGAAACCAATTTCTCTCTTATTTATTCATGTATTGCAGGTCCACTACTCATAATTCTAGCAAGTTTCACATGTTTGTTATTTATTTAGTAATAAACAATGCATGCATGAGCATATGCGCATGCATTAATAATTGATTTACTTTAAATTTGCACATTTTTATTTTGCGTATGAATTGTGTATTAGTCTATACTGGGACCTATATATATATATATATATATATATATATATATATATATATAGGTCTCATTTCATGAACATACTCGTCGTATTAAACGTTGCCAATTTGCAGTATTTGACATGACTGCCATTGAAGCATTTCCACTACTTAGTGCCTTCTCTAATTATCATTTACATAATCTCTTTGTGTTGAGGAAGAAACAATATGCTATGGATATATAATAAGAGTGACACACTAAAAAATAAGTTGATTTAACCAGGCTCGTCATGCGTATTGTTGTGTTTGGCTGTTTATTGGTTGAGACCTATAGCTAGAATTTGTTTACAAAGAGAAAAATCACTTCCGTTTTCAAGATCAAAAGATGTGTGGTCCAAGTGTTGAATGCAACTTTTGATACCACAAAACATTGATTCCATAAAAAAATTTAGAGAGGCATATCCTCATAAAAGAAAATTGATTAGTGCAAACAATAAGACATATATTCCTCAATCTAGAACTTGACTTTATTTTGCGTTCTATGATATACACAAGAATTCCATCCCTTAGAAATCTTTGTTATTGACCTAGAATTATGATTTACATTGCTCAAAAAAAAAAAAAAGAATTATGATTTACAGAGTACCCTTCATAAAAAAAATTTAAAAAATAGGTCAAATAAATGCCACTGGATAATTTATGCCTAATTATGCTCTCTTAATTTATATTATATATTTATAGTGTAAAAACAAAAGTACAAATTAAAAATACAACACAAATCGTGCATAGATTATTAATGTATAAAAAAAGAGACAATCGTAAAAAATATCCAAAAAAAAACAAAGCACACATATGCTCTTGAAACTTGACTATCAACGTATAATATTTCCAAAGCTTTATTGAAAGTTTTAATAAAATCCTTAGCATGTGTACACCTCTTAAAATAAATTTGAGATAATGGAGTAAATAGTCATTTTTTGAATGGTGTTTTAAAAAAATGACTAATGTTTCGATTAACTAAGAAATTAGTCATTTTCTTAATAACGCGATATATGCATTTATTTTTATGTCCTTAGTTCTCTTTAGTATTAGTGGTTAAGAATTTAATTTTTAAAAATCTTGGTCATTTTCTTAAAAGATGGACCAAGAAGTGTCCAAATAGACCCAATAAATTTCCACTTGATGCTTTTAAGCTAATTCTGTAGGGCTTTATACCCATCCAAATTATAGAAGAGAAGTGTAAAAAACTATTACTACACACTTTAATATCATTAATACACACTTTTTAATATTACATTAGTACACCACTAAGTGAAACATCATAGAAAGGCCCATGTTTTTATATCGCCAATATTGCAAAAACAACGATCGGAAAGAGAGTGAATTTGAAAGAACCTCTTTGGCAAACAGGGTATCTTTTGCAGCCAAGATATTTAATTAGTAGAAATCAAGAAAAGAAATAAGCTAAAAGAACCAAACGAATCAATTATACATACTTCAAACTGAAAATGTAAAAACAAATTATTCAACGTAGCAAATCAAAGTAGTATCACTTCTATTATACTAAATAGTTATTATACAGAAGTTATGATTTTTACTAAATCACTCCAATCTAAAGTTTCACTTTGTTTTCATATCTGTGTTAGTATCTTGAGGCATGCACAAGTAGATGCATGTAAATTTTAAAAATATAATTAATTATAAAAAGATAGAATAAAAAGAAAAAGCAAAGGGACATAGTTGTCCCATTTCCCGTGCTTCAGAAGGCTTAAAAAACACCAAACTACTTGGCTTCTTGTTCCAGAACAGGGACTTTTTTCCACGTGTCCTCTACACCGCTGAGTTGCAGAGGCGGCAATGAAAACGCGCTCACAGTCGAGCTTTTGCTCCTGATTTCCTTCAAAACCCGCAACGCCGTTACGGTACTCTTCATGTACAAGCTCTCCATGTACTCTATCTCCGCGAGTTCTTTGGGAACAACGAGAGACTCGTCATTCTTTGTGGTGGTGGAAGTCGTGGGATCGCACCCTTCGTCATCAGCAAGTGCAGCGGTAGCTGCCTCGGTGGTGGAGGAGGATGGCTGTTCGATCGTGGGGAAGATGCGGTCCAGCATTGCCTCGCACTCCTTCACGAGCTTGTATAGCAAGTCGGTTGTGAAGAAAGGCTGTTGCAGGACCTTTTGAATGAAGGGCAAGCGGATGAGAGCCCCGGTCCTCTTGTCATACTTCTTGAGTATCTTTACCAGTCCTGCTCAAAGCACATTGTAGTGACAAAGGATCAGAAAGGGTAAAGCATCCAAATTGTTTGAGCAAATTAAGTCTAATTGGAAAAAGGTTGTTCTCCAAAATTGGCGGGTAAACAATACCACAATATATTTCAAGCGACTAATGTTTGTCATCACCAATTCACCAAAACGTTACACCGGTGTTTAATTTGATGAAATCTCAAATCTAAAAGAACCCATAATGCATAAAAGCTTCACTTGTTAATGGGAACATTAACAATACTAACTCAGACCAGTCCTTTCTCTGGTTTGAATATCGCTAAAGAATTTAGTCACATTATATTTCCCCTAAACAAATTCGCATGATCCGCTAAATAACCAAGCAGGCCTCTTTTGTATATATTGAAGAAATATTAGAAAAGCAACAAGCGCGAACTGCAAATATTTGCAAATTAGGAGAGAAAGAAAGGAAAAAGTCATAATACCAGTGTAGTTAAGAGCACTGTAATTCTCCAACAAGACCATCTCGCCATGGAAGTCGACGATCTCCTTGCGTATCTTTATCATCTCTTCGGTGTACTCCTTAGCCTTTGCAACTCTGTCTTGCAACTCCTGTGTTCCATTTGCAAATCACAGATATTGTCAACTCCAAGCCAATCAATATGCACTCTTTCTTTCTCTCGGTTCTCTCTTTTTATCTACCGGTGGATGTGGAATTGTGGATTTGAACCAAACTAAAAACATAAATTTAAATCTCAATGAGCAAAGATATTAAACACCTCATAGATAATATAGGAAGATAACAGTAAAACCTCATTGGCACCCTCTTACTTTCTACTCTAGAGGCTCAAATACTGCCAGTGCTGCATTACAAATATTTGGACCCTCCATTTCAAATACTAAAAAAGTCTAAATTTCTAAATAAAAAATGGTACAGAATCATAGCACTCATGGAAATGGAAACATATAATTTCCCACTAAATGTGTTATCTAGAATTAAATTTGCCAAATATCTTGGAACAAAAGTGGCATAAAAGCCCTCTTTATGAGGAATCTAGATCGCCTGTCCTTTCTTTGGTCCTGTACTTGTCTCACATTTATTTAGTGACAACTCAGCAAAATTTTAAATTTTGAACTCACAATTAGTTGCTTTTTAACCTTCAACATCAATTACTTTTCTTTCAATTTCCAAAAAAGGGACAGAAGATTTAGATTCTTATGCTATGTTGTTCACGCATAACAAGCTATATAGTCAGAACCTAACGCATCCTAGTAAAATGCTACAAGCACAAATAAAATACTTATAAAAAATTCCAAGTCATAAAAAATTAAATTCGAGCACTAATTCAATTCACCAATCAAAACATGACAATTCAGTAGACATCTCACTTGTGAGTCAAAACATAATATTTAGTATCTTGAAATTCCTAACATTGTTCCAATTAAAACAATACAATATTAAGTTGGTCTCATCAATGTTGAACTTCCTATAATGAACTAACTCATTCAACATAGAAAATGCACTTTTTCTGTGACCCTTTCTTTTGTTTTGTGATAAGATTCTCTATTATATGTTCTGAGCCACAAAGTAGCACAAAAAAATATAATAATTTAATAAATAAATAAAAATTTGGCAAAGTGAGTCAATGTCACGTAGTGGAATATTCCTCAACAAAATCCCTAAAACCGTACAGTCATATAAATTTGTGCAAACCACCTACGCAGAGAAGCGGGGGCATTTTAGTCAGAGAGACCCCAAAAAAGGCGCGTGAAACCACGCGCCGAAGCACAAAACGGTTTTAACTGACCGTCACTGTCGACGAGGACAGAGAATCAGCGCCTTTTAAGCACAGTTTCACGGACGGCGCGTTATAGCCGAAACGGCGCAGGTTTAAAAACTCATTTAGGGCTTCTGAAACGTATCTTCTAGTTCTCGAATCCTAAATTAATCAGCTATAAATTATAATGCCCTAATTTTCTGTTTGTTTCCCGAGAAAACGAACGAAAATGGAAATTTTACGTCACAAAAGGCCGTAGAGTTATAAGCGTATTTTTTATTTCTTTTTCTCAGCAGCCAAACAGATCGATCGACTTCGTAAACCGTAACAATTCCACACAAAAATGAACGAAAACAGGAATCGATTCGAAGATCTTTACCTTCAATCTGATGATATACTCTTCTTCTTTCTCGACGAAGAACGAATTGAACTTCTCGAGCTCGTCCTCCAGGAGCCGGATGAAATCGATCTCCTCCTTCGTCATCGACGCCATTTTCTCTCCGGCGACATCCTCGCCGTCTCCGGCGACCCTCTGCCGCTTGCTCGGCCGCTCTCCGGCGACCTTGTTGGGCTCGATGAGCTTCAGCTTCTTCTTGAGGTCCTTGTACGAGAGAAACTTGTCTCGCCATTCAGGCAGAGTCTCCTCAATCTGGTTGCTCAGGCTCTTCCCGAACTTCATCGTTTCTCGGAAGAGATATTCTGTTTTAGGCAGCGAGAAAAATTTCAGAGAAAAGAGAGAGAGAGAGAGAGAGAGAGAGAGAGAGAGAGAAGAGAGAGTGGTAAAGGAGAGAGGAGATTGAGAAGAGAGGTTGAGGATGATATAACGGTAAGAACAGAATATTCGAAGGGGTATTGTTGGAATATCCTTTTGTTTTCTCAGAGTATATTTTGGGTTTTATTCCCTTCCTCACTCTTCTTTTTCACATTAGATAGATGAGAGAGGGAGAGAGGGAGATTTCTTTTGTTTTGTTTTTTTTAATTTTTTAATTTTGATTTTTCTGTTATATTACATGATTTTTTATTTTTTTATTTTTTTTTGTGACTGAGATGACACGTGTGCGGGAGTTGCTTTTGGACAACTGACTCATGGTGGCACGTGTGAGCCGGTCTTGGGGTTTTTTTTTTTTTAGCAATTGGCAATAATGGCCCTGAATTTGTCATGTTTTCGCCAGTTGGACCATACATATTTTTCTTGGCAATTTACCCCTTGAATTTAATAAATCATTCCCTATGGAAACAGAAGTTCAAATTTCTGCACGCACCGTCAAAATTTGAACTTTTATTACTAGTATAGACTAATTTATAAAACTTTGTAAGTTCATGGTGCAAATTGCCAAGAAAAACATTTAAGGACTAACTTGTCAAAACATGATAAAATTTAGGAGCTATTTGTGCCAATTATTATTATTATTTTTTTTTGGGTGAAGCCAATGAGCTGATTGCGAAATGGGGGACTAATGTTGGGATTTGAAGATTATGTTATTTAACCGAGTAATTTGCATTAGTGGCCCTTGAAATTATCGTATTTGACAAGTTGGCTCCAATTTTTTTTTTTTTTTACCAATTGGCACCTTTTATAAATTTAACAAATCAGTTCGTATTGATAAGGAACGTTAGGAAAAAAAAAGGGGGGACAATACTAAAGGTCTAAATGTTAAAACATAAAATTTTAGAGGGTAACTTGTCAAACTCTGACAAATTCAAAGACCAATGATGCAAATTACTCTAACATAAAACCAACTTATGAGTTATGTTATTAATTTAGACTAATTTGGCAAGTCTAATAAATTCGTAACGCAAATTGCAAGTCAAAAAGTTAATGGCATAAATTGCCTAACAACAAAAAAAACAAGAGACATTGATGCAAATTATTCTATTTAATTGCATGTTTAGATTATCTGTTTTGTTTTGGTAGGGAATAATAAGTAATATTCTTTTCTTTCTTTGTTTTTTTTTTTTTTTTAAATTTCGCTCATAATAATAAGTGGTAATTGGAACACCACTTTAACTTGTCTATCGTGTCTCAATAGCTCCAACTTGAAGCTCTCTAACTAATAAGAACCTCACTTTGTGATTTTAAGATGAAATTAAAACTCAACATGCCATTTTTTGCAACTATTATACTTCAACTTGATTAGTATTATAATGAGCAAGGAATACAAGAGTGGCAAAAGGATAGCATTTAATTGAATTAAAGGTTATATCTAGTGACCAAAGTTACTTGATTTTGGTTTTAATTAATTATTTTCTCATTGAGAACGGTACGCCACTAACTTAAGTAATTTTTTCTTTTAAAACACTTGCGATTATATAAATACATAGTTCGATACTTGTATTTGTATTTTATAAAAAAAAATAAAGAAAGAAACGACTAGTTTTGTACTAAATTATTTGTTGTTCAAAAGAGCACACTAGTTTAAGTAACATTTTTTTTTTCAAAACATGCGCTTATTATTGAATTGAAAATGTTAATGAATTGTTTTCTGAATCGACGGTTGGCTCTACAAATCAACACGACAACACGAGTCTCTTCAGCGTGTTTTTAATGTATCACTCGCATGCTTCTAAGGAAGTCACCAATCCTAAAACTTATTCATGTGTCACTGTGCCTAGAAGCTCGGTGCTTCTTCTTCTTTCTTTGCACCGGCCGATCACCCCCGCCCTCGTCAATTTTGGATGTCTCATGCCCGCCAACTTCTGCTTGATTCATTCTCGAATCATACCATACTAAAAATAGGTCTTGCTTTGATACCAATTGTAATGACTTGCTTTTTAGATCGACAATTGGCCCCACAAAACAAACACGAGTCTCTTTAGTGTGTGTTGTCATAGAATTACTCAAAATCAAGTACGTTTAACTCTGTATAATCTAAGTTATGAGATTTCAAAAAAAAAAAATATCTTATTAATATAGGCAGTTATCATCAAATCTTTATACACTCATAAGAAATTGAACAAAGAATTGAAAGGGGGAAAAATCTTGTTATGCAATTGACAACACATGGCCAAAAATATTTGATAACAAAAGCCTAATTTCTTTTTTCATGGGTTACCTAATTGGGAAAAGCCAAAGAAGCAATAGATTATTGATCAAATTGGATAGGTTAGTATAATAGTGACCCATCAACCATGGATTATCTTTATTGACATTATATGACAATGAAATATGTTATATAGCTAAAGAAGATATTTTTCTTCTCAAAACACAATAAAATAACAACACACTCACGATATGTCAACTTTTTCAAATTACACACACACACACACATATATATATATATATGTTAAAGAAGCCGAGCCGAGCCAAATTGAGGTTTGGGTGTGAGATTTTCTCATTTATGACGCATGGTATAATTCTAAGGCATTTTGGAATATCCATTATCCGTTCCCAAGAAAGCGATTCTCAAAATTGAAAAAGAAAAAAAAAGTTAAATAAAAGAAAGTGCCAGCTTGTCATACACGCCAAGTTCAAAAAACATAGGAGGGGCAAATTGGGAAAAGCAATTTCTACAGTCAAATGAATGTGGTCGATTGAGTTGATTTTGTACATTGAATAGTAAGGGCATTTGTGGGAATTTACTTATAACTTGGACAGTCATGGGCTTTTTGAGAGGACAATATTCGGATCTCGTCTTTGGTATATTCTTGGACTCGGAAGTCGGAATCTTCACTTCATTATTATCCAAGGTAACAACTGGTTCTCTATTATTCTTTTTCTCATTTTTAGAAAATTTTGTTCATGAAATTAAATTGCCTATTTCTATATAAAAGTTCAATATTATTGTAATATACTTAAAACATAACATGATGATATAGGGAAAAGAGAAGATAAAGGAGAATTTTTGCTTGTAAATCGATGTGGGTTTGAAATTGAAACTTAGTAATTCCTGTTAAATGCATAAAAAGAGTGTATATTTCTAGCTTTAATTCTTTGTTTCCAATATTCCAAGTTTGAAGGGATTAAAGTTGATGTGAGAAAAAGTGAGATATAGAGTAATAGGTTGTGCTAAGTGGGTAAAAAAGTTATAAAAAGGACACGAGTTTTGTCTTTTTAGAACAACAATATAAGAAGACTCTTACATATTAAGTGACGTAACGACTGAAAATGATAGTATTTTATAAAATAGAAAATAAATAATGATATATAAGTTAGTAGTACTTCCACCAATAACTTAACGTACGTACTTTATTAATATATTCGTACTATATTTTGTACAAGAATAATGCAAGACCAATTTCTCGCACTAATATATGTTAACAAATCGCATATCACATGTATTGATATGCAAAATTTAAGATCAATTTTGGTTTCCTTATCATTACTCTTTATACATCACATTGGTAACAATCTTATTTCATATAATTTTTTCTTGATTTATTATCTTGAGAAAATTTGATCTCATAGCACATTTTACATTTAAGTTTACAATTAATGTTACTATTGCATTTTATATCATTTTTTTTAACAGCAAATTACTATATTGTCTCATTGCTCTCCTCTTATCTTCCTCATTTGTGAAGAAAAGAAGGGTAATTTGGTCAAATTCACTATTAAAAAATAACATCGACCGCAAACTTTCTTTTAAAGTGATATTTTTCAAAACAAGTTGTCTAGAAGTGATATTTTTCAAAATTTTCCATTTATCTTGATTAAAGACTTAATTGCAACTATTCGGCATTGTTACTCGATAGTGTAGTTTTGTTGAATCATCAAATCTTTATCTGATTCGTGAAATAATATAGTCATACAATATTTGTGATATGTGATCCAATATAAAATGGCATGCAATTTACTTATTATTTTTCACCATTATGATAAGACAAGCGGATAAGAGATAAACATAGAAATATAAATTAATTATTATAACTTACGTAAAAAATCAACGATAATTGAACTTGATACTTTTTATCACAATAAAACTTTTCAAGTATTTTCTTAACAGATTCTTATATTAAAAGGTTGATTTCATTTTAAAAGCTGTAATATTGATCAGGCATCCAACTTTCAAGCCTAAAGGATTTTCTTCCTCAACGAATTCAATATACTATTAGTTTTTCCGTCAATGAAATGATGAGTTATTACTAAAACAGTAATAGAGCAATGCTACACATACTAATATTTTTACCAACTTTTTTTAATACAAACTCATGTGCTATATTATCATTGGTGAGT
The DNA here is from genome assembly GCA_018132145.1 of Boehmeria nivea var. tenacissima. NCBI lineage: Eukaryota > Viridiplantae > Streptophyta > Magnoliopsida > Rosales > Urticaceae > Boehmeria > Boehmeria nivea. The sequence continues at coordinate 10,353,062 of CM030885.1, read as the reverse complement.
GCTTATCACCTTAGTAAAATGATTTGATATTTAACCAATCAAAACATTACACATCAATTGCCACATAGGTTGATATTAAAAAATTGATAAAATAATTGGTATGTCTAGCATTATACACCCCTGTGAATTCGCACGATAAACTGATTTTTTTATAAGGATTATTCTTTTTTCATTAATTGCTTTTCACCCTTAGTAAATTCCATATTTATTGGCACACTATGAAATAAAAGTAATATAATCAAAAGTGATTGTAACATATTAAACCGTATTTAATATACCTTATTACATTGACTTTTGATGTATTGAATAAAAAACCAAATTATAAATAAGAAATATTTAGGAAAGAAATTAATTTTTCTAAAACATAAAGGTAAACCAGCGGTGTGATTTGGTACTTGTTTTTTTTCAGTATCTGTTAATGAGTGAACCATCTATAAATATAATTATATTTATTGAGGTAACAAAGTCTTATGAATTAAGGGGTTGGTTTAGATAGAGATTTAAATCAAAAGTTTTTAACCCAATCATTTTATAAGGTTTAAATTCATGTTTGGTTTGGTGCGCTATTAAATTCGCATTTATATGCTATTGCTAAAGAGGAAAAAAAAAACTGTTTCTTACATGCTACAGTTAAAAGTATTTTTTTTAATCTTTTCAATCTCAATTCAAACAGTGTAACAAAACAACATTAATAATTCAAATATTAATTTCAATTTTTTAATTCAAATCAAAATTATTTAAAATTTTTAGTTTAAAATAAAAGATCAAATAAATATAAAGATCATGCTTCATGGGGATTGGAGTTGTTGTTGTTTTTTTCTATGGTAGATTAGAGTTGATATTATTTTAAAACTTAAAACAATAGAAGAAAAAAGAATATATATCTAGAACTAACCCTAAGCATATTCCTCTTGGGTTCTTTTATTATTCTTACACATCCCAATTGAAAGCGAGCGGTCCATCCACGTTCTATCCTTTAAATTTCCCACTAAACATTAATTATTTTATCCTTAATGTGTCTCCACAGGTTATATAATTAAATTGACCCTAAAACAATTGGTTGTTACAATTTAATTCTAGCTAGGGACGATATACATTTAACCTCTCCATTATTTTGATGCCAAGAATTTGGTTGGCAGACTTTGAAAAATCTTTCCTTTGCGAACCTAAATCCTCATCTCATCTTCTTATCTCTCTTTTTATTATTCTAATTATTTTACGATAATTTATTAATTTGTACTTAATTCTAAATATGCATTTGATACTTTTATATTTTTTAAAAATAAAATAATAAATTGTCATGACATAGTTAAAAAATAGAAAAATAAAATAAATAAAATGTGGGTTTTCTTTTGGACGCTTCACAACAATGACATGAGCCGAAGGAAAATAAATAAATAAATAAAAAGAATAGAAAATTAAAAGCCATATTCTCGTTCAAAATATAGATATTTGTTTTTTTTTTAACTTCTTTAGATTGAAGATTTGTGTCTTTCTCTATTAATTAATTTCTTGCTTTTTCACGAAGCAATAGTATTGTAAGGATTAAAAGCACATTTGAAGATAACTTTTTGCCAAATGCCCTTTGAGTGGCGGTGTATTGAAGAAATGAAAATAATAAATAAATTAAACTAAACGAAACTAAACTAAAGAGTGTATGGGACTTAGCATTTGTTCCATTCTTTGTTTCTCGCCTTTTCTAACGAATCTATGAAGATTACATGTTTTACCATTTCTTGGTCCAACTTAGTCTGAGTTAATTAATGTGATAAACAAGAATAATTAAAAAAATAATGCGTTACGGGTTGTTTATAATAAACAGATTTTGCCAAGTTGTGCAAATGAATATATATAGTTTTGGAATATTATGAGCATATATGGTTGTGATAGACATCTCACTTCAACGCAGCGACTTCAATAAGAAGATATTTTGGGATATTCCTTGTATGAGATTAGCACATATATATATTTTTTTCTTTTCTATATTGTTAACGATGATGTTTTCAGTCATTTTTTTTTCTCTGCAAGGATGAAGTCACCTATATATAAAAATATATATTATAATAAAACAAAGGGAAAAAAGAGCCACCTTCTACTTAAATGAGGTTTTAAATTGTCTTTTATTTAATCTTAATAAAGAGAGTTATGCAACATTAGAACACAAGGATGGTGAAAAGTTAAAAAGAGATAATTGAGTAAATTATATAATTATTTTTAAAATGATATTTAAAAAAATAGTCAGATAGTTTGATTAATTAAAAAATTAATAAATTTTTTTAAAACATTCTTAAAAAAATGACTATTTACTTAATAATCTTAATAAAAGAAGACATGGAAGCCAAATTTTTTTTTTAAAAACCAGTGATGGGCTTCACTAGAGTTTGGGCCGGGTTGAAACTCTAGGTTTTACAAAAGGAAAAGAACGAGGGATTTTGATGAATGTTTTTTTTTTTATTTATTTATTTAATACGTTTTTAATTTGTACTCTTTATGGGAGAATTCTAAAATAAAGACGTTCTTGATGCAATTTAATAATCTAAACTCTAAGTAATGTGTTTATTATATTTTCATTCTATGTTTGTAGTATAAATTTTGGGTATAAATTAAAAGTGCAACACACATATTGTATATATTATCATTGTGGCAAAAATGGTGCATTCTTCAAAATCCTCCTATTTTTATATCATAAATATTGAGTAGGAAAAAGAGAATATTATTTGTGGTATAAATTATTAAAGTGACACTTAAATTTTTTTTTCAATTCCACAAAAAGGAATTTACAAAAAAAAACAAAAACAAAAACAAAAATCTTTTAATACATTTTCTTTCTTTTATTTTGTTTTGTTTTTTGTGATTTTTTTCGTCCTCATTCTACTATAAATAGGGCCGATTAAGAAATTAGCCATTTTAAAGGTAAAGTTTGAAGGATTTAGTTTTAGTTTCACGAAATTAAGGATTTAGCCGTAATATACGTATAACATAATATGTTACACGTTTAACATAAATGCAATACACGTATGTTACATGTGTAACATATTATGTTACATGTAACATATTGTGTTACACGTATATTACGGCTAAATCCTTAATTTCATGAAACTGTGGCTAATTCTTAGAAAATTAGTCAAAAGTTTTGTTAAATCCTTAAAAATATAGATTCGAAATGCTTAATCGTGCTTCTTATATATATGTATATATTTAATTATTGAGTGAGGTTCGGAAATACAAAAGTATAATATGTACATTTTTCAAAAACTTTTTGAAGAATTCACCACATCAGTATGGCCGGATGAACTTTTGCACACACCTCTTGGCCCATGGGTGGATTATTATTATTGTTGCGGGCTTAATTAATACTAAGCAACCATGCATGCAGATTTAATTAGTATTATCCCAGTGCTAAACCAGTCTTATTAATCTATTCTAATGAGACAAGGCAAGAGCAATACCAAGCAAATACTGCAAAGTATCTGGCAAAATTTCGTCTTTTTGGATTAAGCTTATGCTTAAGTTATGATGTGTTGCAATTACTTGTGTGGTTGAAAGATATTAAATGTAGTTTTAGGTTGAAGTTTGGTGCGAAATTTTGGCTAAGGCATGAAAACGACAATAATGCCGCAAAAACGACAGAATTCCGGAAAAACGACAGCAATCTGGAATACTCGAAAAACGACAGCAAAACTGAGAAAGCAACAGTAAAATTGGGAAAACGACAATAAACTTACTGTAAATGACATATTTAATAGGAAAACGACATTTATTTAGAAAAAAACAACTTTGAAGATATGTTACATGTGTATCAAATATGAAAATGACTAATTTCTTAAAATTTCATGAAATTAAGGTTAATTCGTAAAAAAAAAAGCCAAAAATTTAGCTAAATCCTTAAAAGTCTCTTATTTCAATTACTTATATAAGTAGCACAAAAAAATTGGCTGTCTAACAAACATTGAAATTACCTGATATTTATTTTTAAAAGTATTAAATCCAGATGGTATTCTAAATTATTTTTTACTCCTAATAAAATCATATCTATGTTATCTTATTATTTTTTAAATTTATGTCATTCATGAAATAATATGAACTTAAAAATTATTTAATCTATTTATTTATTAAAAGAGAAGTATTAAATTTGGAGTGTTAAACTATCTTTATTTTTATAAAAATTAATATATTTTATATTACCTCATAGTTTACTAAAATTTATTTCATCGAAACAACATAGAAAAAGGGCATATGATTATTCCGGGGTCTCTTGCATGAAACCTTTTAAAACTTATTGAAGGTACATTAAATTCGAAAGTAGTACAAAAAATTGGATGAGAGGCCAAGAACAGACCATTAGAAAAGACAAAATTGCATTTATGCCATAGAAACTCAACCATTAATGATCATCAACTAACTATGTAGTATGTACTGATTAACTAGGCTATACTTGATCAATGTTTCATTTTCATTTACTGTTGTGGTGTAGAATTATTGGGTTACTTAGATTGAGTTTCAACCACAAAACTGTTCAGACAATTATGAGATAAAATTTCAACTCTCTCATGTGTCTTCTATCTTTGACTAATAAATGCGTGTGTATTTTCTAATTAGATTAAATTATTAGGCTAAATATACAACTGGCCAGCATTGGCTCTAGACTCATAGTGGTCAATTATCAAGCATATTGCACTAGTGTTAATTAATTAATCATTACTAGTACTACTTATAAAAATTTATATACACACGAAAATTAGGATATAATATTATGGGATTTTTAAGGATTTAATCAAAATTTTAGTTAATTTTTTAAGAATTAGCACTAATTTCATGAAATTAAAGATTTAACCGTAACATACGTGTAACATAATATGTTACATGTAACATATGTATAACATAATATGTTACACGTGTAACATACGAGTATCGCTAAATCCTTCAAACTTTATTTTTTAATTTCTTAACTGACCCTGATATTATTCCAATAATACTCCATCATTAGGAAATTAACATTTTTAAAAAAAATTATAATGTATTGTAGTAAACTAACTATTGTTCAAATTATGTATATGTTTATGATTTTAGAGTGATTATTATGAAGTTATTATAATAACCTAATTTATTTTAAAAAGCATTAAAGGAACTTCAATATTCATAACTGCTTCTATTGCAACTTACAATAATTAATAAAAGCAAATCTTAACGTACTGAATTTCCTTTATTTAGCTTCAAATTGATAAATTCATATATTCCAAAATGGTTACACTACCTATAGTTATTAATAATGTAAAATATTACTTCTTTCATGTATGATCAACGCAATTTAATTTGCTAGAAGATCAAGAAGTAGTAAGTTATACACATACATATATAGAGTACATAATGCTTGGTACACACATATTATTACCATGCATGCCATATTTTTACGTACGATACATTATAGTGTATATATATATATATATATATATGACTTCTATTACTATTATTATTATTATTATTACTGTTACACCATTCACGTCAACAGAAGTTCCTCTATCATTTGCCTTGTCAATCTGTCTTGATCATCTTCATGATCACCATTCTCTACAGCACTCTCCGATTTCGTCGAAAGCTCGCCTTCCGAGGCGCGATTCGGCTCGGAAGACGGCGAGCTAGTTTGACCTAGAGCGCCATTGCCATTACTATTCTCAACTTTCCGGAGCTCGACGGTCAAAACCCAATTGGAATCATTCTCTGCCGCCGCCGAGCTCTGGCCACCGACGCCGCCGCGCTTCTGCCACACACCGATGTTGCAGCTCTCGGTGTCGAGCCTCAGGCAGGTCACCGACCGCGAGGACGGCGTCTTGCTCCCCCTCCGCAGCTTCGCGTGGAGAATCTCCGACAAATTGCCCTTTTGCGTGGCCGAAGGCGCCGACGGGGAGCCGAAATGCGGGCCGCGGGCAGCGCCTTCGGCCGCAGCCCGGGTCGAGGAGGGGAAATTGGTCTTGGCGTTGCGGCCGTTCATCAGAATGGCGGCCTCGTCGTAGGCCCTCGCCGCGGCCTCGGCGGATTCGAATGTCCCCAACCAAACCCTCTTCTTTCTATGACACACATTTTATAAAAGTAAAAATTTATTTGTTATTTTTTATATTTTATATTTTAAGTGCTAAACAATTATAATTTGCCTAAACAACCCATAAAATATTGGTCGAAGTTTTCAGACATACTGGGTGATTATGATAAAGTAGAAACACTTAAAAGGGATTTATAATTAGGCCACATTGCAACACGGAATGAAAATGTACTATGTAATAATAAATAAAGTGCCAATATTTAAGCCATTGTTTTGAAAATGGAAACATTGCTTAGAATAAATATGCTATTAAATTTGAGTCAAATTTAGTCCGACATTGATGAAATTAAGAAACTATATATATATATATATATATAAATAATAGGCAATTAGCAATAGGTATACATAAAATCTATATAACTTACACAAATGTAGGAGAAAAAAAGAATGTAATATTAGTGATTGTGATACGTACAATAAAGGGTGTCGAATTTCTGAAACCCAAGAACCCCAATGGCGTTGCCTGACTCCTCTGAACTTCTTTGATTGCTCAATTTTTCTCATCTTTGTAGAGAGAGAGAGAGAGAGAGAGAGAGAGAGAGAGAGAGAGAGAGAGTGCGCGCTCTATACTAAATTAAGAGGCAACAAGTGAGAGATATATATAGATATATCTATAATATCATGTCTATATATAATAATAATACTAATAATAATAATAGTAAAACTGTCGGCGAACCAAGACTTGTAAAAGTCTTGATCAGTGAGAAATATGTGTTATGTTAGTTTAGGGACTAGACATAAACAAAAACAATAATAATAAGTGATGGCCTAATAAATTAACATAAGGAAGCTTTTGTGTAGGATGTGGCCCAAAAGTTTTATCCAACTATTTATGGCATTTTCGTACCAAACTTTATTGCAAAATTTAAGAGACCATATCGCCAATAAAGCCGAGTTTTTGTGCTTCTTCTTTGCCCTGCCGGCAGGGTTTGTGATTGTCATTCAACTTGTGTACGGACATTGACAACATGATGTTTGCATCAAAATTTAAGTAAATGTGCAATACTTATACGAGAGTACTTTTATTTTTTATTATTATTCTGTTCTTTTTGTGAGTGCTTGGCTTGGGTATAAAATATGTATGAAATGTGTATAAAATAGATTCTAAATCACTTGTCAATTTATTTGTTAGGTTATGATTCTAAATTGATTTTCTCAATTAATCAATTTCAATTAATAAATATTAATATACCAATCTTAAGTAATTAAATTTCGTAAAACAATTTGATACTCAAAGTATCAATATATATAATTGCACTAATAGCTAAAGTAATGGTTTTAAAAGATAACATAGAATAAGATAGCTCATTATAATGAAATATTTTGTTATAATTAATTAATTTTTAATTCGTTATAATTATTTTCCGTTATTTTTGCCTCGCAAATTAATATAGCATTTTCAAAGTGATGTAATGTTTATAATTTGAGTATTGGGTATCAATGCCCCTGAGCTTGTCATGCTTTAACATGTTGGCACATGAACATTTTTTTTGTTCCAATTTACGACCCGAATTTATAAAATTTGCAAATTAACACCTATTAGTAACTAAAGTTCAAATTTTGATCACAAAATTGAATGAAAATGAGGGTATATATTACTAAATAAACAAAGTTCAAGATGCAGTTTGCCAAAATTCGACAGGTTTCAGTGTCATTTTTGCAAATTGATAATGAATGTAAATTTTTTTATTATAATAATTTGCAACGATAACCCTACACTTATCGAGTTTTGACAAACTGCCGGTTGAACTTTAATTATTTTAATAATATTCATCCTTCATTTCGTCAATTTCTGTCAAATTTAAAAATTAATTTGTCAAAGTTTATAAGTTCTCAGTACAAATGGCCAAAAAAATGTAGAGACTAATTTCCCAAATCACGACACATTTCAGGACTATTGTGCCAAATACTGAGATTGACACCCTACATTAATTGTTCTCGATGAAGTCAGTCGGTGCCTTTTTTGTATTTTGCTAACTTGAATTTTACTTACTCTGTGTTTGTGTGTGGTTGGCTAATTTAATCCCTCACATATAAAATTGTACAAGTTAATTACATGCGACTTACATCACCTATTTATATTACCCTGCGCGCCCTAACTTTCTCTTTGCAGGGAAGTCAATGGGGTAGTTTCTGACCTTTGACCTTAATTAATTATATTTCCCATTTCGTAGATATTGACTCTAAATTCAAGATGTCTGGGATATTCATAGTGATTATCCCCTTATTAAATTGATTCATTGAACTATGGTCAACTTTTAAAATAGCAAAATGTAATTCTTTAAGAACTATAATACTAGAAGTTCGTGTTTGCGGCATCATTTACTGGAAGTTTAGCGGACACGAGTGTCATTAAATAATATATTTGTATGCAAATTTGGATAAGTTAATTTGTCAATAAATTGAAATCAAGGGTCCAGATTAGTTGAACGCAATACTAGTATCTAGTTTCTTTGAAAGAAAAAAAAAAAAAACATATATGCTCCTTTTATATCAAATTCTGTTGAAAATATATTGTATTTATGTTATTTTTTAAGCGATATATGTATGTTTTTTTTTCACAATTATAAATAATTACGTATTGAATTACATTATAAAATTTAATTTCTATTTAGGAGAATTTATGAGTAATCTAAAAAGTAGCTTAATGCACACGTTATAATTTAACTTTTGGAGGTACGATATTAATGTTAGTTGCACATGTCCCTTATAAGCAATGTTATTGAGGACAAAATAATTAATGTGATAATTGTTTAGTCTATAATTACCTATATCTTCTTGCACCAAAAAAAAAAAAAACCTATATCTTCAATGGAAAAAAAAAAGGGATTTTCGTGAAAAAGATATTAGCTACATCTCCAAGTTAAATACGTTAGTTACACGTATCCGCTATATGGGAAAGATATTTATTAACAGATATATTAATTCTAAAATAAATTATAAATGCAAGAGATTTTATTAATTTTTAATCTTTTATCAATTTTCAGAGCAATTTTTCCCATAGAAAAAATTAATCAAAAGATTGACCAGTCAAAATTTATAAATAAATAGGTAGTACTTGCCCTATTAAACATTTACTACTCTAGTAATTAAGAGAAATGATGATAGGATCGAGAGGTGACAAGACAACTTTTTTTTCCCCCTAGTCGGTATGTATATTTGAATAGTTTTTCAAACAAGAAATATTTATTGGTCAATAAGACAAAATAGTTAATAAAATAAAATATTCTTATAAAGTTCTCAATCTTGAAAAGTATAAAATTTGATTTAATTGAGCCTATATCAATTTAGAGCAAAAAACGGACTATTGCAATCCGGCACCATGCAAAACCTACTTTTATGTGAGTGTTAGAACCAAATTTATCTATTGTGATTTGTGTCGGAACAAAATTTAAATATTATTCTACGTTTTCAATTGATTTTGGGTCTGAATGAGTTTTTAGTGAATTTTTTAATTTTTACTTAAATTTACATTTGAATAATCTTTTCTATAGTTAAGAAAAATTAAAACTCTCCATTTAAATTCTTTCCTTTGAATTTAAATTTTCAATTCACGTTATGTCGAACCAAACAACAGTTTCGATAGCATCTAACTATATAATTTTGACTTTTTCAACTTAAATGGAAAAAAAAAACTAAATTTTTTAGTTTAAATCACAAACCTATGGCGAGTAACATTAATTACTCTAAGGGTACTACTTTCAAATTATATTTCCACACACATATATAAATCTGCGAAGATTGTAATCTTCGATTTATTTAAATTCTTTCAGTGGATTAATGCAACTTGATACCTAACCCTTGCTCTTGGTAGTTGCCCGACAAATGGGCTTAATTTTCTCATATTTTTTTTTTCCTTTTTATTTTCTTGGCCAATGGGACATGTGTTCTCGTTGACTAGTTTATAATAGTAGTATAGTTCTTAGTAGGGGTGACTTTAGGCAATAAATTAAAACTCTAGAAACAATATTATTAGCTGTTGAGTGTGTATGACCATTTCCAATACAGATTCGTCGTTGGCATTTTTAATATGTATAGGTAAGAGATTCATAAGCGAAGAAAATAAATATGTCCATGACAAATGCACTTTGGATTTTGTTGAGTATTATATTAATATTGATATTGTCAATTAAAAATAAGATTCTGAAGAAAGTTACAAGTGGTAGAGTCTTTGTGTCGATTATGGTTTAGTGTTAACCCCTTGTTTGGGATAGATATTTTGGCAATTTCATCTTATTTTTTTGGATGGAAAAAATGGTTTGAAAATAGTTTGGAATAGTTTAAAAATAATTTGTAAAAATGATATAAGAATGGTTTGACTTTGCTAATTTCGAGTTGGTATGAATGATTTGAAAGATATGATCTATATATTATAAGATAAACTCGTGAAATAGGATTGTTTAGTACACATGATAAGACTGGATCGGAATAATTGTTGAGTACAATGTCGTATTAGACATTGAAGAAAAAATTAAAATTTTTTAATCAAATTATACAATAGGTACCTTTTTTTTTTCTTTTTTTTTTTTAAGATGTATCGTAATTCGTAACGGGATACGTTATTCTAAGCTTGAAAATGCGTTTAGTATTTTCATGGTCAAAAGGATATAATAAATTTATTAACTGAGTAACTGACAGTCAACATTTAGATTGAAAATTGGCATTTGAATTAACATTTTGATTCGTAATCGTAAACTAATAGTTGACACGGGTTTTTTTCTTTTGCCACAATTTTTTTTTAAAAGATACATATTCGATTAGCAAAAATTAATTTAAGTTAGCATTCAAATGTAAAATTTGTCATTTTGCTTTGTTTCTTAACTAAAAGTGAACATCACACGTATATAAATGATGTTATTCATAAACACTCAAATGTTGATTTAACTTCAACAATTACATTCTCTATCGATTCCAATAACAACTATATGAAATTTTTTCACGTTGAACGATTGAGTTAAATGTGTAGGTAAATAATTCAAACTTGTTTTATATTGTTCGCAACAATATAAGATCAAATTAGTACTCCGATCAAATCTTAAGATTAATATATGAAAAAAAATATATATATATATATAATAGTCCGGTCTACTAAACTGGAGGTTATAATTGGACAATTGTGATAAATTAAAGAGTTTTTTTTTCACTGGTGTCCCCTGACTTACATGAGAGTGTGTCAATTTGCCATCTATTATTTTATTTTTTGCATTTTGCACCCTCATTTCAAAACTTTTTATAAATCACTACAAATTGATTACTTTCGAAAAAAAAAAAAGAAAATAAAATTTGACACACCCATGACCCAACTCACGTGACTCAACATTAAGGGTGTTTGGGTCATTTATTAGTTGGGTCGTTATAATTGGGTAAACTAAAATAAGATCCTACAGTCCTAATTAATTCCAAATTAGGGTAGATTACCTATATAAGATTGGGTAATTCAAATTTAGAGAGAGAGAGAGAGAGAGAGAGAGAGAGAGAGAGAGAGAGAGTTCATCAAAAGAGAATATTTGCGCTTAAACGACAAGGATTTTGGAGAATTGCTACGTGATTGACGGACGCAAAAATAACGACTATAACCCAAGTTTCTTCAATTTCTTTCATCTTTATTATTTTTTTTTCTTGGTCTATTTTGTATTTTTCATTATGAACCCATTGATTATGAATGTTCAGATTTTGGTATGCTTGTCTATGAGTGGCTAAATCTCTTTGTCTAGGAGAGATCGGCTGAACTCGATGATTCTTTTTTATTTTTATGTTTTCTTAAATAATTCGATGCATATATTTTCTCAATTGCTTTTGTTCTTGCTTGTTTTAATTTTAATTTCTAATGTTCTATTGCGATTGAGAGATTGGGTAGGAATTCTAGATTAGAGATGGTTAAGCTCGAGAGAGAAAATCTGATTAAACTGAGAGTGCAAGAAACACAGTTTAAGAACCGTAAGGACTGAAAGGTGATCGAGAATCTAGATAGCCATTGCTAGACTGTAAGTATTAAGAGGTGATCAGGAAATTAGTCCTCTAGAGAAAATCCTAACGTTGTTTATCCAAACGTGTGGATGCATGAGCTAGGCTTAACAACGTAACTAGACTGTAAGGACCGAGAGGTGACCAAGAACTAGTTCATAATTCTCAGACTAACATTGAGAAAGAATTTGTGTCGAGGCATTAGCAAAATAGAAAACTGTAGGACATCGATGAAACCCAATCAATCCTAGAACCTTTACCTTGATTGAATTTATGTGAACTGCTATCTTTGTATTTTTAATTTAATTTTAGTTTTCAATGTAGTTTTTAATTGATAAATTTTCTCATCGTTTGCATGGTTTACCTATAGATAAAATAACACTTAAGTATTTGCAGTAATTAGTTAATTAAGTTAGTAAGGTTCTTCGTGGGTACAATATCTGACGCTTCTAGTCTATTTTATTACTTGTACAATCCGTGTATTTGCGGCTTATTTTGCATGTAAATTTGAGCGAACAAGGTTTCATATTTGATACTCAAGGCAAAGAGGTAGATGGAATTAAGCCTAGCTAGTCATTGTATAGATTAATTAAGAAATGTTTGGACAAGGCCAGCATTGTACAATAATTGTCAAAGTCTCCGTCCAGTTCCAGCTAGATTTATATGTATATGACAATGGATAAGACTCATAGTTACTGGAAGCTAATAATTAAGTCACCGAGTCCATGCATTGTTTTAGTACGTAGTATTTGATGTGATCACATCATTACTAACATTTTCCAATCAATATAATATAGCATAAAATTCATATCTTAATAATGTTAAGGATGATTAGTTAATATTAGCAATACTCATCATAATTTGTCATTTTAACACGTTGGCACAGGATTAGGACAAATAACAGCTTAAAAAAAGCATTCTGAATTAACTATCCCACAAGATTTCCAACACTTTCTAAGTGATTTTCTTCAACATACATAAATAACCAATTTGTGAGACATCTTCTTGTACTGTTGTACAATCTCTGATCTGATTTTTTTTTTTTTGGGCTAATAATACTGATGGCAAGTGCATGTAAGTTAGTCACTCCAATATAAATGAAATCTTGGTTCCATATATATATATATATATATATCCAATAATGTGGGAACATATGAGGCCATGGAAAAAAAAAAAAAAAGACAGTGAAAAAGCCAAGAATTAATAGGACACGTGGAGATGTCAGAGTCCTAAACGACATGGATTTGGAATTTACCCAATACTACACCATATTGCATGTGCGATTTGAAAGTGGTGATGGAAATTGAGAACATCCTTTTCAATATTTGTCACTATTAATGAAGTCTTATCGATGTCTGGTGTTTTATCTGCTCGTTTTGCACTTTCATTTTCATATATATCGGAAACGAAAGAATTATGCACTTCATGATTATTGCAGGTCATCTCAGGGCCATTGGTATTGTTGTGGTAGCTGGGTGTCAGACGTGTTCCAAGAGAAAATGGTTGGGATAATAATGATAAGATGTTATAGGATAAATTAATGGTTACAGATTAATATATTATTGACAGCAGGATTTCTTGTAAGAAAAAACGACAAGAATGATATGGTTTATATATACTTAGATCTGTGTTATGTACAAGACACGCACATCTGTGCGATCACAGCCGTTTATGACTGTAGATCCAACGTGAGGTCCATTGTGGGACCCACGGCCATAGACGACTGTGACCGCATAGACGCGACAACCGCGTCTAACAAAATCTTTTATTTATTAGTTACAAAACACAATTATCAATGCATTATGCACATGTTTTTATTTCCCATAATAAATACGTCCAAATATTATGGCAAAAAAATTATGGTCATGTATCATTTTATTTTAAATAGTTTATCCAATTTATTTTAGTAAGATCATCTGAATGCAAATGTTAATATCACTGCTAAATTAAAAAAAAAAAGTTGAAAATGTTATATTTAAGATTAAAGGCTCCAATGCATTTGTATATTCAAAATGCTATTTTGTTTATATTATTATTTTTAGTAATAAAATTCATTAAGGGAAAATATTGTAGCCAATAGTAGGAAGAGATTACAATAATGACATTTTGAGGAGAACTTCATCATCACTTTTTATTAAATGTTAGAAAATAACCAATCCAAATTTCAAATGTTTAGCACTTAACTATACTTAGTACGTCAAATTTGACACTAACAATAGCATTTGTCAATTTTGTCACCTAATAACATTGCATTTGCGAATACTTTTGTATTAAAATGTCAAATTTTGATACTAGTACTCTAAATTAACATTGCGATATTGTAGATGTCCTATACATAAATTTTTTTGAACTTTAAATTTTGATAAAAGTGATTGCGGGCATATAATTTAGCGGTAATTGCATACCCGACTACATTAAGAGATATAGAGTACTTAGCATGAAGTATAAACCTATTTTAATTAAATTACTTACAATATCATGGGCATATTACTTACATTAATTAATTTTATTCAAGTAAAAAAAATAAGGTTATATGAATCAAAGTTAGTTTTATTTAAGTGAAAAATAAGATTATATGAAAAATAAGATTACTCTTACTTAATGATAAAAAAATACAATTAAAAAAGATTGAAAAAAAGTTATTTATTTGAAAAATACAATAGTCAAAACAATCTTATTTTCGTTTATTTAGAACCTTGTGTGAGTAATATATGGCTAATTTTGTTAGTTATTCAATTAACATATAGGCGAATAAGAACTAATATTTCCAAAAACTAAATATTTCGGGAGATTTTTACTTGTAAAAATAAGTTAAGCACGAGTGTATAAAATCTGCGAGTATAATATGAATCGCTAGCGCTAGTTACCTTCATTTAAAATTTGGGCTTGAGTTAATGTACAAAACAAATCCCACCTAATAAATCAAGTATCAACTTAAAACAATTTTTACCAAATGTTTATTTTTTATTGCAAAATCTCGAAGTAGAATCTAAAAGCAATATCAACCTAGATATTATAAATTTCACAGTTGTGACCATAAAATAAAATTTACGATCACATGCACGGAGTAGCATATTTTTTACACTTCCTAATTAGCCATATTACAAATACAAAAATAGACTAAGATCTCGGATACACCTCATGTGTCACTTGTATTGCTCGGCAATTGTGTGTGCACTATAATTGTCATTTGTATTGTTGAATTATCTAAATCAATTACAATTATACCAAATCAATGTTACATGACAAGTCCAAATCTTAACTTGTCAAGAATTATTTATTCCATAGACATAGTGCTCTTAAAAGAACCAAAAAATAAAAAGTGCAAATAATACAAAGAAATTTGTGACTTTCTTCATTAGATGGTGGTTAAGTTTCGCGCCATTTTTAAAGGTCCAAGTAACGGTCAAATGGAACCCAAAACTCCAAAATGATCAATCAATCAATCACAACCCAATCAACGGATCTGATCTTATCTCCAAGATTTAGAATAGCTCACAATGGTCCACCTAACATTCAACCGTTATAACTACCATTCTCTCCCAAAAACCACACTGAGTTAGCAAAACCGAGTCATGATCTCACAACAACCCTCTCTCTCTCACTCACTCACAATTCAATCTCACTCGGAAACCCCAGACTCAGTCTCGGCTGACTCGCCGGCGAAAAGCGATCATGCTGAAGGGCAAAATCAAGCTGCCGGAGAAGGCGCGGCGGGCGTTCCCGGACCGGCTGGGGAGCTTGGTGGCCGGATTCGATGGCGGCGGAGAAGAGGTTGAGGAGGAGAAGGAGACGATCGTCGGGTCCGATCCGGTGTTCGAGTCCGGCGAAGAGCTAGAGACGTTCCGGCCAAATATTGGGTTCGATTCGGATAGGGAGAGGGAAAATGGCGGCGGCGAATCGGGTTCTCCTGTCACGCAGCGACCCGAGAAGGACGTGGCCGGGTCGGTTTCGGTGTCGAAAGCGATTGCGGCCGATGAGAAGAGGTCTAATCTTGAGTATGAGGTGCAAAATTTTCGGATCTTCATGAATGAAACGAATTAATTTGAAGAAGCTTTGACAATACAGATATATATTTATATGCTTTTATAATATATAGTTAATGTTTTTTTTTTTTTGGTGATGATTTAGCTTTCTCAGCCAGAGATTAATTTGGAGAAGTTACAAAGGATTGCAAGTTCAGGGCTTCTTGATGTGGGAGGTTTGAGAGCAACCATTTGGAAGGTATAGTTTATACATATTGTAGATTCAGAGAGTTACATATGTTGCATAGTAAAATTATTATTATTATTATTTTTTTTTGGTGTATCAGTTATATATAGATTCCAACTTTTAGCACAAAAATCTCACTAATTATGTTCCTTTAAGATACTATAAAACAGCAGTGACAAATTTTAAATCTCAGTAGACTGGACATATTAGAATATTTGCATTATTCTACCATTGCTTAAATGCTTTTTAGACATGTTTAATACAATGTATAACAGTGTTATATTATGTTGTAGTGTATAAATTTGTATAAGTCATTTATTGTCTTTAAGACATTATATTAAAAAAGAATGAGAAGTCTAACATTAAAAATTTTGTGTCTACTTGTATTTTCTTTTTCGGGCAAACATTGGTCAAGAATTAAAACTGCAAAATGTAAGTGAAGAAAAATTTGAAATCCTTACTTCAATTTAGAGCCTAATACATGTTAAAAATTTATTCATTTTTGTTCCTTCCATGACTATGCTTTTTATTGATGAATTTGGGATTTCAAGTTGTGGTTATTCACATGGAAATTTGAGCAGTTACTGTTGGGCTATCTGCCTCCGTCTCGCAATTTATGGGAGAACGAGCTCGTGGAAAATCGACAGAAATACGAAAAGCTTAAAGAGGAGCTTCTCCTGAGTCCTGTGAGCGCCTTATTATGTACTAATCGTGTATACATTTCAATTCATAATTGCTTGTTTTGTGTCACATTTTCACTAATCAAAATATGAATCTAGACAGTCAGAATTCACGAGAAGAAAAGAAGGCGATTCGGATTCTAACGACCACAATGACGAGATTGATCTCGACGCTGATGGACCGTTAGCGAGGCACGGAATTTCCCAGGAAGATCATCCTCTGAGCCTTGGGAAATCTAGTGCTTGGAATCAGTACTTTCAGGTAAAAATAAAAATAAAAAATGCACTGTTTTATCGCATTGTAATTTTTACGACTAGAGGCGTTTTTCACTTGTAGCATACAGAGATCACTGAGCAGATAGATCGAGACCTGCAACGAACGCATCCCGATATGAAATTCTTCTCCGGAGACTCACCAACCAGTAAGAAGAATAGGGTATCTTCTATTCTTTTTGCTAAATCAGCCAAAAAGCACTTTTTCGATTTGTCCCGGGTTTTCACAGCTCAGATTGTTTTCTGTTCTGTTTTTCACTCTCAGCAAGCAATGAAGAATATTCTTCTCCTGTTTTCGAAGCTGAACCCTGCAATACGTTACGTGCAAGGCATGAATGAGGTCTTGGCGCCAATTTTCTACTTGTTTAGTACCGACACGAATGAGCAAAATGCTGTACGAACTCCCGATTTTACACCTTAAGTTCGCATTTGAGTTAGTTTCTCTCACTACAGATCAGATTTCGCTCCAACTCATTTTCTTCGGCTGAGAAAGAGCGGTTCGTTGTGTTTGAGCATTGTGCAGGCAAATGCAGAAGCAGATAGTTTTGCTTGCTTTGTTAGGCTCTTGGGTGACTCAGTGGACCACTTTTGTCAACAACTTGACAACAGTGCAGTAGGAATACTCGCGACTCTATCGCGCTTGAACGAATTATTGAAAGCCAACGACGAGGAGCTTTGGAGGCATCTTGAATTCACCACAAAGGTTTTTCAAAAGAAATTCATCGACAGAACTTTGCAACATGAATTTTGCAAAAAAAAAAAAAAAAAAAGAAGCATGCATGGTTAATTTGCACAATGACAGCAGAAACTGTCATTAAATTGCCCTAAGCGAACCGTTAAATCGATATTGGTCCTACTAGGAAATGGATATATTTTCGGTTTCGCAACTTTTCTTAAACTAATCTTTCCATCATCTTCGACAAGTTTGCATTTAGTAGACCTTATTTAAGAGAACGTCCACAACTTTCCTTGTATCAAGTAAATGCCTATTGATGATATAGGTTAGGTGAAACCTAAACATGAAATCTAATCAAGTCTAGTTTTCTTAAGCAGGTAAAACCACAGTACTATGCATTTAGGTGGATCACATTGCTATTGACTCAAGAATTCAACTTCCAATCCATTATGAGAATATGGGATTCTCTCTTGAGCAACCCTTTTGGTGTTCAGGTCTCTCTCTCCCTCTCTAACCCAAAGAAAAATCCGAATTACCTTTCTGTTCTGTTTTAGTTTGCATTATTTACAAATGAGTTTCCATTTTTTTTTTCTGCAGGATATGCTTCTAAGAGTGTGTTGTGCAATGTTGCTATGCATAAAGAGCAGACTATTGAATGGCGATTTTGTGGCCAACTTGAAGTTGTTACAACACTATCCCGACATCAACATCGAACACCTTATTCAGGTAGCTCGAGATCTCAGCCCCGACACTTCCTCTTATCGCTTGTCCTCGTGAACTCATCTTACATACTCTTACCTATAAATATATATATTTTTTCGCGGTTTATCAAGGTTTGTAACATTGAACAAGACTTGGGACTCTTTGGTTGAGTGGCTAAGATTTAATTGATTTTCATAATCTATTATAATTTCGTGCCGAGGATTAAGTCGAGCTAACCAGCTTGCGTGCGTTGTAAGTCAATGACTTTTATAATTAGCTGAACCGGCCAATTTGATTATAGTTTAGAGGATAAAACTTTGGTGAAAAGAAAGTTGAAAGAGGTAAAGTAATGTCTTAAAATTAGGCGTCAATGCTGCTTAATAACAGCCTTGTTTTTGGCATATACCATATTCCATGGCTGCATGAAAGGAACTACAAAAAAAAAAAAACAGAACAAAACGAAAAAGTGTCATTTTTAAGCTTAGACACAGTCTAGCTAGCTCCAATTGTAAATTAACCCAATTTAAAGTCAATGTCTTAAACAATTTCTCAGCCACTAATTTTGGTTAAATTTTGTTTGACTAGTTAAACGATGATGTGGCTCTACCAAATGAAACCTAGTCGAATAATAAATGAGCAATTATTGTTCAATTATGTGTTAATATATGTAGAGCAATTGAGAAAATATAATTGAGAAAATATATATAGAGCAATTGAGAAAATATATGTAGAGCAGTTAAGACTTGATTATGCAAAACTACTTTATTTCTTGTGTATCTAGAAGAAGAGCGGACAAACTATTGTATAGCTTTTACTTTGCTCGACCAAATTCAACTAATCATTAGAAAAATCAACTGGTTATTAATTAATGTAATTAAGAGGAAAGGAGATGAAAATAATGTGAAATAATAAGGACAGGTCAATATAAGAGTTCCGGTGCCATGTTTGACCTTCAAGGGAAAAAGCGAGCATATATCTAATAATTTTTTTTTTCATCAAATTCACCCCAATTATTCTTGTAAGAAATACACTCCTAGAAATATAGAAAATACAAACTTCATGTACCCTACACAGTGCACTTAGTGCATGTCCAATTCCTTCACAAGATATTTTATATTCCTGGATTTCAAAAAAAAATCATAATATTAAATGAAAATAAAATATCAGGTATTTATAATATTAAATGAATATTACAAACATGCTACTTTTGGCGCCTCTTTTGACATTTTTCTATCACTTGGTGTATCGCACGTTATGCATGAAACTAGTTTTTTTTTTTTTTTCTTTGTATACTTTTTGGGACTTATTAAACCATGTCAAGTATTCCCAACCAAACAATGGAATTTTCCATCCACAAAAATAGTCCTTGTGACCTCAAAGGAAAAAAGAACTCAAAGCAAAAGCAAAATAGTTGTAGTAATTTAACAACCATATTGCAAAGCAAATCCAATATGTTCTCTAATCTAAATTTGTAGCAACTATTCCAAGGCTTTCTTTGCCCAAATCCCACATTTTCTTTTTTCCTTCTCTACAATGCTTCATTTTTTGCTTGTTTTAGCAAAAATGGTTGTTCCAAAATCTCATCACTTCTCTTCACATCAATTTTTTTTCCCTACAAATCATTTCGCAGAATGGTCCTCCATAACCTAAAACACTAGGAGTTTTTCTTCTCTGACGTCTCAAAATTCCTAGTTCTGTTTTCATTCTTTTGTTCTTTAGTTCCCAATATTGCTCGGATCTTCGTCTTTTGTCGCTTCTTGTTCTTGGTCTTGTTCTCTTAATCCAGTAGTAACCACATTTTGAAGCAAAGAGACAATATTTTTGTAGTAAATTGTAATATATATATATATACTAAGAAAACAAATCCAACGTAAAATACTTTCTTTGTTTTGCAACCAAAGCTGGCAAAAAGACCAAAACAAAACAAAACAAAAACAAAACCAACTTGTTATGCGGATTTTTTCCACCTAGTTTACCTGCACCACTACTGAAACAAATCTTAGTATTAAATCAATATAAGCAATATTTTATTCTCTTCAACTGCCCTTCAAACGTCACAAATCAGATCTCATATTTTCCTTTGATCTTTGGTACGTCGAATTTCGACGAAAAAGAACTCAGAAAAACATAAACCGACTTGACCCTATTTTCCTTGGATTCTCTTGGAGTGTAAAATTCTCTCCTCTCACTCTTGCTTGTTAAGAATATTTTGGCCACATTTTGGGTTCATATAAGCTTGGCATATATATATATATATGCTCTTTCTTTTCTTTCTTCTCTGCTTATTGAGACTACAGAACTTAAGATTGATCTGGTTGTTTTGTTGAGGAATTATGGAAAAAGTACTTTTGCATGGGATTCTCGAAGCGACGATTTTCGGAGTTGATAAGCTTTCGAGTGGAAATAACTGTCTATTCTTCTGCAAGGTATTGTCCTAGTTCCTTCAAATCCACTCGATTTTTTTTTTGAACTAGAAGTACAAAAATCAAAGTTTAAGTTCTGTTCTTTTTCTTAGTCTAAAACTCTAAATGGCAATATTACTGTGCTATTTTTACACAATTTTGTTTGATAAGTTTTCTTATACGAATTCGCAACGACACTTTTTTTTTTTTCGCAGCTTATCGATAGGTTCGAAGGCGTAGCCAAACTCTACGCGACTATAGAGTTGGGAAACGCTAGAGTTGGCAGGACTAGGCTGGTCGAAAACGACCCGACGAGCCCGCAATGGTGCGAGTCCTTCCGCATCTACTGCGCTCACAAGGCGTCCAACGTCGTCTTCTCGATCAAACAGGAAAATCCCATCGGCGCAGACGTGATTGGCAAGGCCTATTTCCCAGCCGCGCAACTTCTCAACGGAGAAGCGGTGGACCAATGGCTCTACCTCGTGGACGACCGCGAGCGCAAGCCTTTGCGCGACGGCTCCAAAATCCACGTCAAGTTGCGCTTCCTCGGCGTTTCGGAGGACAGAAATTGGTCCAAAGGGATCAAAAGTCCCCAATTCTCAGGTGTTCCTTACACATTCTTCCCTCAGAGGAATGGTTGTAGAGTTACACTTTACCAAGATGCTCATGTCCCGGACGGAATTGTCCCCGAAATAGCCCTCCCGATGGGCACGTTTTTCGGCCTAATCGATGCTGGGAAGATATTTTCGATGCCATTGACAATGCCAAGCACTTGATCTACATCACCGGCTGGTCTGTTTATACTAAAATCACTTTGGTAAGAGACAAGAGTAGTGAAAAGAATGGAAGTGAATTGACTCTTGGACAGGTTCTGAAAAAGAAGGCCAAAG
Source organism: Boehmeria nivea var. tenacissima (assembly GCA_018132145.1). Taxonomy (NCBI): domain Eukaryota; kingdom Viridiplantae; phylum Streptophyta; class Magnoliopsida; order Rosales; family Urticaceae; genus Boehmeria; species Boehmeria nivea. Next base: position 10,331,166 of record CM030885.1, on the reverse strand, counting down.
AAGGAGTGAGAGTGTTGATGCTTGTTTGGGATGACAGAACTTCTGTGAGGTTGCTTAAAGAGGACGGAGTTATGGCCACGCACGACGAGAACACCGGGAAGTACTTCGAAAACACGGGCGTTCGCTGCGTTTTGTGCCCTCGGAAACCCGACGACGGGCAAAGCATTGTCTGGGATTTGGAGGTTTCAACAATGTTCACTCACCACCAGAAGATTGTGGTGGTGGACGGCGAAGCTGGCGACTCGGAGAAGAGGCGAATCGTGAGCTTCGTCGGTGGGATCGACCTCTGCGACGGGAGATACGACACTCCTTCGCACTCGATTTTCGGGACGCTTAACACCTCTCACCACGGTGATTTCCACCAGCCTAACTTCCCCGGCGCCTCCATAGCGAAAGGCGGGCCACGAGAGCCTTGGCATGACATACATTGCAAGTTGGAAGGGCCGGTTGCTTGGGATGTGCTGCTCAATTTCGAGCAGAGGTGGAAGAAGCAGGCCCGCAAGGGCTTGCTCCGCGAGTTGAAAGAACTCGGCAACGCCTTTGTGCAGCCTTTGCAAGCATCTTTCCCCGAAGATCGCGAGGCTTGGAATGTGCAGCTGTTTCGATCAATCGATGGGGGGGCTGCGGTCGGGCTCCCCGTCCCCCCGAAGGACGCTTGTCGCGCGGGGCTTGTTCGGGGGAGGGATCACATTATCGACCGAAGCATCCAAGACGCGTATATCAACGCGATCCGGCGGGCGAAGAGCTTTATCTACATTGAGAATCAGTACTTCCTAGGAAGCTCTTTCGGCTGGAAGGAAAACGAAGGCAACAAGCTCGACGAGGTCGGGGCTTCGCACCTAGTCCCGAAGGAGATTTCTCTGAAGATCGTCAGCAAGATTGAGGCCGGGGAGAGGTTCGCGGTCTACGTCGTGATTCCCATGTGGCCCGAGGGCGTCCCGGAGAGTGGCTCTGTCCAGGCAATCCTGCATTGGCAAAAGATGACAATGGAGATGATGTACAATGACATTGCTCAGGCTCTCAAGGCCAAAGGCCTTGGGGCCAACCCTAAGGACTACTTGACGTTCTTCTGCCTTGGCAATCGGGAGACGAAAAAGCGCGGCGAATACGAGCCAAAAGAGAGGCTGGAGCATGATCGGGACGGCGGCATTGCTAAGCAACCAAGAAGGTTCAACGTCCCGGCGTGCTTTTGCCTCGGCAACGGCGAGGCTGCAGCGAAGCCGGAGCGCGATTCGGACTATAAACGAGCTCAGAAATCAAGGAGGTTCATGATTTATGTCCATGCCAAGATGATGATAGGTAAAAAGATTACATCCTAATTTGTCACATGATTGTCTTTGTTATCTAATCTTGATATGTTACATTAAAATATCAAACGTTTGATATTTTTTTTTCTTAAGCCAAGATGATGAAAGGTAAAAGGCTTATAGCTCTATTTACCAAATTATTCTTTGTTATCTAAACTTGATAATTTACACTAAGATCAAAAGTTTGATATATATATATATTTTTTTTAGCCAAGATGATGATAGGTGAAAGCTTATAGCCTAATTTGTCACATTATTCTCTGTTAACTAAACTTGATTATGTTACACTGAGATCAAACGTTTGGTAATTTTTTTTCTTTAGCCAAAATGATGATTAGTAAAAAGCTTATAGCCTATTTTGCCATATTATTCTTTGTTATCCAAACTTGATATGCTACACTAAGATCAAAAGTTTGATATATATTTTTTCTTTAGCCAAGAGCCTAATTTGTCACATTATTATCTTTGTTAAATAAAGTTGATATGTCACACCAATCTCAAATGTTTGACTTTTTTTTTTTTTTTTTGTTTTCTCTTGTAGTTGATGATGAATACATAATCATTGGCTCGGCCAACATCAACCAGAGGTCGATGGATGGCGCTAGGGACACGGAGATCGCGATGGGGGCGTACCAGCCCCGCCACCTGTCCACAAGCGCAGCGGGGCCAGCAAGGGGACAGATTCATGGCCACAGATTGGCATTGTGGCATGAACACATGGGAGTGCTAGACGCCGCATTCCTGCAGCCAGAGAGCCTCGAATGCGTGCGAAAAGTGAACCGTCTCGCGGAGGAGTACTGGGGCCTCTACTCCCGAGACGCCTTGGAAAAGGACTTGCCGGGCCACTTGCTCAGCTACCCCATTAGAGTTGATGAAAACGGAGACGTGACAAGTCTTCCCGGGGCCGAATTTTTCCCCGATACTAAAGCTCGGGTTCTCGGATCAAAATCCGAGATACTTCCTTCAATCCTCACTACATGAATTGCCTACTTGAAATCCTCGAATTCTCATAATAATCACCTTCTGTGATTGTTTTTTAAGTTTAATTTGTGATCAAAATAGCAATTATAATTTTACTATAAGATATAGCAAAGTTCTAAAATGTTGTAACTTGTATGTAAATTTGATTATGTGAAATATCAAGTCTGTCTAATTACTTGGAAAGTTATAAATGTGTACAAGGAGATATATTCATGATTTTCTTCATGACATTTTATAAAGTTAAATCCCCGGCTCTGTTTTCCTTACGTTAAGTTGAAAGTACAATTAATAAGTTTTTTTTTTTTTTTTGTTACACAAGTCCTAATGAATACTGCATGGGAAACTTGAAAATTATTTTACTTGCTCAACACACATACACATCAATAAAGAGTAATAGAAATGATCAAAGTTTTACGAATTCAATATGTAGATAAATTGTTGATGGTCTTACTTTCAAACACAATAAGACAAACATTGATTTGACTTAGAATATCGTTGGGGAAAAAAAAATCCAAGTGGGCAAAGAAAAAATAATGAAAATACTATAGTCAATATCGACGGTTCTCGAAATAAATTGTTTGAAGAAGCAACATTTTAGAAATAGACAAGTGCTTTGGAAAGACAGATACAAAGTCTTTGTTTTGTTTCAATTAATTTTATACCAATCTTTGTCATAGCTAACTGATTTAGAATATTACTATAACCCGCATATAACTATAAGCAAGCGTGTTTGGCAAACTTCTTTTTTTCTTAAAAAAAAAAAAATCACTATTAGTGTTTTTTTTTTTTCCTTTTCAAGATGGTTTATGAATATGAGGTCGGACTCAAGGTGAAAATTATCTTCAACTAACCCTTTGGAAGTTGAGGTCCTTTGTGGATAGACAACTTATTATTATTGTTTGCCCATATTGATTTATGATCAATATAAGTTAGCTATTTATTTCAATCATTTTAATCTAGGGATTGAGCCAATTAATCCATCTTATCCATGTACTGCTTTATACTAACCATCTTATCCAATTTTTACTACAAATAACCATTCCGTATTAATTAAAACCCCTCAAAGTGAATTTTTCCTTAACTATTTGTTATCCTTCTAGTCTTATCGCATTCACAAATCAAGATAATTTTCTTTGTTACTTATGATAATATCTCATTGATAACTAGTAGTTAGCCAAGCCAACCAACACCAAACCGCAATCCTAATTCCTAGGCAATTATTTATTGCCATTGGCCTTTGAGACATATTAGAGGCCATATGCTTGTTTTGTTTTTGTTTTTGTTTTTGTTTTTGTTTTTGTTTTGTTTTTTTTTTTTTTTTTTTTTGCTTCTGAGGTCATATGTTTATTAATGAGGTTTGTTTTGGATTAAAGAATACATTTTTGCAGCTAAACAAATGTGGTGCTACAAGTGAAGATTTTCATTTGTTTTATTTATTTATTTGTATCTATTCTCTTTCATTTGTGTAATTGTGTCATCAAGCTATAACTCTATTGGCCAAAAGTCATTTTCTATAACTTCAACTAGATCTGACCAATATCATCAACGAACTCCAATCTTTCTGGCATGGAATGGCCTGACCTTGTCATTGATGACAGAGGCTTAGGGACTAGGCTACGTATCTTCAACGACAACACATTAATAATTGAACTCCCAAAAAAACAAAAAAACAAAAACAAAAACAAAACTAATCCTAAAATTGCAGTGAAAAGTGAAAACATCACTTTTGGTGGATTAAAGATAAGAAAACTCAATTATTTTGAGCATTAGTGTATATAATTCACCATTGATGTCTCATAATGTGGAAATCACTAGATAATTAGAAATAGGAATAATAGGTTACACCATTGACCATTATACGATCATTTATGTGCTCACGACTCACGAGTGAATCAAAAAGTAATGCCATGATATTTTTAGTATAGCTATGGTTCAAATAAATAATCTAACATTTTCAAAAATTTTAAAAATTAGTCATTAGTCTTTAAATAATTATGAACATAAAAATAAAATCAGTGCACTATATAATTAAAAAAATCAATTAAAATATTGAGTATTATTTTTTTTATGTTATTATTTTTTTGTTGTGGTGAAATATATGTATATTATAATGGGTCAGTTAAGGATTTAGCCATTTTGCAATCTATGTTTTAAAGATATAGCTCACGTTTTGAAATATTAGCAAAATAGCCATCAGGTCAACATCTAAAAATCTATGACTAAAGAAATAAAATTTGTGACTAAATAAATAAAATACACAGTCATAAAATTTGTAACTATAGTCACAAAATTTCAGAAAATTTGAAATAAACACAATAAAAAATTTAAACATCCATTAACAAAATAACCAACTCACAAATAGATGATTGCCTATACAACCAATTTCATAAAACTTATTACTAAATAAAAAATATTTTATAAATAGCAAAAAAATATACAGCTAAAGAAGTCACAAATTTCATGGCTAGAGACACAAAATTTTAGACAATATTGTCTGCAAAAAACAATAAAAATAGAATTCAAAAAATTAATGACTGCAGTCTCAAAAATCGAGACACAAATATATAGCTATTTAGCTAATAAAAACAAACATAGGCTAATTGTTAAAAATATATATAAAAATATGGCTATTTATTTAAAAAACCGTATTATAATCTGTATTTATAAGGGTGAAGTAGGCAAATACCCAGAATTTATATAAAAATAAAAATAAATACCCAAATTTTTGAAGTAATTGAGTTTCTAGTCAGCTTGTGAATTACTTGCACATGCTTTTGGTAACAAAGCGAATTACCACCACTTATCACTGTATAAGTAATTACATTATTTGGGTAATTGGTTATATTTTTCAAAAAATTAGATAATAACTTACATTAAGTTTTAAAAATTGGGTATTTACTATAATTTCTCTATTTATAATTAAACATGTTGCTGTAATTTTACTGTTATTTTAGCTGTGCTGGCCTTGTTTGATTGCTTGGAGAGGGTTTTGACACGTTGGCTTTCTTGATATCAAACTCATTTATTATTTTATCTTCTTTGAGTGGTTTTTGTACTTAAAATCATCAATTTGTATTGGTGTCGGAATGAAGGTCCCCATTTGAAAGACACCAATTAATATTAGTGCGTTTTGTCAAATAAGCCAAATTATTTGTACACATTAATCTCTTTGTTGTTTGAGATTTGTTTTTTTAGAAAAATTGTTTGAGTTTTAGTGTACTTAATCACATAAAACGGTATTAAGAAAAAAAAATGTACCCATAATAATATAATCGAAGAAAAATTCTTTGTATGAATTTTCAAGCCAAGCATAACTCGTGTGCTCATAAACAGGAGTAGGCATGCACAAACGAGTAAAAAAAAATTACCAGCTCAAAATTATCGAGTAATTATCCGAAATTACTCGGTCATAATTTGCCGGGTATTTCTAGATAATTACACTATTTTTTTTAATTTCGATTTTTAATCTCACAGGGGAAAATAAGCCAAAAAATTATGATGAAAAAGCACACAATAGCATCACGGGAGCAATATTTTGGGGGTAATGAGCGGCAAAATACAGAGAATTTTTTTTTTTAATCAGGGCAAAAAACCAGATAATACCCGATTTTTGCCCGCTGTGTAAAAATTTGGGTATTATCCAATTTTTGTCCGAATTTTTCTTCCAGGTAAAGGGACGGGGAATTTCCCATCCCCGTTTGTGCATGCTTAAACAAGAGCGTGGCACTCATGCGCCGATACTATTGCATTGTCAAAACTCAAAAACTGTGAAAAAGACTAATGATGAGAAAAAATTAATAGTCTATTAATTAACCAAAAAAACAATGTCAGTTAAGTAATTAGTCATTTTAAAGGTAAAGTTTGAAGGATTTAGCCATATCTTCACGAAATTAAGGATTTAGTCATAACATGTAACATTTTACATCACATGTAACATATATAAGTATAAAAAGTGTAACATTAAATGTAACGTTACATGTAAGATAAAATGTAACATTACATGTAATGTTACATTTTTACACGCATATATGTTACATGTTTATGTTATATGTTATGGCTAAATCCTTAATTTTGATATTTTAAGGCTAAATCCTAAAAAATTTCCCAAAAGTTTGGTTAAATGCCTAAAAAACCCTAAAAAAAATGTTTTATAGCAAGATTAGTCACTCATTGATGGACAAATAACTGATGTCCCTACAGGTGTTATTTCTTTTGCATTCCCGTGCGTTAAAATGAAGGGAATTATAAGAAAATAGTCAATGTTTACAAAATAATTTTAAAAAATAGCCACAGTTTTAAAAAATTTAAAAACTAGCCCTTTTAGAAATTTCTGATACATGTCAGAAATTTCTTACAATAATTTTTATGTGTAATTTTGTCATTGTCAGAAATTTCTTACATTGTGTTATGGCTAGTTTTTAAATTTTTTAAAACTGTGGCTATTTTTTTAAAAACACACAGTTCAAAATAGCTATTTACCTAACTGACCCTAAAATGAAAGCAATAAGTTGCCAGAATTAATACTGCTACTCTAAAAAATAAATAAAAAGCAAAAATACATACATATATATATATATATATATATATATATATAAGATCAAAGATATATCTGGAGAGTTGCAAAAATTGGCAAAAATTAAATGAATCTATTAAAAAATATATATTTTAAAATTATTTTACGATAATATTTTAAGAAAATAGTCAACATTTTAATTAATTAGAAATTAACTATATTTTAATGGTGGGTTATAAAAATAGACTAAAATTGAATGAGTCTTTTAAAAAATTTTAAAAGTAGCTATGTTAAAAATTTTATAACAGAAAAGTATCATACAACATAATACACATCTGTAAAATATTTTGTAACACTTTAACTTTTACTCATCAATTTTTGAAGTATTAAATAATATCTTACAAATGTTTATAGATGTGTAATATTTGTGTGATATTTTTTTTGTTATACAATTTTTGACATTTCTATTTTTATAATTTTTGGAACACGTGCCATTTTTTAAAAACATAAAAAAGTAGCTATTTACTATAATTTCTCATATTTTTTAACTACATGATGATGTGCATATACTTTTATGTCATTGGTTCTCTTTTGTGGTTAATAAACTTGTGTTTGAGAAAACTATTTTATTTATCTTTCACCATTCTAAAACGGTTTGAAAATGGTTTAGAAAATGGTTAGAAAAATAAGTAGAATGGTTTGACTTTGTGAATTTTGAGGTGGTATAAATGGTTGAGATTTAAAGATATTGTATAAGGATTTGAAAAGTTAAAAAAAATATTGAAAAAAAAAGAGAATGGAATGGAATGGTTTGGAGGATTAAAAATGAATGGAATGGGATGGGATGGGATAAGCAGAATGGTTTCCCCAAACGGGGGGTAACTTAATTTTTGGAAACGTTGGTAATTTCTTTAAAATATGGACCAATTAATGACCAAATACCAAATAGACCTTTAAAAAAAATACTTGTTAAGAATTTTATGAAAATTTTTTTTTAACATACATGTAAAAAATTATTTAACATTTAAACGTTTACTCTTAAAAATTGAAATGTTAAAAATTTTCTTACAAATGTTTAAAGATTTTTTTTGTTATAAAACTCCTGATAAGTGTTTTTTTTTTAAATATTTTAAAATATGTGGTATTTTTTTAAACGTTAAAAAAATTATTTTACTATAATTTCTAATACAAGAACTGAGCCAGCTTGGACCCAGGTTGGACTCCAACTCCCCTAATCGGCTCATTGTAATTTGTGACCCATTACATATATATATATTTTTTTTTCCAATTTTTGTTTTCAATAGCCTCCTAACTTTTATAAATTTTTACCTTACTATTGCTCTTATTAAAATATATTAGGAATGTGCTAATGACAATACAAGTGTCACATCTGTCGAATCCTGATCGTCCGTGACCGTGGCCCCTCGATGGAGCTACATCGGCCACAGACGGTCAGAATTCGACGGACGCGCACGCATCTGTCCATAGCATAACTCAATATATCATCACAAGATCCCTTTTAGATTTAATTTCCGGCTCCATCCCTATTCTCATATATATATATATATATATATATATATATATATATTACCATGTCATGAACCAAAGAATATACTAATGCTTACACATATGATGACCTATGCAAACATTTACTTCTCCGAAGAATTTCAAATAAGAAAGGGAAAATGAGAAAGACCACCAACCAAAAAATAATAATAATCTTAATTTCTACATGTATTATTATAAGTCAGTATAATTGTGCTTAAACCGTCAAATTTTTAATATTTTTTATATTCGAATAAATATGTATCAAGTTAAATATATTATACTAAAAATATATTAATTAAGAAAAATTCTTAAATTACACTCACTTATTGATAAAGAACTCTTCTAGATCATCAATTTTACTAAAATGATACTTCACGATCTATGATCGTTCTCACAATCTCACTAATAAGCGTCCCATACCACAGATATTCTCATTAATCTTAACAAGATTAATTAACCTTAATAGATACAAAGAAGAATGCTATAAACAGACGCGCGCATATATTGAATCGTAGCCGTCTGTCGCCCGCAGTCACAGACGCCCACGATTCGACAACGCGTCTGTTGGTAGCATTTTTGTAGATACAAAACATAAAAGTAATCTTTTAAATCGACGGACATCAACGATTCATAATTACGCAGCACCGGTCCTACCAAAGAATTTAACTATAAAAATAAACTCCCATATGGTTAATATTATTATATCGTCATTACGTCGCCAATATTGTTTCATTGTATTATATATATTTATCCTCTGTCCCCTCCCAAATGTTTACTATTTCAAATCGAAACTCTCTCTCTCTCTCTCTCTCTCTCTCTCTCTCCCCATTTTCTTCTTCTTTACTCTTTCTTTCTTCTTCTTCTTCATCAACACCACAACTCATAAGTCATAACCCCAAATAAAAAAAATAAAAGAAAAGAGAGAAATTCATGTCTCCAATACTGAGCTCACAAGGAGTGGTTTTGGCCACAGCCATGGCGGTCTCTGGCACTGTGATTCTTCTCGCTCTTCGCCTCCAAAAATCCTTACCAAACCCTCAAATTCTAAGATCTTGTATCACCTCTGGTATGTTCTTGTCACAATATATATACATACATATATATTTTTTCATATACATAAAGTCTTGTTCTTTTTGAGCTAATGTACACTAACATATATATTAGTCTTTTTTTAGTAGAGATAATAGCGCACATGGGATTTTTTTAATATTTATTTATTTTTATTTTTTTACAATTACTCTTCAGGACTAATGTGAAAATGGGTTTTCCGTTTTTAATTTTTTGGTAAATTTATTTCTTTGGATAATTTTGGTGATTAATTAATTGATGATCAGAGGGCCATAAGAAGTACAAGAAGAAGAACAAGAACAAAAGGGTCCACTTCGCAGACGACGTGGTGGATCCTAGCGGTGACGGTGATGCGTTTCGGAGACAGCACTGTCTGATTAGCAATCCCTCAACAGGCCACCCTTCCTCTTCTTCTTCTTCTTCGCCAAAAACGACACCAAAAGCTTCTTCGGAGAGCAAGTTGAAGAAAATCAAAGAAATGCCCGCAAATAGAGTCGCTCTTTACAATGGGATTTTGAGGGACCGTTTGGTTCACCGTAGTTTGGCCTACTCTTGCTAATCATGATCATAATTTCAATTAGTTGTGTCTCTTAGTGTGTCAAATTAATGTTTGTTTCTTGTAATTAATCTTGATTTCTCTAATCTTCTGTAAATATGTCTTTTTTTTTTCTTTTCTTTTTTTTTAAAGAAAAATTGTGAGAAGGAATATTCGGAACCATAGGGTAATTATTGGGTCCCACGGCTTTGGTAGTTCTTGCAGTTATTGTATAGAGATAAGTTTCTTTCTTGTTGATACTTTTGTCTTCAAATTGTGAAAAAAAAAAAAAAAGAAAGAAAGCTTTCTTGTTGATAAATTCAATTCAATCTTCAAGTCATGTGTCCTTTGGTAAGTGATTTAGCCTTTTGTTTTACCTCTTTTATGGGTTTATTGAATTTTAATTATGTGATTTCTCTTTTAACCTCTTGTTTGGGTAGGTCATTTTGACCATCTTTGACCATTTTGAGGTATGGAAAAAAGAGTTTGAAAATTGTTTGGAATAGTTTGAAAATGGTTTGTAAAAATGATGTAAGAATGGTTTGACTTTGTTAATTTCGAGGTGATATGAATGGTTGAGATTTAAAGATATTGTATAGGGATTTGGAAAGTTGAAAAAAATGATTGAAAAAAAATGGAATGGAATGAAATAGTTTGAAAAAAAATAGAATGGAATGGAATAGTTGAAAAAATGGAAAATGGGAATGGAATGGAATGGAATGGGAGAAATGAGTTTCCCAAACAAAGGGTAAATGTGTCTGAATTATGCTTATCGTTTACTGGGTATTGTTGGTGTTTTTTGTTGTTTTGCTGTTAAATTAATATTTTCCTTTTTGATTTGATGAAATTGCTTATTTGTTCAACACTTGGCAATGATGGGATTTGAATTCTTAGGAGTTAAAGAGTAGTACCTATCATAATGATAGCCAATCTTTGGCAGACTATTTCAAATAGTTGATCACGTCTTTTTAGTTCTCATGACTCAGGAGTCCTGACTTTTAACAGGTTATTAAATTCACCATTTTTTTTTTTGGATTTTGATAGTACTTGTAATTTGTGTATCTATGTTTTATATTATGAACATAAAATAGAAATTAAAAAAAAATACATTCAACGAGGCATCAATTATTAACAATTAGAATGACTGATTTTTGTAATTTCTTTTTTTTTTTTTTTTTTGGGAATCTTCTTTTATTTTGGCACCATTTCTTTTACTCCTTTCTTTTAGCACTTGGCATTATTTTTCCAAAGAGATTTTACCGATGCAGTAACTATACATCGATATTGTACGTTTCTGAACGTCATATCATATTAAAATAAATTAGACTAATAGATACGCATAAGTTCACTTCTGATTAAATCCAATGGTTCAAAGGCGAAATTTCAGTCTGTTTTTCTTTTCCAAAAAGCGAAGCATTGTTAAGCATACATATCTCTTTTGAGAAAAGTTACAAATTGTTAAAAGTTGGGAAATGGAAACTATGAAAGGGCATGGCACTATATTGAGTATTTGTCAAGTCTTCTCATTATTCTGTTTATGACATTATTGAAACACCAATATTATTATTTTTTTATTTATTTGTATATCTCACATGGTTAATGCATGGATCTCAATGTATGACTTTATAATTTTTCCATTTCTCTACATTATTTCCATACCTTAAAAAGAAAGGCAAATCATACCTTTGATTTTGAATTTGCATTAAGGTTACATGAATAAAGGGTACCAATATGGTAAGTTTAACAATTCGTAAGACCGATCAGATTGTTCAATTCAAGCAGTCCTGCATTTGAGTTCGAGATACATTTTATTTGATTAATCGAATTTTCTTTAACAAAACAAGTAATGATCAACTTCAGAAGAAGAATAATTGAAGAAACTTAGCGCTAGAGACATAAATTTTTATCTAGATATCTTGTGGCTACTTGTACTGTGCAAATTAATTTCATATAGAAATTTGCTAGGGATTGAATGTACCATGTACTTTATGATGTGCTTGTTTTTTGACAAATTAAAGCTTGTCACATGTACATGTATGCTAAAATTCACACAAAGTGTGAACAAAGGCATGTTCTTGGATCCTTCCTCTCTCAACCACAGCCTCTGCTTTCCACACATTTTTGGAACTAAAGGGAAAAAAAATTAAAAAAGTAAATAAATAAATAAAGACTTGTTCATTGACCTAATAACACCATCTCTAGGGGACAGGCCAACTATGAACATACATAGAAAAATGATATTATTGACTCAACTTTGCATGAAGTGATATGGGTGAAGCTTAAAGCAAAAACCAATTCTTATTCTCTTATAGAAAAGTAAACTCAATTCTAGAGGTATATATTATTAGTATATATAGCAAAATAATAATAATAATAATAATAATAATAATAACAACATATGGTTGTCACATTTTTGTGAAAAAAAAATAAAAAGGAAACCAAGACAAAAGAGTCTATATCTCTTGTATAGTATTTATAGGTATTGTACATTTGTACCCATATCCATGATTGGATCTCAAATTTTTCATGTTTGTTTTTTTTTTTTTAAGTTCACACCCACCAAGAGCTGGATTTTGAGATCAAAAAACCTTTTGTGGAAGACAAATAGAAAGCAAGCAATTACAGACAAGCAAGCTAAGCAAAGCCTATAGAAAGAAGCATGGGCAACTGAAAGTTTTGTTGGGTTGCATTGGCTTTGGAACAAAATAATCTATAATGGTTTTTATTTGTCCTATTTTATCAGAAATCTTGAACATGGGTATCAACAATATCATCAATATATTGTTGTGGGGGATATCTTTTGAGTCCCACATGTCCTCTTTTCTTTATTTATTTATTGGGTTATTTTATTCTAATTTCATAACATTCTGCAAATAAATAAAGTAAGTAATTAATTAATTCTACTTTGGTGGTGTAAGTGTGCACATACAGCTCCATCCATGTTATGAATTCTAGAAAGTTGGTTAACCAACCTCTTCTTCCATTTTGAGTGTTTGACCAATCATCTTCACCAACTGATCAAACTGGGGACAAAAAATGGGGGACCTAAATTTATTTTTATTATTACCTTTATTTTGTTTTCTCTCTCTAGACCACCTCTAATGTGGATTGGAGAAGCCATGTGAAACCCTCAGGCTGTGGCCAATACATGGACCAATTAATCATATATAAATTTCCTTATGGACATTGATGCAAAAAAAAAGTGTGTTTACTTTACCTGAAATTTAGGGAAATTATGGTAATTTTACATGAGATATAAAAACATGTACATGTATTGGAAATTCTCAATTTTGAGCAACTTATGAGTTGAACGTTAGATCAAATTAGATTCTAGAATAAACTGTTTTTGGTTACTGTTTTGCAAAAAATGGTATTTCAAGTTTAACATTTTCTTTTTATCTAGATTCATAATGGAAAAATGTTTTGCAACTATGAGGGAAAAATGTATTCTAAGTGTATTACAATTTACAAGGTCATTTAAAAGCAAAAACAATAAAGAGTACTAGAGTCGAGGAGATGAATTTTTTTTTTCTTTTCTTTATGGTGTGTTCATAGAATCAAATATTAACAATTTGGTTTGAAAATTTACAAAATTAAGTTAATATATAGTATTGTTTGTACTTCATTATTAACGTACGTGGAAAAACAAACCAAAATAATCGTTTTGCTTTTATTGATTTGTTTTAAATATTATAACGTACCATTGAAGACTTCTTTTCCTTTTAAGATTTTTTAAGAACTTTGTTAGTTTCATAACAAGGAGGAGATGGCATACTTTAATTATTATATACACATTTGCTGGGAACTTGGAACATTTAGTAGTTCATTTGGATGTGAAGTAAATTTGATTAGCAATATATTTTGATTAAAAAAATGGAAGATTAGTTCAAGAAAACATCTCTTAATTTCAGCGCTTAGCTTTAGACTTTTTTCTCTTTTGTTTTTGTGGTCGGATCCTTTTACTGTTATTTCAGACTACGTACTAGACCCATATTCTTAAAAAGGCACTAATATTTGATGATCGATGATGATTTTTCAAAGATAAAGATTAATTTCTATGGGAGGTTGTGTGTCTCACAAACAGATTTAAGACAATGATAATGAGCGAATTTTATGAAGCCTCAATGATATTATTCTCTATTTCTTCTCGACTTAATTAAGAGTGGTCGTAACTCTTTTATATTTCTCTCTAATATCAAAGAAAGTGTGTCCTTAATAGCTATTATAGTATTGCTTGAGATGATTTTTATCTTATTTAAATTTTGATTTATAGAGACTAACATTTGATAGTATGAAATCTTTCAAATATATATCTTTAAAAAAAAATCACATGAAAAGACATGAACATGAAACCAAACTACCACACCAAACAGATATTTTAATCTTCTGAAAGAACAACATTTATTTTTACCACACGTGATTTCTCTACTAACCATTTTCACGAGTGTTGCATGAATTGATTCCTAGCTAGTACTCAAAGCCATAAAAGTCTCAAACGATGCCTAACTATCGTACCATTAGATCATGAGATTCACAGGAAATTAAGGATGCATTTAAAAGAGCAAAAATAATGGCTACGGCCCACTATTACAAAAGATAATGTGCACATTAATATACACAAAAACGGAATCCTCTAAATAGGGTAATTATTGGTGCAATTGCGTATATTAATTGTCTATATTTTAAGTGAAAAAAAGAGACCAAATTCAGCTGACAGACATGCCGATCATTTTCCTCTTTAGAAATCTTCAATACCCAATTTCCAATTATCGTACCTTTTGTATTTTTCGTTAGATGATGATTTTTATTTAATTTGTATGTTTGAAATTATTTTGTTGGGTGTCTCATTTCAAAGAAAGCCAAACTACGGGACCAAAAACACTCATGCGAAAAAAGATGTTGACTTCACATGACAATTTTCGTGCAAAATGAGCTAAACGTGAAATCTATATATATATATATATATATATATATATATATAATGTTTTAAGACAATATAGAGTTAGATGTAGCATGATTAGTAGATCAAGGATGACAAGAAAGGGACATTTTTGTGATCATTAGAAATTAGGCAAGGAAAAGAGATTCTTAAAAGGGTTTTGGCTTACTTATATGAAAGATTCTCTCTCAATATTCCCAAGTCTTTTAGCCAAACCCTTTTTTTTTTTTTTGTTGGAAATTTGGTGATTATATATATATATATATGTGTGGGGGGTTGTCGAAATGTATTCAATAATCGTGGAAAAATTTGCAACTATTTCATTTCCCTTATCTATTTCTATGACATTTGTGTTTATTTTAGTGGTTTAAGCTCGGCCTTTGGTCAAGATATTGGGACCCAACTAGGGAGAAATGTGATTTTGTTAGACATTTGTTGGAAAGTATATAAGCTATCGTCTGAAATTTGAGTGATCTTCTGAGATCTAAAATATCTTCAACATGATGCTTGAGATTCCAACATTCAGAGATCATGGAAGGAAAGCGGGCTATGTGTATGTGTTATTTAGTTGAATTTTTATATTATGGTTGTTATTTGAAAGATAGTTGGTAGTAGTACTATATTGGAGTTCCTCTTCTAAGTTTATTTATTTTCGTCTAGTTTAATTTTTTGGTATTGATTTTGTTGATTGAGAGCTATTTTGCTTATATTGCCCTCACTAAAAATGTAGTAGCTTTAACATTTTTATTTGGGAAAACAGAAATGATACCATAGGTATTTGAAACTTTAAAGCATACATAAGAAAATAAGGAGTTCTTGTTTGTGGCTAGCTATAATTTGTTTCTTTTGTGAATATGGCTAACAATTATAAAGGCTTGAAAGGAATTAGTCCAACATACTAAAGCAAATGGGTTTTCATTGTTGAAATGAATGTTTCTCCTCATAATATCAAATAACATATATATACCTAACTAATGTTATTAAATTTTGTAATTTATAGTAGCATACTAGTAAGGCATTCTTCCATTATACCCATCAACATTATATGCAGTCAATCAATTTCATAGGTCAAAAGGTCATTAAAAAGTAGGGTTTATTTCCCAATAGTGGTGGTTTAGAGGCAAGACAGGTGTCTGAATTTGACCCAACTCTTGACCCTAGCTAAAAGGATAAGCTAAAGCATTGCATGGTAGAGAAACTTGATTAGGGTAAATTAATTATGGTCAAGAGAACCAATAGGCAAATGCCATATAAATGCAATGGAAATGACACCATAGGCATTCTAAGGCATAACTAGCCTCCCTAAAAGCCCCATGACATCTTCAAAAATCTCACAAATAGATGCTTCTTGACTCCACTTTCTCAATGACCTCATCAACTTTATGACATCTTTCACTGCAAAAGAGATAAAAGATAGAATGGCTTTTCTCACACAAATTGGGCTATTTCACTTTTTCTTAGTGGTCCATGACCCTCGTTACCATTTTTAGTCAATAAAATAAGTGAAGCAACTTGTGTGTGTGCTTTAATAAAGTATGGTATATGCCTCTCAAGTCTTAACCAACATGCATAATTATAATGGAAAGAGTAACCCCAATAATGTTTCCTCCTCTTACCTCATTCTTGTCTGGCATTGTGTTTGCTTTGTTATAGAATAACATTTATATTTTTTATTACCCTTCAAAACCAAGCAATGAAATTGCAAAACTACCTTATTGCTTTCTTCATAATTTTTTTATTCTCTTATGTTTCTTATTGTAGCTCATTAAGATATGGTCAAATCATTAAAGAGTGACTTCATTTTAACTATTTTATTAGAGGTGCAATGAATAAGAAGTGAGAAGGGACTATGAAAGGTTCTTGTCTAAATCTAACAATGTTGAAATAATGCACCCAAAAAGTAATTCAAAACATAGTTTGATTTGGCCATAAGGATTAGCATTACTAAAATCATAATTTATGTATGTTGGAACTTCCCTAACAGTCTAACACGATTATTTAGAACAATAATGCATGGTCTTTAGATTGTAAAACTGAATTCTATAAATTAATCAAATCATTGTACTTCACATTTATCAGTCGTACTTATCATTATAGTTTTTTTTTTTTTTGGCCAAGCACTTATATGTAGTATGCTCTTAGGTTTTCCATCCAATAATTTATAAAATTATTAGATTGTCAAAATGATATGTATTTATTTCTTACATTGCCGACGAATATTTCACTGCACATAATGTGGTAGCATCAAGTGAAAATGATGCTTAACCTTTCACCAATAAGTACCTTAGCTAATGATATGACTTGTAAGAAACCAAGTGAAATGGAGATTGATCTCCACCATTGGAGCAATAAATGATAACTAACTAAAATATAGATAAACCTTCAATTTTCTTCTTCTTCTTATTTTTATAAACAAATTTTATCCTATATTTTTTAATTGGCCATTATTATTGATTTATTGTATCTTATGGGAATTATTTTTATACTTTTTATTTTCCTTTGACATGAAATCACTTTAGCAATATTTAAAAAGAGAACTGTAGTGAAAAGTAAAAAGAAGAGTGGTAAATATTAGGATAAAGTTTAAACAGCGCTTGGGGATTTCACTTGTCAGTTTTTCCTGAATTTTGAAATTGTATAATAAATGGCTCAACTATCAATTTTTTTTTGTCAAAAAATAATCATATATATTAAGCATATGAACTTAGGTTTAACGATAAAATCATAGAATCAGCCTAAAAATCTTAGTTAAAAATCTAAACACCTATTACCAATTTTCACTTGAAAAACCTAATTAACTACCAAACAAAAGAGAAATTTTATCTCATACCAACTTTTAAGTCTAATTTTACGATTCATGCTACTAAATGAGCCAATTGCAAATCATATCATTTTTTATTAGTAAACTATTATTTCTCTCATCTTCTTATCTTCTTGTCTTTCTTATTTGTTAAAAAAAAAAAAGAGAGATTTTTGTCAAATTTACTGCTAAAAGTTACATGACTATAATATGTTTTTTAAAAGGGTAAATGACATATATTCTCATTGACTTTTAGCACTCGTTTTCATTGTACCTTGAAGTTGAAAAAGTGGCATTCATTAGCGTTACTCATTTTGCACTTATCCCCCTCTGTTAAGTTTTTGATAAATATATATATATATATATATATCATTTTACTCTTGCAATTATCAGATGATTTTTTGAACACAATAAAACGACCACTTTTCCAAACACACAGTGTAGAAGTGCCATTTTTCAAAATTACTCGAAACTACCTTGCATTTGATGCTCTCATGGGCCTTTGATGAGCTAGGCCTCGCCCCTTTTTGGGCTTCGGACAATGTTTTGGACCAGCCCATTTCTCACAAACCAAATCAACTGAAAACGACATCGTATGGCTCCAAAACATTAGACATTTCACCTTCTTCCCCAAAACCCCCTAGAATAAAAAATTAAAAAAAAAAAAAAAATCCCCAAATCTCTCCTGAGAAAAACTCTGATCCTCCTAAAACCCTAGAAAATCATATCCCAATCCTCAAAGGTAAAATTTTTAGTTTGAAATTTCTCTATACATATATATATAATTTCGATTTTGATCGGTTCTTTTTCTATGTTTGCCTTGTTTTGATTCGTTAGCGAAGTAGCGATGAAGGTGCGAGCTTCAGTGAAGAAGCTGTGCGAGTTTTGTCGCACAGTGAAGCGTCGCGGACGAGTCTATGTGCGTTGTACGGCCAATCCCAAGCACAAGCAACGACAGGGCGTTTCGACGCTAGCCTACGACGCACCTTTGCCTCCACAGTACGTGACTTTTTTCCTTTTTTTTTTTTTTTTTGCTCTCAGCATTTTCTTTCTGTGAATTAGGGTTTTGGTGCCATTTCAGAAAGTTCAGAACTTTGTTGGAAAATGTTGAGTCTTGATTTTAGGTTTCGGTGTTCAATGTTGGTGTTTCTGTTTGGGAATTTTTGTATTGAGATGTTTGTGGGATTTGGATTAGGAGTTAATTGGGGATTAATTGTTTGCTAATATTAAGTTATCGAGCTAATTATTGCTAGTGAATGAGACTTTGGATCATAGCTCTGATATGATCATTTCTAGTAGCTTAAGGGCGCGTTTGGTATGCCTTTTTGTACTGTATTGTATTATGTTTATGCAATTTGTATTTTGTATAAAATATTATATAAAACAATAGAAAAGTAATATTCAACACAGTAGATAATACAATCTAATATGAGAGATTTTTTTTGTACTAGATATTGTATGTGTATATATATATATATATATATATACATAGACAGTCATTTATATATTTTGTTTAAGTTAGTATTTTCGTATTATACAATATGGTAGTTTGGACAAACCAAACACCATATTATATTTTTCTATCATACGGTACACCAAATGTGCCTTAAGTTATTTAAGTCTTCTTTAAGATTGTCTCTTGATGTTTTTAGGTTTTTTCTAATGAATTGGATGTCTGAAATTCGGCGGTTTGTGTGTCTTTTAAGTTAGTTATACTCATGAAGTCGATAATGGTTGGGAACTTGGGATTCGAGATCAAAAGAATGAATAGCTATGGAATAACATCAATTTCTTGTAGTCTAGACCAATATTTTTTATGGGTTGCTTGCATTGTTTCATTTTAATGATATGCATACATTGTGTTGAAAAATGTTGGAAGACTTGAAAGTAAAATGAGATTTTTGGCATTGCTTTCAGGCCCTTGGGGATGAGTTCCAAGCAGGAGGTGAAATTCAATCAAGG
Organism: Boehmeria nivea var. tenacissima; assembly: GCA_018132145.1. Taxonomy (NCBI): domain Eukaryota; kingdom Viridiplantae; phylum Streptophyta; class Magnoliopsida; order Rosales; family Urticaceae; genus Boehmeria; species Boehmeria nivea. The sequence continues at coordinate 10,311,513 of CM030885.1, read as the reverse complement.
TTTGCCGGTGGGTTTGTCATCTCTCGTACCGAAGAAACCTGAGCCCTCGATGACCCTCGGATGGAGAATGGGCTTGGCATCTCTACTGTTCAGAAGGGGAAATTAGCTATAGAACATTGAGATGGAAAATTTAGTGAACTTGTCAAGTCTACAAATATATAACAATTTTAGTGCAACCATTGTTTTGCTTTGATCTTGACATTCTCTCTTCATGTTTCCTTGATGGGAATTATCACCCTCTTTTTTGTTGTGGCAAATAAGAGTTCCGGTTGATCTGAAATTTTTGATGAAATCCTCAATAATTTGTGGATTGCTATTCGTAGATTGCCACGTTTTGTTTTTGGCACAACGAGTTATTTGTCAAAGAGATTTCTTGTGGTCTTATGTCTAAAATACAAGATGAGATCCTTTCTTTGGTTAAGAATAGAATTGTTTGTTACAAAATCATTTTCCTAGAAAATGCCCGTTGTTTAAGTTTGAGTTTCATGCTGATAATGTTTTTTGCATCATCATGAAAGTGATATTTTGCAACTACTAGGAAATGCCACCCCTTGAAATTTGAAGCATGGATGGAGACTTGTTCTTAAATGTATTGTATCTTTCCCTGTTTGATAACTATTATCATTTATTTTTTGAGAAACATTGTCTGTTATGTCTAATTTATTTTTTCTACAATCTTCACATATTCTAGTTTTGTTAGCATTATTGTCTGGAGTTTCGACATGTTTTTTTGCAAGCAAACCACGTCTTTCCCCCTCATTACTATCTTGATGTCTATGATGCCTCGTGTGTTTTTATGACAAAAGTGATTTGGTTGGAAAACCATAATTGTCAATTCCGAGAGACTAATTATAGATGGTGCGACCCGAACACTTGGATATTTTTCAGCAGGGTGGAGTTGGCCATGCTAGGTAAGTCACGATATCAACAATCAAGCAGAGCGCCACGCGATGCGCATCTACAAAACCTTCAAGAGTCCCAACCCAGAGCATGTGAGCTGACATGTTGCAAGGTGACTCTCAACACAACGATTAAGGGACTAAGGTCGCAAAGCCCTCGTGCTCGCACGTGTTTTTAAGTGAGGTCTCATTTCGACCAGGGAAGCATCTTCGGCCATGGTGGATGGTGCGACGTATTAAAAATGTGAGTCTTCAATCACGACATAGATCACGATGACTTTTGGATGTGTGGCCGCCAAGGTTACTCTGTGTCTTTGTCACACGATATCTAGCGACGGAAGGCCACGTCAATCATTCAGTCATAGAGGTATACAGATTGTGTAAATTGCATGGTCGTACTCGTATAGAAGACCAATGGATAATAGGGGCCACAAACTAGATAAAACACATGGTTGTGTTGCCTAGAGGATCAATAGAAAGTAGGGAATAATTTAACCTAATGTCGAAAACTTAGCGTTGGCGCACAAAAAGCTTCTTCATTTGTGAAAGTTAGTTAGGGGTAAATTAAAGAGAAAAAGGACGGAAATAGAGAGGAAATGCAGAGCAAAAGTGGGGAAAAAAAAAAAAAAAGCAATCTCCAAAACAATTAATAAAGAATAAAGGATGCGAAGCACTTAAAAAATTGTCTTTTTTTTTTCTTTATCTTATTTCTAAACCTTTCTGATTTTCACACGAGCTTGTCCCGAGCCTCGCGATCTATTGTTGTTTAACAACGACATCAACACTAATTTCTTCTTCTTCTAATTAACTTCTCTCCTTCGTGATTTTAAACATTCTCCAAAACAATTAATAAAGAATAAGAGATACGAACCACTTAAAAAACTCTTTTTTTTTCTTTATCTTATTTCTTAACCCTTTCTAATTTTCACACGAGCTTGCCCCGAGCCTCGCGACCTTATTGTTGCTTAACAGCGACATCAACCCTCATTTCTTCTTCTTCTAATTAACTTCTCTCCTTCGTGATTTTAAGTATAGTCTAGTACATATAGGTCTAATTAAACCAAAAAAAAAATCGCTCTCTTACACTTTTCTAAATATTAAGTGGGAGTAAAAAAGGAGAGAAAAAAGAGAGAGAGAGGAGATTGGAGGGACGGAAGGCGCGTCGCAGAGGATAAGCACTAACCCTCATAATTATCAACTAATTACATCGCTGATTGGTCAATCAAACTCTGTTTACAAAAAAAGTTGGACCAACCACACACCCACACATAAAACACCATAACTATTATTTTTTTATAGAAAAAAAAAAAAAGAAGAAAAGAAATCGTTTTTTGCTTCAACTTTTTCCAATTTTGAAAAAGAAAAAAAATTCTCCGTTGAAAGTGGAAACCCCAAAATATTCTGCGTTGGAATTCGATTTTCTTTCTACTTTTTCTCTTTTCTTTTCTTTTTTTTTTTTTCTCCTCGGTACTCCACTCTCAACTGTGTTCTTCACGATGGCTTTGTTGGGTTTTTCTTGAGAAACTTTTTTCTTTCATTCCTTTGTTTGGGCCAAAAGGAAAAAAAAAAAAAAACACACACACACACACACACAAAGAAAAATGGTGACTCTGAACTATTCGATCACTGCTTGGATCAGTCACTTCTTAGCTTGTATGGGGTAATAATTTCTCTTATTTCGATCCCTTTTTGTTTTTATTTTTATTTTATTAGAGAAAACATAGAGCTAAGTAATTTGTTTGTATGAGTTAGTTTGATTTTAGGGATTTTTTTTTTCTTTTTAAATTTTTGGGTTTGGCGAAAGGTGATGAGTGTGCGAGCGAGCTGATATTCTTGTTGATTATGGATTTTTTTTTATTTGTTTGATTTTATTTGTCTTCTATTTTTAGAAGGGTTTGTCTGTTGACTTGATAAAGAATTTGACTTTTTTTTCCTATCCTTTTGAGTACGAAAATGAGTTTTTCTTTAGAGTAGTTTCATTTCACAAAGTGAGTATTTGAACACTCTTCACATGTGAAAAGGGAAAGTAGAAAGAAGCTTTTTTTTTTTTTTTTTCTTTTTCTGGTTGGAATTATCAAATCTTTGAGATGATTTGTTCTGTAAGTGTTGTAAAACGTTATTGGCTTGGTATATTCAATAATCGAAAAAGAATTGAAATTTTAAAGTTTTGGGTTTTGTTCAATAGATAGTTAAGCTTGCTTATTGTCATTCCAATGATATAAAATTAACTGAACCAGAAACATAGATAAGATTTTTAGATTACTAACACATCAGCTAGATTGAGACCACTTAAAGGTTATATATTGGAAATTTCGTCTACGAGATTGAATCATCGAGTTTGTTCGTCCTTTTGGATTAATCTTTCTTCAATTACAAGTAACAATGTTATATTTTTATTCAAAAATTTGATCTTCACTTGCATACTGGTTGACATGTTTAGGCTCTAGATTTCGGACCAAGCGATGTGATAATATTCCCTAGTATACATTTTGTATACGATTTAACCCGGTTTATAACAGAGCAGAGGTTGTTTTGGATGCTGTACTAAACCCGCACCAGTGATTGCTGTGGACGAGCCCTCAAAAGGGTTGAGAATTCAGGGACGATCTGTTAAGAAAGCCACTGTATCGGATGACTTTTGGAGCAGCAGCACGTGCGACTTGGAGAACAGCACCGTTGTGTCCCAGAGGAGCATATCGTCTATCAGCACGTCAAACCAATCGATAAACCTCATCGGTGGCACTAGCAGCAACCACCTGGAATTTGTCAACCCTGGTAAAATAGTGTTCCAGTGCTTGTGCTCACAAACATTTAAATGACCCTCTGGCTTGTTTGTTGTGTAAATGTAAGTAATCTGGTATTTGGATTTCATCGGAGAATGTTCACATTGGCTCGTTTCAGGTCTTCTCCTGTGGAATCAGACCCGGCTTCAGTGGACTGGAGGTAGCAGAAATAGGAGTCAAGCAAAACAAGATCGAGAGCGCCAACTAAGGTTCGCTTCTTTTGCTTTGAAATGCGAGCTTTGTTTAGCGAATCCCATACAGAAGCTGTTATATGATATTAAGAGAGAATTTTCAAAAGCGGAGCATCATTAACCTCTTATGTTTTTATAATGTACTGAATAAGAATAGAAATAAAGAGTGCTACACAAAATAAATTAGATTTAAAAAGTTTGTCAAAAACGGCATATTTGCGAAAATCTCCCTAATATTAACCTTTTGCAATCAATGTGACATTTTTCATTTTATATCTAGTAATATAGTTACTACTTGTTAAATGTTCTGCCTCTATTCTCCCGGATTAATTACTACCAAATGCCCATGAACCTCTTTTTGCTATAATTGATGAAGAGGTAAGAACTAAATAGCTTGACAATTAAATTTTTCCCGTTTTTTTCTTTACATTCCAAAGTCCATCTTGTTTGTTTTTGTCTTTGTTCTTTCCAATATGGTTCCTTCAACTGCTGATGATCAAGTGCTTACAACAGTTGGAACACAACTTACGAAAACTTACTCGCAACCAAGCATCGTTTTCGCCAACCTATCCCTCTTTCCGTGAGTTTTTTTCATTCGTAATTCTGTCGGTTTTGCATCACTGCCTTACACCCCTTTCCTAAACGCTAATCGGGTTTTCGAATTCCATAGGAAATGGTAGAGTTTCTCGTCGACGTATGGGAACACGAGGGTCTATACGATTGAAGCTGAGAAGAAACTCTCTGCAGTGTGCTGTTTTTTTCAATGCAAATTGTGGATCTGCTTTGTCTTCTTTAACGTTCACAAGGCTTTGTGTATAGCAAGGGACAAGGAAGGAACCAAAGAGAGTTTATAAACAAGTATTATTAATTACCCGTTTTAATTGTAATTGTAATATTTCCCACTAATATCTCTCTCAACATCTCTCGTTTTCTCTTCCTTTTTAACCTGTAAATGTTCCTTGACCACTTGTAAACTGGTTATTTTCACACAAATATTAGAGTTTGTAACATTGATAGTAATTGCCAAGTTATGCTAAGCTTGATGTTAATCCTTAGGTTCATATTTTCATGCCAAGTTTTAATGTTAAAGAGTAGTCATCTATATTTATTTAGTTTTCTTTAGATAGGCTTAGTAGGTTGGTTTAAATCATAGCTTTTAATTTTTCCAATATAAAGATAGAGATTGATTTGATTTAGATAACATTTGGCTTTTTTTTTGTCGGCAAAGCTCTAAAGTAAACGATCATAGAGATGGGCTTCAAGGTTTATCAACTTTGTCTTTTATAGTTGAGACTTGAGAGGATACAATGGGCTGTTGAGTACAACTTTTCTACATTTACAAAAGGGCGATTTGAAAAAATAAAAATAAAAGAATTATATTTAAGTGTCACTTAATAAATTATTTGTAAGTGGTATTTTTTCTTAATTTTTACTCTATATTTATAGTGTAAAAATAAGAATATAAATTAAAAATACAATATAAATAAAGTATATATTATTAATGTGTCTGAAAAGGGACATTCATCAAAATTCTTCTTTACGAAAAGAAATTTGCAAAAATATTTTATTTTGAATCATTTTCTATTTAGTGTATTGCATGTCTATTGCTATCCTATTTGTTATAACCGTAGGATAAAGGATAATATAAGGGATGATTTCAGAAAATAGCTAATAAAAGCGCCATTGATTATTTATACTATTTTATATTTTATAGAATAATAATATTAATAATAGTTATAATGCGATTTCTTTTTTGGACGCAATAACAATGCAATTTTAACATTGAATTATAGCATCTTTTTCAAACCCTCACACAAGTTTCAAAATATTTATTATCCAAACACTGTTCCAAAGACTTCTTTCGAAAAACAATTGCCAAATTAATTAATATTCCAACCACGCCATGGAAAAAGACTCGTGGCTTCAGGGCTAAAGCTCTAAGACTCTCAAATCCTTATTATTATTATTATTATTATTATTATTTATTCTAAATATCAGAATATATGAAAATCAATCAGATTTGTGAACATTTAACCCATATAAAAGTTCAAGTGTTTTGATACAACCGATAATATATAGCTTACAAAAATATATATATATATATATTTTTTATGTTTTCATTTGTGGTGGCTTGAACTGCCTTTGATTCATGAATATACAAGAAACTTTAGATAAGGTAAGTTCATTGCTTTATTGGACACTTCTATAACAATGAATTTGGTAGAGCTTCTTCAAAAATGAACCTAGTTTCAATGTAAAAATTTATCCTTCCAAATTAAGCCCTTATATTTTAAAAATTGGCTGCAACCACTGGACCACTATTGTTTGGACCTACTTTTGGCTGCTTCATATTTGTTTATTATTCAATCATCTGCACAATCCAAGTGTCTATTAAAAGGTCTTTTTTTTTAGTTTGGCAATTGCATTTTGTGCACAACTTGTCTCACTAATTTGAAACTTGCTTTTTCTTGGGGATATGTTTTTCTTTTATTTTATTTTTTTGGGAAGATTGTTTTTACTTGTTAGGTACAACAAATGAATATGAAAATTATACGAAAATCTATACCAAATCTCTAAAACATACCAAATTGTGGATTTTGCACTATCCACCAAGAAAGATCAATATAAATTTGTATTGTTTTGATTTTGCGTTTGGTCAATAATTTTCTTTCTACTTTCCTTTCTCTTTCCAAAGCGACGATGCACGTACTAGGACATAATCATGATAACATGGCATGATAATTTTATTTTATTTTTTATATAGGAAATTGTATGTAATCTTATAAAATCTCCAACAACTAGTCAAATAAAATCACCATTTCAATAGTTTCTACCAAAATTATTACCAAATCAAAATTTTACTTATAAAAATACATCTAGAAAAGAAATGCAATACTCTGATCATGGTCTAATTCTTTGAAACTAGAAATGGTATCCGAGCATATATTTTCTCTATGGACTATGGTTCATAAAACAATCAAAACACCATAATAATAATATCTCTCACCCAAAGAAGGGACCAAAAAGAGGGTTTAAAAAAAAAAAAGAAAAAAAAATGCACACATACACACACACGCACACATTTTATTTTTATTATTATTATTATTTTTCCTGTCATGATTCAATGAAACATTAGGGCAATAGAGTGTGGTCGGTTTGTTGCTGAATATTCAAGGTAACTCATGAACGTCGAGTGTGATTATATATATATATATATATATATATATATATATATATATTCTTTATAATTATAGCACACAATACATAAGTTGGACATGTTCACTCCCCCAGCTTCTATACGTCAGCTGATGTCTGCCATCAATTTCAAAATATTAAAGTATGAATATGCAAAGAACCAGCCTCACCAAGTTTGAATCTTTTGATACAATATTGTAAATTATGAGAAAACAATGAGTTCATAAGGACTATTTTCCCCTTTTTCTTAGGGTTTAGAAATGCAAGTTTTTTCAGTGAGCGGACAACATTTTGCAAATATGAGACTAATAAATTATTATTATTTCAATAAAACTAAAAATTAAAACTAAGATTTATCATCATGATTAAAGTCCATGGCTAAAAGTCTTGATCACAACAAATTTTGCGACTAAGAAATTTTTATGTCCAAAATTATAAGATGAGTTGTGAATAAAAACATTTTTGGTTACAACAAATTCCGTGACTATGGGAAGACTAAAAATATATTATTATACAAGTCATATAATGATGATTTGTATCTAAAAGTAACATTTTTTCACCCATTTGTTTGCTTCACCCATTTCAACCATTTCATCTTCACCCATTTGTAAAGTGACTAAGGGTCGTGAGTAAAAGTCCAATTTTTTACAGTGTGATGTTCTTCCCCACTAGAGTTACAAAAATAGGAGAATTTTTTAGTGGGGTTTTTTTTTTATTAATACAATTTTGGTCCATCAAATTTACCTTTTTAAGCTGTCAAACCCACCAAAAAAGTGAATCTGATGGTCTAAAATTGTTTCCCATAACAAAAAAAAAAAAATCATCACAGAAGTACCCAAAAATATACTCCATTAATGTGTTGTATGTGCTTTTGATTATTATATTTATTAGATTTTATCAAGTTCTATTGAAATTGTACGCTACCTAAATTTAATATAATTGTCATATAATTTTTTGTTTTAAAAATATACAGCACAAATTGAGATCTCTTACTTTTGAGTTTTTTTTTTTTTTCGGCTGAATTTTGAAATGTATGTGTGCGCGTTTTTTTTTTAAATTAATATTTATTACTACCGCAAGAGCCATGCATTTTCTTTTAGGATGTACAACAAGAGATCGTTGTTCAATATTTAACATTGGACTTTTGTTTTTTAAATTTGTATTTCTAGTGATATGTACCTAGGTAGCAAATATTGGTCAAACTTTTCGATTGCATCAAAACAAAGGCAAAGGTTCATGAATGCATGACCTAAGCGCCAATATTGATGCCAAGTGTTGCACACTACTACATTAACAAAGACTTTTCTCTTCATTTTTTCTTTTCTATTTTTAAATTTTTCGGATATATCTCCAAAGGGCAGCAAAAATCCAAAATTTCCAAACTTTGCTGGGTTTTTTTTAGTGTAAGGTTGGCTTCTCATTTCCCAAGGGCCAATATACTAAAGTAACAAAGCCATGTATTTTGAAACATAGACCATTTTCTTTAAGAGTTCTAGATGAATGAATAAATAAATGTTACAATGATGTGTTTGAATAGATTATACATGTATTCCTTGTACATGCAATGCACATTCCAAGCCAAATATACCAAATACCAAAGCTTTGGAATTTGGGAGGGAAAAAAATAAAAGCCCCACTAAAATATTGTCATTCAACTTGTTCTCCAACACCATACACAAATGAATCGGTTCACTTAACAAATATAATAACCACATTATAATAGAAACATGTATTGGCTAGCCAAGACCTCTCTTTAGAAAAAACTAAACAAAGGCAAAAAGCAGGGAACAAAGGACATAGATTACTATGAATAGACAACAAGGGCTCTTGAAAATCATTCAATTAACCAATCAAAATCATCATTAGTAGACTAATCATATTAAACAATGTATTCTTTGAGGCCTTCATAGTTAATTTACTTTATCTTTGATCATGGATTGATGACGTACGGACCACCGGCTTTGAATTGATTAATGAAGAGACAAGAGTGTATGTGTAGTACATGAACCGTGCAAATATTGTTAATTAGCCAAATCTTCATTTAATTAACTTAAACAATGTGCAAAACCGCGTGGAAACTTTTAGAATTTAACTTTTTGGTGGAATATTATATATGTTATTGGAATTTTAAAGGAAAAGAATTAGTAGAGATAGCCTTTTAATTATAATAAAATCCCACTTCTGGCTTTTTTCCGCAACTTGATTTACTAATTACTTCATTAAATGTGCTTTCATGTTTAACAACAACTTGCTTTTTCTTTGCTTTAATTTGATATTTGTTTTTATAAATATTTCTTATTGCTCAAGATCATTTTTTGAGTAAATATGCAGGCACTTATCATCTCAAAGAGAGAGAAAAAGTAATTGATCAATTCCAAATATATATCCAATATAAAAATATAAATATAAATATAAATATAAACATTCCTTACACTTCATCAATGCAAGTGGCATAATTAAAAATTTGAGATTATTTGAACTAACATTGCATGCATAAAAGTTTTGCCAGCCATTTGCTTTGTTGGCATTATAAGGTACTCACTACACACACACACATTGAGTATGAACTACTGATTGAGAGCGTTTGATTGTTCTCTAGAATAGTTGCAAGTTGATCACATGCCATTAGCCAAAAATAATTACAAGGTAATCAAAATGTATACCTAGATTAAGAGAACAATTGAATATTATTTAAAATATCACACATAATATTCTTGTACCAAAAAAGGCAAAAACCAAGATTGTGATTTTCCTTTTTTTTTCTTTTCTTTTTTTAATTATTGTTTCTTAATAGAAAAAAAAAAAAGGACATGAGCACATTCAGAGCTGAACTTATTCTGAATGCTATATATATATTGAAATTTCCAAGAAATTTACTTAATAATGGGCATATCCTTATCTTGGCATATATAGCATTGCCAAGCTCTAACATATATAGACTGTCTATAATAGACACAGTGACAAGTGGGAATGTTAAGATCCAATGATTCTAGCCTTTTGTATCTCTTCTTTAATTTATTTCTCACCCATATCCTTTTTTATTATTTTTGCCCACGCCTAGTAACACCCAACAGAACCTCCATATCTCTTTTTCTCATCCCAAATTGACATTTCATATTCAATGCACTGTTTATCCCAAATTATCCTAATCTTCTGCTCTGAACAGAAAATGCACATACATAAAGATAAATAAAAAAAATTGTTATGCATGAACGTTAATTTGAACTTTCCTCTTATTTAATTCATGCACACTTACACTCCCCTAAAATCATATTCCGGTATTTCTGTGATGTGATCAATTTTTTGTTTTATACTTTTTGAATATTAACTATTTTTAATATATTTATAATTCCTTGATTAATAAAGAACCCCCAAAGCACAGGTGTACTGATAATCAGTTCCAAGTTCAAATGTAATATTCAATGAAATTGAAACAACACTTCTTTGTTAGAATTCACTTAATCTAATTATTTTCTTTTTCTCTTTGATATGTGCTTTTTTTTTCTTTTGTCAACCACATTATATGAACACGATTGGAATTTCTTGTTTCAATGCTAATTAGATGGGTATAAATGATAGAACTAGCACATGAGCTGAGAGACACTAAAATTTGTGACAAATAAAGAGTTGTACTATAAATGAGACTTTATTGTAAAAGTTATAAAAAGAGGGTTTAATTAATCGTACCACCTGGGCAATGTGTACCTATATCTAGTCAAGATCAACACATTAATACATCCATGCAAGCAAAAAGTAAAGGAAAAAAAAAAAGTCAAGAAAATAATACTTACAAGATGTTGATGAGTATGACTATGAGTTGGAAATCTGAGCTAGTAGGGAAGAGAGTGATTAATGCAATGTAATTAAGGGGGTTGTATTTGTATTATATGATGAGAGAAGTATCTACAATTAAACTTGAAAAATTGGGTTGAGTGGAATATTGAAAAAGCTGACAATTGTTGGTGGTTGTTGGGTTGTCATAAGCAGATAATTAAGATTGATTGTATTGTGTTTTTAAGACCTCTCAAAATTTGTTTAATTATTAGCCATGTATCTTACTATTCTATTAGGCCATTTACAACTACAAATTTTATTTTTTCTCTCTAAATTCTATTTTTAAAGTAAATATCACAATCAAACAGTATTTTATCTCCAATCACAAACTCTATTTTTAACTCTAAAAAATAATATTCTCTTATCTTTTTACCTCTATTTTTTAATACTTTTTAATAATTTTTAACTATTTACATATTACACCCACACGAATTTTTTTTCTAACATTTTCACTTATTTATAAGTTTTAATATTCTTTTTTTGCATTTATGTATAAAAGATATACAACTTTTTCAAAACATTCTTATTTATAAGTTTTAACATTATTTTTTATGTATTTTTATTTTAAATGAAATTAGTTATTGATTATATTTGCCAAATTTAGAATATGACTTTACTATGAATTTTTGGATAAAAATTAATTAAGAGTAAATTATATAATAAAATGGGTTAATAAATGTATATAAAAATAATGAGGGGCCATATTATAATTAAAAAAACTATTAAAAAACTTTTTAAAAAAATAGAGATGAACTTTAGAGTACCACTGTTCATCACTCTAAATATAGAGTAAGAAATTGGCGTGGATTGGGGACGAAAAAGGTTCAAAAAACTCTAGATATAGAGTTTGCAGTCTGCGTTAGAGATGCCCTTATAAGTTATAACAACAAAATATGGAAAGAGAGAGAAAGAGTAGCTCAACCAAATTGCTTTTTATTGCTTTCACTGCTCACTTTACTTTGTGGTTGAGTTGCACTTTGCTTATTAAATTAGTTTTGCTGCTTTTGAGTATTTTTTTTAGTTAAATTATAGAACAACTTAGTAGACAAAATAATATACTCATAATTTAACAATACTTTATTTGTTTTGGAAAAATATTTGAATGAGTCATTTACAATGATTGTTGACGTTTCAAATTTCAAAGTGAATTAAATGGTTAAGATTATATTGCATTGGATCGGGAAGTCAAAAAAAAATAAGAATTGAAACATTTGAATGATGGAGGCAAACAAGGGTAATTTCACATGAATCAAACCTTACGAAATTTCAAGAATTTATTTCAATTAATTAAAATATTACTTGTAATATAAAATGTTACATGTTATGGCTAAATCTTAATTTCGTGAAACTATGGCTAAATCCTTCAAACTTTACCTTTGAAATAGCTAATTACTTAACTGACCCTTAATTAAATCAGTTTAAATATTAATTGTATTTGCACAAATTACCTAAAAAAACCAACGATTAAAAAGAGGTCCAAGGATGTGCATGCAATGTAATATATATATATATATATATATATATATATATTAAATACCAAGAAAGTATAAAAAAGAAGAGCCTTATTATAAAAAGTCGCCTGCTAGAAAATCTTCCAAACCAACGACGAAGACTCTTTTTCAGCCAAATGAGATAGAGATTATTAAAAAATTGAGTACTACAAATATGAAAAAGATGGTCACGTCGAAAGATTTTGTGACTCAATAAAAAGTTCTAAGAATTCGAATTAAAAGAAAAGGTCTTTAACAATATATATGTTATGTTAATCGAATCATCAGACTTTGGAAATTCTTTTCAAGAATCTTCTAATGAAGAAAATCTGTATAGAAGAAATTGTTACCTACCTCTTCTACCTTCGATACAAATGACCAAAAATTGATTCTGGATATAGTTAAACATATTGATATGAAGAAATATGCTCATTAGAGGTATACAAGTTGATCTTCAAACCCTGAAAACAAAAGACTCATTCCAAAAAGCTTTCTCCAAGGCCCTAAGATCATTGAAAAAATATCAAACATTAGGGAGCAAATTGAAAAAGAACTTTGCCCTAATCTCCCTAATGCATGTTGAAAAGAATAAAGCATATGTTGTATGGTATAGAAAACACGACCGTCTTACCACAAAAGTCTGACTCTCACATCAACGCCTTACTTGCTTTAGCAAAAACTAAAGTATTTTGCAATTATACAATAATTTGTGCAAAATCGAACTGGCTCTTCAATAGGACAATCTGAGCCAGAAGAAGGCGATGATAATGAAGCTGGGATCCTTGCTTCACTCAAGAAAATAAAATTTAAAAAGAAAAAAAAAACTCCGTAAACCATCACTTGTAAATGGTTAATGCAAAGTCATTATCTGCAGACACTCTTAGATAAACCATGCATGATGACTAATAATTCGAAATAAGTTAAAAAGTGCTAAAATATTGAAGATAATTGAAACTGACAATATATATCACACAATAATTCTGAAGATTATCATGACGTTTCAACAAGGCAGTGTGAAAAAATGGTGACAACTGACGAGGCCATGTGAATTAGTCCTTCACATACGGTAGCTGGAAACGAAAATTCTGTTTTCGTTTCCGCAAAAAACGAAAACGAATTTTCGTTTTCATTTTTTGCAGAAGCGGAAAATCTGTTTCCGTTTTCCGTGGATACGGAATTTCTGTTTTCTGTTTTTATTTATTTTTTAAAAAAATTTCGATCGTAGGATTTTTCTCCCTCTCATCAACGGTTGTAAGACCGTTGGATTTATTTATATATAAAAAAAACAGTAAAACGGTGACGGTTTTACCGTTTCCACAAAAACCGAAAACAGAAATACTGTTTTCATAAAATATGGAAACAGAAATTTCGTTTCCGTTTATCGTTTACCGCGAAATTACGGAAACAAAAATTCCGTATCTGTACCGTTTACAGGACTACGTAGCCATTATCTATTGAAAGGACAAAATTAAAAAAAAAAATGCCATTAAATGGTGCCTATAAAGGGAGAGCGAATGCAAAGGAGAAGACAGGTATCTATAAAATAGAATAACTCACATTTTCTCTTTTCCCCCTTTGTTTTCTCCTTATAATCTCTGTACGTATTTATAAATTTTGTAATATTTCTCCTTCGAGCCCAACCTTGAACTTAAAGAGAAAAAAAAAAAGAAAAAATAAAAATAAAAGAGAGGAAATTAATTGGTCGGCAAAAAACTATACAGACACCAAGAAATTAATAAAAGAAAAATGGCAAATCAACAAAAGCCAAAATTTGTATAGTTCTAGAGGGGTTGAAAACGATCCATTGATCCCAACCCTAACTTTTAAAAGGCTCTAGCTTTGGTCCACATTTTTTTTTTGTTTTTCCCAGCCATACTCTGGATTTGCATATATATTACTTTACATTATACACACACACACACATCAAATTCATTGCACAATCTCATGGTCACTATTCGTCTAAGAGAAGTGAACCAAAAGGCTTATCAATTGACCCCACCATATGACATGGGTCCCTCCTCAAGAACCCATTTGCAGGTTTTTTTTTTCTTCTTTTATTATTATTATTTTTTTATAAGTCAACCAAAAAATCCAAAACATTTATGTGTATGTGTTGTTCTTTGCCTTTGATATATTTCATCAAATTACAAATTTTTGACTCTTGCTAGAGCTAAAAGTTTTGACTTGTAGAAGCGTTTAGGGGATTGGAATGTGATAAAAGTCCTTTCGGATTATGTAACCACTTGAAACCTTCATGCATGCATATCCTTATTTAGTTGGACAAAAGATAAAATAACAATGGGTTATTAATTCCGTCATGGCCGTATAATTTCAAGAGATGAGATAATTGTTTTGTTTTTTGTTTAAAAGAAGCGGAACATTCAATTTTCAAAATGAAAAATCTCTAATATTGTGCCTCACGAGTAAATTCAAGAGTATAAATACGTTTCATAAATTGGAAATGTTGGCTAAGAGAACGATCAGATCATAACTGATAGTATTCAATACAGTTGCGGGCGGAGTTTTATTATATTACTTTTTTTAAACTATAATTGAGGGGATATATTATTATTATTATTAGCTCTTATTATTATTATTATTATTATTATTATTATTATTATTATTATTATTATTGTGAGTTTTTGTTTCCACTCGCCGTTTTTTAGGAAGAAGAAAGAAATACGTGATATTTCTATTTTTTACATTATATTTTTAAAATTATCCTTAATTTTCGTTTTTCAATTAAATATTTATTTTATTGTATATAATCTACATAACATGGTATGTCAGCAAAATACCAACAAAAATTACTGATGTATCAACAACTAATTCTGTGATGTATAGATTATATAAGAAAACGTAATTTATAAACAAAACTACAAAATTTGTTAATATGCAACTATAGCCTTTTTATTTTCCCCTTGAGAAAGGAAAAGGGGGATAATATTTTCTCGTAGTCACAACCAAAATAAATCTAATCGTTTAATATATTACATTACTATTTACATTATATACGAATTACCACTAATATTTTTTTAATAACTACATATATTTACTATGATTCAATTCAAGTATTGAATTAGGCAAATAAATCACGTTAAAAATAAATTTTTAAACAATATAGTCAGAGTTTCATACAAGTAAAAAATAATCAATAATTAGTTTTTTTTTTTTTTGAAAGTGAGACCGATATAGGAACGCATCCCAACGAAGTTGGCACACGCCTGATAGTCTAAAGGCTTCCCAACCAAGTTGATCCTCCTAAAGACTCTCCACTATAACAGTCCACGAATATTATTAAATAGAAAGAAAAATAAATACAAAATGTTTAAAAAGAACAACCCGAAAGGGCAACAAAAACAAAAACGAAACCGAAAGAAGTTAACAATGGAACAAAAACCTCCATTAAGGATCTACCCAAAGTGCAACTCTAATGAATAAACCCAATGGAAAAATTCATTAGAGGGAAAAGAGTCCATGATGCAGGAGGGTTACAAATTCCTAAACCTAGAAAGGCAAATGAATCATATCCCTGCAAATTAAGCGTTGGATGTTCTCTAGAGCTGAAAATTGCCAAAGAAAGGTATTGAGTGTTGTTGCAAGAGAAGCCAATCTGTCCGCGACACAATTACCTTCACGGTATATGTGGGAAATCCTAACGTTGAGAAGCTTCGCTCACAGAATAGCTCTGTTCCATCTGTTTCTATTCGTCAACGGAACATGCGACGAATTAGATTGAAAAAGCCAGCAAACAAAAGACGAATCTGTTTCAACCCAGAGATTTAACCAGTTGAACTTATGGGCTATCTCAATAGCAATAATGAATCTCATAATCTCAGCTTCAAACGCAAAAAAAATCCCAAGATGAATAGCAAAGCATCCTTTGACAAATCCTCTGCAATTTATGAAAATGCCACCACAGCCAAAGAGACTAGGAGCTCCTTTGCCAGAGCAATAATGAGTAAAATTATTACTATAATAATTCACATAAAATTTGAGTAACTATACTAGTTAATTTATGTTGGAAAAAATTGTCATACACCCACAACACAAATACACAGACATAGGAAATACAAAGAAACAAAAATATTAGAGAAGACATAATGATATAAGTATTTGACAAATTGCCTACATCTATTGTAGATTGACCTCGATTCACTTCAATTAGTAGAGATTATACACTTAACACTCTTGAATCTCTGGCCAACCCAAAACCCACTACACCTTTAATCTATCTCTCTTATACTCACACACTATCTCTCATATCTCTCATCTTCTTTAGGTGTACGTGGCGGCTACTATCGCAATGTGGTTACTCACACTCTCAATACTCACAATTACTTATATTTCTAAACCTTTAGCATCATATCTCTACTTATAGTATCATCCTCACTCTCTCAATAGTGATATGCTCAGTAGTTCTCCTCTTTTACGCCCCCATAGCTGCATTAATTATTCTCTTTACCACAAACACATATATATAAGTGTACATATGCCCAAGGAGCCACGTAAAACGAAAACTTCTATTTCCTCTTTTAATTTATTATATCAAATTCATCATTTACCAAAATTAAATTTGAGACAACTTTCCTAACCATCTATTTCTTCTTGGGCCTTTCTGCAGTGCTCCACTTAAAGATGTGCGAGTGTAACACTAAAAAAGAGTATAGTAACATTATAAAAGTATGTAATAATTATTTTTTTAGATTTGTTACTTCACCTCTTTATATTGTTATACGTCTCTAATACAATGTTACGTAGAGTACTAATGAGCATTACAGAATTGGCATTCTTAGAATGTATTCACTATTTTCTTAAAATTTCTAAACCTTGACTAGTGTAAAACAAAATTTTAAAAAATGACAATCAAAATTTATTATGACCGAAAGTTTTTGGGAATTTGTTTGGTGGATTTTTTTTTTTTTTTGGTAATGAGAAACAATTCTAAATCGACGCATTTATTTTTTAAGATGTGATGGCCCACTAAAAAGTAAATCTGACGGTTTAGAATGATTTTTTCACAAAAAAAAAAAAAAAAAAAAAAAAAACCAGAGACTTCTCCAAGTTTTTTTAGGAGAGATTTATATTTCTTTCAAATTACAAAATGATAGACTTTCTAAAATAAAGTTTTAATTATGAAATTTTTATATTTGGACATTCATAAATTTTAATTTTTAAAATTTTTATGACTGATTATAATTTTTTTTTCCAATAATTGAGATCACTTGAACTCGAACTCTATATCTCTCCATGCTCTTTGAAATAATCACAATTAAATTTTTTAATTGTAAGTTTCTTAGTGTACGTATTTGTAATTTCGTTCTGCAAAACAAGAATATTAACTGCGAGTCAATTTATTAAACACCTACTCTTATCTTCTTTCGGGGCGCTCCCTATTCATTCAAAGAAAACAGAAATATATGATTAATGTGAAGCTTCTAGACTCAAATCTTACCACAAGTGGATAGAGTGATTAGATAATTAAGCATAAAAAACGAAAAGATTTTTTTGAAAAAATGATAAGACTACCATAATTAAAAGCAATTCTTATACGTCCAAATCACAATGGTTGAAAACCTATGTCAAGCATTATTTTTCTTACCCCTAGTGTCATTCCCTCTTGTGTTATCATTTTCTTGCTCTAATGTTTACAAAAATCTTATTTCTTTTACTGGCTCAGAGAAAGTGACCTTAGAGAAAAAGAAAAAAAAAAAAAGAAAGATAATTAGACAATATTATAATTAATTCATCAAAACCCCCTTAATTACGCAATAAGTTGTAGTTTTGCTAAGGAAAATTACTTGTCAAGTAATAACTAATTCATCAAAAGGTGTTAATTATGCAGCTGGAATTCCAAATTCCAAGTGCTCCTGTCCCTATCCGAAGCCATCCAAAAAGGAAAACAAAAATAAAAGGATAAAATTGAAAAGAAAAAAAGAAAAAGCTTTACGCACCTTCCTTTAACCTAACCATGTACCTTCCATGTACTTAGGTAGCTATGACCAAGTACAATTAATCCACCTTTTGGTAGAAAAATTCACAGCCAGAAAAATCCATTTCAGTCCATACATTCATGTAGAATCAATTTGAGCAATTTTTTTTTATGACCTCTTCGTAAAACTATCATAGGAAGGATAGGAACAGAAATTAAAATATTGCCAACTATCCAATTCAATTATATTCAACAAAGATAATGTCCTTTCTAGCTTTATAGGGCAAATGCTTTAATTATTACTATCGTTGGTAAATTCCATTCTCCTTAATTAAAGAGGCACATTGTATTGCCCGATATTATTTAATTTGGTATAGTGTAGGGAAATTGATAAGATAAGATAAGATACTAATCCCACGTATGAATATATTATTACATGCATGAATCTTATTCTCATTTCAAAACTTCCAAAATGACAATTTGGAAAATGTTCTGTGGTTAATAAATAAAAAAGAGATTTTGACGATTGCCTCTTTTTAACACACTATTAATTTATATCATTTTTTTTGTTGTACATATAATTTTTATGTTTATTTTTATACTATAGAACATAGAATAAAAATTAAAAGAGTACATTATTTGAAATATAAATTATTAAAAGACACGTAGGACAAGGAAGTCGTGCCAAGCACGTGAAGACAAGAGAAACGCGAGAATTGGACCCTCTAACAAAATTCGTATTAGGGAAAAGCCTAGAAAGCCTATAAATAGGAGAGGTTGCTAGAGTAATCTAACTTTTCGCTCATTTAAAAATCCTAAGCATATATCTATAGAGAGAATCTAGAGAAATTTTTTTTTTGTCTAATTTAGAGGATGTGATTCACTCTTGAGTTCTAAGCGAGCGAATTAAGCTGTTTACTTGTAACTGTTTTGTCAAATTTTGGCATAAACAAATTATTAGAAAATAAAAGTACAATTACATATTATTTGAGAACTATATAACAAAAATTAGAAAGTGATAATTTTTATGAAGTCAAATTAGTACAATCTAATATCGACATCAAATTTATAAATTAAATTACAAAAAATAAAAGTTACATCGTTATTGTTAATTTTTCAGTAAGGACTAACCACTACCGCTCTTAACGGTTTCGGTAACAATTTTGACAATTACCGTTTTTCGTATTTTCACTGTGAAGTGCAAGTCCGTAATCAACATAACCAAACTCATTTAATAAGAAAAATACAACAAAAACGTATAACCGAAGGCCTAAGAATGGTATAACCCTTTGATAAATGCAATCCAACCAAAATCCCAAATGAAAAAAAAAAATCAAATAAAATCGAACTTCTTACACAATCCTCAAAACCAAAATGGTAGGTCAAATGTACCATATCATGCACACACACACAAGTTCATGCACATAAAATAAAAACCATCAACAAGTTCAATTTCCTTTTATTTTCTTTCTTCTTTGGTGGGTCTAATGACTCTAATCTATTTCTAAATATCCATTTCAATCCAAAAAAAAAATCATAAATTGCTATTAAAGAACTAATAATTACCCAAAAAAGGGAAATCCCCGGTTTCCGGTTTCTTTTTTTTTTTTTTTTTTCCCCTCTTGCTTAGGTGGTGGTTGGACTTGGACCTATGGTGTGGTTTTAGAGCGAAAAAGAGAGAGGAGAGAGAAAGTAGAGAGAGAAAGAGAGAGGGGAATAATCTGGTTTTTGAGGATGTATACAATGCATGTACCAAAATTTGTAATATGAAAACGACAACTTTCATTTTTCCCATTTCCCAATATAAAGCTTTTCCAAACACACACTATACTTTCCCATAAAAACCCCATTGAACCAAAAAACCAAATCAAAACAATCTCAAAGCTCTCATCTTTTTTCCTTTTTTTTTTTCCTTCTCCACATTTTTTTTTTTGCCCTGCTTGTTGGGGTTTTCCTTCTGCAAATGCTCTTGTGCTTTCTCTGTGCTCTAATCTCTCTAGCAAGTTTGAGTCTTTTCGTTGTCTCTGGTTGTGGATTGTCGTTTGCTGTTATATATCAGCTGTGCTCATGCCTACTCTTGTCAATTACAGTGGTAAGCTTTCTGGGCTTTTTTATTTTGATTCTGTTTTTGCTTTGTGGGTTTTGATTTTTCTTGGCTTTGGTCTTATGGGTTAGTGTCTTTGTTGATATGCATGATCTATATTGTGAATTATGATGATTCTAAATTGCCAATGATTTTGATTCCTTGCTTAGTTGAATAAAGTTTAATACTTTACTTATTTATGGATTAGAAATTTATATGTGTTTAGGTGCTTAGTTTTTCCCTTGAATATCAATTAATTATAAATAGTTATTTTCCTAGGAAGAAATTGGGTCTTGGGTTTAGAATGATGTTGCACTGATTATACCTTTATACATAGGGACTGTGTGGCTGATTGCTTGATATATATGGGTTTTGCAGAGAATTTTGATAGGTTTAGATCAAGTTTATATGAGGGAATTTGTAGCTGATATTAGAATTGTATTGGGGTTTTTCAGGTGATGATGAGTTTTACTCTGGGGGCTTGTATTCTATTGGCTCCCATGTTGATTTGTATTGCCCTCCTAGAAAGCGGGCCCGGCTCAGCGCCTCCCCGTTTGCCCTCGAAGGAAGCCTCTTCGAGCAGGCCGAGAAACCTTCCATCGACGTTCTTCCGGATGAGTGCCTTTTCGAGATCCTTAGGCGTGTGCAGGGCGGCAAAGAGAGGATCTCTAGCGCTTGCGTTTCGAAGAGATGGCTTATGTTGATGAGCAGTATCCGCAGGGCCGAAATGCCCTCTAAGTTGGAGCTGTCTAGCGATGTGGAGATGGTTGATTGTGGGGAGGATCAGGAGATTAAGACCGAAGATGGGTATCTCACAAGGTCTTTGGAGGGGAAGAAGGCAACGGATATTCGTTTGGCTGCGATCTCGGTGGGAACTAGCAGCCGTGGAGGGCTTGGGAAGTTGTCGATCCGGGGGAGTAACTCCATCCGCGGGGTTACCAACCTTGGCGTCTCGGCGATCTCCCGGGGTTGCCCTTCGTTGAAGGCTCTCTCGTTGTGGAATGTTCCCGCCGTCGGGGATGAAGGTCTATTTGAGATCGCGAAAGGGTGTCCGTTGTTGGAGAAGCTCGACCTTTGCCATTGCCCTTCGATCTCCAACAAGGGTTTGATTGCGATCGCCGAGAGTTGTCCAAATTTGGCAGCTTTGAACATCGAATCGTGCTCAAAGATCGGTAATGAGGGATTGCAGGCTATTGGAAAGTTCTGCTCAAAGCTGCAGTCCATATCTATCAGAGACTGTCCTCTTGTCGGGGATCACGGAGTGTCAAGCCTCCTATCGTCGGCTTCTTCAGTGCTATCAAAGGTGAGGCTTCAGGCTTTGAACATCACGGACTTCTCCATCGCAGTGATTGGGCACTACGGAAAGGCCATCACCAACCTAACCCTCACCGGGCTCCCAAACGTTAGCGAGAAAGGATTTTGGGTGATGGGAAACGCTCAAGGTCTTCAGAAGCTGGTGTCATTGACAATCACGTCCTGCCGCGGGATAACAGATCTGAGCCTAGAAGCCATGGGTAAGGGTTGCGCGAGTCTGAAGCAGATGTGCCTCCGTAAGTGCTGTTTTGTGTCCGACAACGGCCTTGTAGCTTTTGCTAAAGGCGCAGCGTCGCTTGACAGCCTGCAATTGGAGGAGTGCAACAGGGTTACACAAGCCGGGATCGTCGGTGCTCTCTCGAACTGTGGAACAAAATTGAAGTCTCTTACCCTTGTGAAGTGCTTGGGTATCAAGGACATAGTTTCTGGAGTATCGATGTCCTCTCCGTGCAGATCTCTTCGATCCCTTTCGATCCGAAGCTGCCCTGGTTTCGGTAGTGGCAGCCTGGCCATGGTGGGGAGACTCTGCCCTCAGCTTCAGCACGTGGATCTGAGCGGGCTTTATGGGATCACAGATGCTGGGATTCTCCCACTTCTCGAGAGCTCGGAGGAAGGACTGATCAACGTGAACCTCAGTGGCTGCATGAATTTGACAGACGAAGTTGTTGTATCTTTGGCCAAGTTGCACGGATCCACGCTCGAGTTGTTGAATCTCGACGGGTGCAGGAAGATCACCGATGCGAGCTTGGCAGCCATCGCAGACAACTGCTTATTGCTCAGTGATCTAGACCTTTCGAAATGCGCCGTCACCGACTCTGGCATCTCTGCCCTTTCATGCTCGAAGCAGATCAACTTGCAAGTTCTGTCTCTGTCGGGTTGTTCCCAAGTAACGAACAAGAGCATGTCGTCCCTGAAGAAATTGGGCAAAACCCTGATCGGGTTGAATCTCCAACACTGCAATTCAATCAGCAGCAGCACGGTCGAGGTGCTAGTGGAGAGCTTGTGGAGATGCGACATCTTGTTCTAATCAAACCAATCAAACAATAAGTCGGCCTTTTTGGGAAAAGGCATAAATAGAAGCGTCGGAGATAGTTAAGTCCCTTAAGTCTGGTTTTGGTTCTAAACACGGTAGATCCTTTAAAGCTCGTACAGTTAACTCACAGGAGCAGCAACGTTTCCGCATACAGTTTTTCGCCCATCAGCAGAGAACCACCCGAAACGCTTAGTTGTTTTCCGGGGGACTTTGGCCTTCACCATCACCCTTTTTTTTTTTTTTTTGCAGGCTTCCGTTATCGCCTGTTCAAACTGTTTAGCCCCTGGCCATCCCCAGGCGGCTGCCTCTTTCATGGCCACGGTCCCCCGAGAATACAGTCACCAAGTCCCGGTCCCAAGGTTCTCCGCTCGCCCGGCGCCTCTGTCTTGTCATGTTAGGGCCTTCGCTGCGCCTGGTGTTTTAGCTTAGCTTATGGTCAAGCTTTGTCTTCTGTGTTTTGTTTGAAATCAGTTAGTTTTCATTGTGGTAAGAGTAAAAAAAGTTACAAGTGTACTTTTACTCTTTGTGTGTTATAGGGAAGTTGTTTTTCCCTTTTCATGAGCCTTTGTTTAGTGTTGGAGTTTTGCTTAGTGCAGTTTCTAAGCGTGTTGTTCCTCAGAGCTATGGGCTTTGGTGGTGGTGGCATATTTTTCAAATTTGCCATCTTAACCCTGTTTTTGGGGTTTTTTCTCTTTTTTCCCCATCATGGTCCTGTGGTTTTGCAGGTATCTCCTGCTTTTAAATTGTAATTTGCAACTCCTTTTAATAATAATGAAATGGGTTGTTTATATATATTTATATTAGCCAAAATTACTTCTCTTGATATGTAGTTGTTTCCTCTTGAAAATATTCACTACAAAAATATGGCACCCTATATAATTGAGAGAAATGGAGAGAAAAAAGGTGGAAAAAGTTCATTAAGTGTAAAGATGGCAACTTTTCTATTTTTTAAATTTAATCCTCCATAATAATTAACAAAAATAAATAATAGAATAATGATATAAATAATTATATTCGATTTTTCGTCTTTCTTTTTTCAACCAATTAACTTTAATTAAGTTTCAAGCTTTTCTACTCTATATTTCCAACTCTCGCCAAACATTTGGAAGACAAGACACCAAAAATTTATTGCTTTTATCATAAGTAAATCACTTCATTATGTATATTAATGTGGACTTTGGAGAGGAGAATTAGTTACCCTTCTTAATGGTCTTACCATTACATTCTCAATATTACGCGTCAACAATAAAACAGAATTATCACGTGATAATAAATATAGCTAGTGAGATATTTTCAAGTAAAATATATATATATATATATATACAATAATTCATTTTTCAATAATATATAGTGCCACTAGTAAGCAATGGTTGACAATTAGGCATCTATAGATATAGGGAAAAGCATGTGGTGGTGGGTTAAAGAAGTGATATAAGTAATGATATGAGTTGGATCCTCTTTAGAACCTAAAAATGCCTCTTGGCCCGCCTATGCTTTTTTGCACCATTTTCACTTGTTTGCTCGTCTCACTGCATATTCCGCGTCCTTCACATGCCTATGTCTCTCTTATGTGTTTCTTTATTAGAAAAAAAATTATAAAAAAAAAAAAGAAAAGAAATTTTTGCTTGCACTGTTAATAGAAGGTGGGTCACTTTGGTTTGTTCTAATAGTGTCTCATTATTGGTGATCATTATAGTGTCTCATTATAGAAGTTGATTAGTGTTTTTTTGAATTGAGAATAAAAATTTTTAGTCATTTAATATTTTTCAAAAGGGCCATATAAGAAATTGGTCATTTTAAAGGTAAAATTTGAAGGATTTAGCCTTAGAATGTTAAAATTAAAGATTTAGTCGTAACATACGTGTAACATAATTATGTAATAAAATGTCAAACTTAAGGATTTGGCTAAGTAAATTATACCATTTGTTAGTAATGAACACCCTACAAGTGATAGTTTATAGCAAGTGGTAGAATTCCTAAGACCACAAACTATTTATTAGTTAGTTAGATGTTAAACTTTACTAGATATTATCTTGTTAGCAATTGACCACTCTAGGGCACATTTTACAGAATTTAATTGTATTAGATGTTTATTCTTATGGATTAGCTAAGTATTAGTGATGCTCTAAGAGCATAACTCAATCGGTAAGTAACTAATATTTATAATTATGCATTTTTTAGTTATAATCCTAGAGAGAAAAGAGGAAAATAAAAAGGAAATTTTGATGAATGCCTTTTTTAACATATTAATAATTTGTACCTTATTTGTGTTGCACTTTTAATTTATATTCTATGTATACCACTTATATATAAATTATTAAGTAACATGTAAATTATTATTATTTTTTTTTTTTTGCAATTCCCAAAAAAAAAATGATTTGAACCATGGCCCATCATCATCCCACCTTTTTAGTACCAGTGATCACAATCATTTGTGATACTTAAACATAATTATGTGAGGAATATTAGTACTCTTTACAAATAAACTTACACTTGACATTCACATCCTTTCTTCTTTTTTTTTTAATATTAAAACATCCTTTCTTCTCCGTTGAAGTCAGTTGAATTTTTATTTATTTATTTTTTTCATATTCCAAAAGTGGCTCAACCATTTTTTCTTAACCCATGATAAAAAAAAAAACAATAGAAACAAAGAAAAGTCAACTCTAGCCAGTGAAGAAGAGATTGGAGTTGTTAGATAGAATGTGAATGTGGAAGTTACTGTCGGTTTTGCAATCAACAAGGAATGACCTTTTTTGTCGTATGTGGTCAAATTTTGGTACACAAGACAAGAAGTTTAAAAAGCAAAGGACGTTACTATAGCTCTTGCAAAAAAAATAAAAATAAAAAGGGACATTAGTGTAGTTAATAACCAATAAACTAGTAAAATAAATGGGAAAACTACCATAATCCTTTCTTCTATTTGTTCAAAATATAACGATCTTCCTTTTTATTTTTTGAAATATAAAAATAATCTTTATCTTTTCAAAAACTACATAAAGTATATATTAATTTGTTGTCCAAAAAATGTAAATTTTTAGTACATTTATTTTAATTCTCATCAAAAATTGTATAAGCAGCAATCCTTAAAAAAATCTATATTACAATTAGATATTTAAATCATTTGTGAAAAATTACATCATTTGGTCAACATAAGGAATAATTTTGGTATGTTTTACAAAAACTATGAATTTCGAGAAATAAAAGGGATGATTATGATATTTTGACGATATAGAAATGATGATTATGATATTTTCTCAAATAAAATTACTATTGTAATTAAAATAAAAAAAGTCTTTGTTCAGCCACTCGATCGTGATTGACCATTGTTTGCACGATTCTGCTCGAAGTAAATTTTTCCATAGCAACACCGTATAAATTTTTTTAAAACACTGATATACAATTAGAGTTAAAACTTTCTTTGTGCAAGATTTTTGACATGGGAATTATAGGATATGAATTAATGATGTACAATCATTCTATGATCATGATTAGTGACATGATATTATAATTAGATAGGTACTAAATTGTTTGGCGTACAAGATTTCATAAACATATATAAGAGCAAATTGTACTAGATATGCATAGGAATAGGCACAATTGGCCTACCCTATAAGGCTTGTCCCCCAAAACCATGTGGTTTCTCTGAACCCAAGATTTTTGAGCTGTCACATTTTGCCTCTTTCGCTTCTGTACACAGATTCTCTCCCCCTAGATATATGCCAATTTCAACTTCTTTCATCATTGTGTTCCATATTTGTGTCAATAATTTCAAAGCCATTTTAAGGAAAATGATTAGAATGTGTGTGTGTATATATATATACACACTATTCAAGCATCCTATTTAACATTCTAGTTTGACTTGTGACCAGCTTGGCAAGCTCATAAGTCATAAGATATATTTAAAAAAAAAAAAAAAAGGTTTAACGTGAAAAAGTTCATATCCTTTTTTTTTTCATTATTACATTTACAAGTGAAAATCTCATGATTTTCTCTAACTTTCAAGACGTCTTTAAATTGGTGATTGATTTTAAAACTGTTTAGTTGTAGTTTTTAAATCTAAATCTAATAATCGTATATATCACCCACCTATATCACATGTTACACTTTGAGTTTTTTGTCAAAATTAATTTTAGAAAGTTATTGACGATAAACCAAAACTAGTTTAGTTGATAGAAGACCTATTTAGATATGTTTCAAAAGACAGACATTAAAATGTTAAGGCTTATATTATACACCGCTCGCAAAAATGACAAAGCTTGAAAAGAAGTACTTAACAAATATTTAGCAAAGCACATATATACACAGAGTTTGAAACCAATCATGAATGTCAATTGTATAAGCATGTGTATGTACATATGTACGTCACACCGATGTATGCTTATTTAATTTATAGCCATATTGTGGACATTATTTAATTAGACTGAAAAATGAAAATGATGGGCAATCATATTCTCAAAGAATTGAACAAAACAATTGTATTCCAAAGAATGTAGGAGCATAATATTTATCATTCTTGGCTTGTTTTGACTTATTTTTATGTGTCTTAAGACAGACTTGGTCTGGATTTCCAAGAAGAGCCAAGCCCTAGAAACAAGATGTGTGGTTCAACAACAAAAGAAGAGCAATTAATTTGAGAATCATTGTTGTGAAACTAGTGATAATTAAAGCCTATAGCCAAAAAAAATGTAGCCACATGAGCTTTGTACGATGACAAGCAAAAGATGGAATAGTGCTTCACTAATTTGAAAAGACAATCCGTTCAGTCATCAGAAGAAATTGAAGAAAATGGTAAGTTCAGTCACTCAAACAGTAGCTCTTCAAAGGACAGTTTTGAATTTAATTTCAGAAAATGTCTTTCTATGGGGGTCCCTCCAATCAGATGCATTGTATTGGACAAAGAAAACCCAGTTAAATCATATCAATTTACTTGCATTTCATTTTCATTATTAGTGCATTTTCACACTCATGTAATAGTTACATACAACAAAAGACAAAAAAAATACACAATAAATTTTTTATTTTTATTTAGGGTTACAACATACGTAATATTAATGTAAACATTTCGTTTGTCTTTATGTATTATAATGAATTGTATTATGTTATAATATATAAATTTATTCAATTCGTGATTGATCTGTATATAAAATAATAAGAAAATAATATGATTTAATACAAAGAATTTTTCTTTTGTATTGTTTAAGTGTGTGTTTTATCATGCAATATCATATGTAAGTTAAACATACCAAACATCGTATTGTATTATCTAAAAGGAACGTGCCATTGATTATTATATTTTTATAATGATATGAGTTAGCACTAGTAATAATAAGAGTCATTCGGTAGTAATCTCAAATACAAAGTTTGAGTAATTTTAATTTGAGTTATTGATTGTTTTTATTGTTTGCTAAAATTAGAGTTCAAATTAATGTTTGTATATCAGTTTTATTTGATATTAAAATTGAAATTGTAAGAAAAAAGATTTGCATGCGGAATTAAAAAAAAGTTGTTTTTTACTGTACTAGTAAGAATATATGAATCTATTTCTTTTGTATTTGACTTAAGGACATTAATTAGTTAAATGTAGCAATGGTATGCGATTTCAATTTTGGTGATTCTAAATGCTATCCAAACGATCCCATAGCAATCTCAAATATACAAATTATATTATTTTTATTTGAATTATTGTTTGACAAAATTTTGAGGTTAAATTAATATTTATGAGTTTGATTTGGTATTTGAACTAATATTGTAAGAGAGAATATTTGTATTGGGAATTGAAAAAACTTTATTTACTGTAATAAGAATATATGAATCCAATTTTTTATATTTGAGTTAAATGCTAGCTAAACGACTGGGTACGTACTAGTAGTAGTAGTTTATCTCTAATTTATTTTATAATCAACATAGCTATATATATACAAGATCCATGCTCATTTTACCACAAGTATATCCAGTAAAAAGCTTATGTCTTTTGGTATCTCTTCTTTTCACCGGAGACTTCAAACCCTTTGTGATCTGTTCATTTCACTCTCAGACAAGATCTGTGATGATCATGGCCTCATCATCACCAGTGAAATACCTCAATTGGCCTAAGATTGCTGTCATTCTCATCCTCATGTTCTTGTCTCTCACACTATTCTTTTCTTCTAACTCAGGTATATATATGATATACATATATATACACACACATACACACATATCTATTTTTAAACCTTTTCAACTAGAGATCATTGATAACGAAAGGCCCTAAATATATGACTTGTTCATAAAATTGGAACCAAATTATTTTACACTTTATCAAGAACAAACTTTGTTGCTTGTATGTATGTATGAATGTATATATATATATATATATGTGTGTGTGTGTGTGTGTGTGTGTGTGTGTGTGTGTGTGTGTGTACACTTTTTTTATTTCTTATAATATTTTCTTGTGCTTCTTCTTTTGGGGTTTTGTTTTTGTGAGCAGGTGATGAGTCAGTGACAGTACTTCCAAGTCCAAGATCAGACCATATAGTTGATAGTGATGATGATTTGATGAAGAGAATGAAAAAGGTGTTGGGTTCAAAGCCACCAAGGTGCGTGAACAAGTGCTTGAACTGTAGGCCTTGCATGGCTGCTTTGGTGATATCGCAACGCCGCAACAATGGCGCCAATGAATCGCCTCATGACCGTGAGACTAGTTACTATCTTTTGGCTTGGAAATGCAAGTGTAGAGACAAGATCTTTCAACCTTGAAAAGGGTTTTTTTTTTTTTTTTGTTTTGTTAAAGAGAGAGCTTATTTTAGGTTTAAAATGAGGAAAATGTTTCCACGTTTTTTTTTTTTTTTTTTCACTTTGGCTTAGTTAAGTAGTGTGTATTATAAGGGCTATATCTTTGTAGTTGTTAGCTCTTCTTATATAGTGGACTTAAATCTCTCTCTCTCTCTCTCTCTCTCTCTCTCTCTCTCTCTCATGATGAATGAATTATAGTAATATCGCTTCCTCTTCAGATGTTCTTGATCTATAACGAGGGTTTGTGTGAATTGTAGGTTTAACTATATTCCAAGCAAAAGAACATGTTAATCAGCTATATATCTACATGTATGAAAGGGGGGGAAAAAAATTCAAGGTACTAGAATCTCATCGAAGTAACCAAACATGCCATTAAAAAAAAAAGCCTTATTCTATCGTACTCCTAAACAAAAATACGAACTTAAGTTGTTGAATGCTTTTATTCCCCGACCAACATTATCTTTATGCAAATGATCTAATATTGCAGGCGCGTTTTTATCCCAGAAAATAGTATGATGTACTATAATACGAAAGGAAATTGTTACATGAAGAAATATAATTCCGAATTTTATTTATTTTTTAATTGTCAAGAAAATTGCTTCTAGACACTAGACAGTACTAATTTACGCATAAAACTTGAAGAACTAGCATTTCCCAAATTGCTTTCGTCTATCAATATTTTATATTGCATTTTAGAGATTTTCCCTAGCTAATATTTATATAAGTGTCTTCTTTTATATTCAATGTCATGCCATAAGCCCGTACTCAATAACTTAGCCGTGATATTCGCACAATGGAAAAGAAAGGAAAACTAAATATGGTAATTGATTTGGTTCATTATGAATTGATGATCATTTTAACCACCCACAATATATCATTCCAATTACAATCAAGAGACAAAATTCCCAGCACACTATTTACACGGTAAAGATTGTTCATGGGAAAAGTTAACTACAATATTTTTATAATTGATAGTGTCATATTTTCAGTTTATGAAAAATGCGACTTTCTGCAACCAAACTAGATAACCTAAAACCAATACATGTATATGCCAAGCGATAGTACATTTTCTCCAAGAACCAGCATTCTGAAGAACGGGTTTTGGGCGAGGATTATTACACTCTCCTATGTTCGATGAGCCTACCGATTTGCTTCACGTCCAAGGAAAATGGATCAGCAAGTCATGGTTCTCAGCAGAGTGGAAGTTGCCAAACCCTCCGTCGGTTTCCAGATAATCTTCTCAAGTTTGGCATAGAAGTTCTTGTAAAACTGTAAAAATGAATGCTGAGCAAAGACTTTGTGTGGAATTATTCATGCTAGTAATCGTTGAAGAGAAAAAGATACAAAACTATGTTAATAGGCTCGACAATAAATCCGATGGCGTGTTTATATATGACAATTGAAATCATCAATCTAAGCTGAGGATTGGACCAACTTTATGCTTGGGTATAGATAATAAATGATGAGACAGCTGAGGATGTTATTTGTAAGGCCAAAAACATGAACAAAAGCAGGAAAAAAAATCAACAAAATCAAAGAGTAATATGATTTGAAAATTTATAAACTGCAAATGAAGGGTAACCTTGTGATATTCAAGAGTATCCCCAGCAGCTTTTCGGACATCTACCATGAAAAGGGACGGTGCAACTTCGAAGACCTGCATAGAAAGGGTACAAATGGATTAGATACAATATATGTATCTCCTTAGAGAGACAGAAAAAAAAAAAATGGTTAACGTGATAAAGATTCTAAAGAGCCAGTAATATAGACCAAATCCAATAAGTTACCTCCAGAACAACCGCAAATTGTCCGGCCCTGTTTGCTGATATACCTTCAAGTCTTGTCTACGAGTGAAAACATTTTATTGATTGAATTAGTGTGTGTTAAATAACTTAAACTACACAGAAATAGGGAAAGAGATAGAGAATCCTAAATATCCTTCGTGTGGAAATGAGAAGAAAAAATCACACACGTGAACATTATATAGGTACCTTGTAACCGCGGGTATGGACTTTGAGACCCATTGACTCTGCAACAGCTTCAACAGATGAAATTATAGTTTTTGCAGGTTCGCGAGAAACAAAACGAGTCTGCCGTTTTACATAATCCTGCAAGTCATAGGAATGAAAATTTCATAATCTTGTTTCTTTAACAAAACATGACCTGAGATACATCTGCAACAGAAATCCACCAAGCACAAAGGAGGCACGACATCATTTTCATTTTTCATACACGCACATTATAAAAAGATATGACAGATCATATTTGATTATTTAAACAACCTCAAAGCACGGTTTTTTTTTTTTTTTTCTATACAAGTGCATGCTTAAGATCTATATTCTACTTTATACCTAACCAGATATTTGATTCCAAGTACTTCACTGATCCTGTCAAACATCAAAGGCACAGACAAAGAAAAACAAAAAGAAGAGAACCAATATTGCGTTTCGAAATTATAACATAGTTATAATAGTTGTAACATTTCTCCACAACAATGGAGTTAACAACTGAAAACATTATTATACAGATTGACCTGTCTGGAAGGACCAGAATATTGGATACAGATTAGAAGGTAACATTTACATTTCAAGATAATAACAAACTTTTTGTGGTGACATGATTCCAAACTATGGAAACGTAAGCAATATATTAAGCAAGAACCTGATGGAGATCATAGTTTTCAAAACCATACAACATACCTGCCGCCTGTCAAATAGTGCAGATAAGTTTAACCCTTGGGATAAGGTTATCATTTCAAATGCATTCATTAGCAAAGGACCGCCCTCGTTACTCTCCGACTGTTCAGCTACATATCCGTCCTGTAAAATATCAATCTCTAAGATTTAAGAAAGGTAGCCATAAGCACAAATAATTCCAACAGAACAGATCTCTGAAGGTCACTTGAGTCATTTTCAGTTCTCTGAGCTGTTGTAACCTACCATCTAACTCAAATTAACATGCAAATAAAGAATTTTTTCAATGGGCCAAAAGGAAGAAGATCAACCTCAATATCGTCGAAAACTGCACAAACATCATCCAAATTAACTTCCTCATCTTCCCTATGCTCGACGGGCGCATAATTCTTGCGGAACCACGGATCTTTTCTTATTCCATCAATTCGAATTCGCTGTTTTAACATGGGAATCAGTTAAAAGGCAAGAACATATATAACGATCCTTAGTCTTGAGCACGATGACAATGTTTCTATTCTCAAGAGAGAAGAAAGTAAATCTGTTAATCTTCAAACCATTTGTAAACTTTACAGAGGGGTCATGTCAAAGACTTACAGTTTCAGGATTGGGATCAAGTATCTTATGTATCAATGACTTTGCCCCATGAGAAAACCAAAATGGACAAGAAAACTCCGCTGCATTTATCTATAGATGCAGAAGGATAGTTAGCAGCTCAAATTTCCCAACTGCTTTACATGCTAATCAGAAAAAGGATTATGTTAATATACTCCCAATTGTTAGTTTTTATTAAACAGATCAATGGAAGGAGACCTTTTTGTATAAAGTAGGAAGATCAGTCTCATCAAATGGCAGATACCCAGCCATTATAACAAAAAGGATGACACCACACGACCACACATCAGCAGCTGCACCGTCATAACCCTGGCTGCCAAGCACCTGTTTGGCAAGAGCACATCTTATTAGAATTGTTAAAGACAACAAGTAAACACCTGAAAAGCATTTTCAACTTGTTGCTTCTAGAATTTACTGGTAACAAAAATAAAAATAAGCAGACACCGACCAGGTAAAAAGGATCAGAAGGTGTACTTGTTAAACAATTGGTGAATTCTGAATTATCTATAATAGCAAACCTTCTATACTAAATTTAGTGTTAGTGTAGTGAGTCACTTCACCGTATCCAATAGCTGTCTTTCCAACCCCGCAGTTCAGTTGTTAAAAAAAAGTCAAAACAACATTACATCATAGGTTATTGCAAATGTACCTCTGGTGCAACATAATTTGGGGTTCCACATGTTGTATGAAGAAGACCAACCCCCTGCTCAAGAACCAAGGCAAGAGAAAGAAGAAAGTTACAAAAAGATTACAAACATAGGCAGTTATGATAAAACCAAAAAAAAAAATTGCTATAAACGAAACTAAGTCTAGCTTACTTGCTGAGGCAATGCACTTAAACCAAAGTCAGAAACCTTCAACTTTCCATAAGAATCAAGGAGGAGATTTTCAGGCTGAAAGACACAAGGAAGGGAAGACATTAATTGGGATCATAATAGACAATGTAGTGAAATCACGTTCTCCAGAACAAATTATTTGAGCAGACTGCAGGGTATTGATAGGCACCTTCAGGTCTCTGTGATACACCCCCTTGCTATGACAATGAGAAACTGCATCTATAAGCTGTTGAAAGTATCGCCTTGATTCTTGTTCCGGAAGCTTTCCTTGGTGAACCTGAAATCCAAATGGACTGTCAAAATTTTCCAACACAGAAACCGTGAGTGTAATCTTCTAATGCTTAATGTTTTAACTAAAAAGTATTCTAATCAAGAAATACTAAGAAGCATATCCATAAAGATAGAGTAACCTTACAATTTTGTCAAACAATTCTCCACCCGCTACAAACTCAAGAATTATGTATATCTTTGTCCGGCTAGACAAAACCTGGAACTCAAAGTTTAGGTGAGAAATTGAGTGAACAAAACAAAAATCCTTTTCAGTAATG
Organism: Boehmeria nivea var. tenacissima; assembly: GCA_018132145.1. Lineage (NCBI taxonomy): Eukaryota > Viridiplantae > Streptophyta > Magnoliopsida > Rosales > Urticaceae > Boehmeria > Boehmeria nivea. The sequence continues at coordinate 10,277,296 of CM030885.1, read as the reverse complement.
ATATTAAGAACAAATGAATAAAGAGTAACATAAACTAATTGACCCTTATGATAACGAATACCATGAAAGAACAGAATAAGCATACCTCATGCAACCTAACTATATTAGGATGCCTGACGATCTTCATTATGGATATCTCTCTTTTAATCTGGAGCCCAAAACCCGAAAAAAGAAAAACAAAAATCCAAATTATTTCAGAAACAAGCATGGAGCCATAAGCTACCATTTGCTCAATCTGCAAAATTCCAAGTGGGATTTGAGAAAGCGGCTACCTGATCAACCATTCTGTGCTTAAGAATGGTGCTTTTGGCCAAAACTTTCATGGCCACGCTCTCGCCCGTCTCAGTGTTCCGGGCAAACTTAACCTTGGCGAACGTGCCTTCGCCAATGGTTCGGCCGACCTCATACTTCCCAACCTTTCTTGTCACTCTCTTCATTTACTCTCCAAGCTTATTCCCCGGTTAGCTAACTAATTTTTTTCTTTTTTTCAATTTTCAGCAAAAAGTAAGCTTTGTATAGCGGCCTAATGACATGACAAAGACTATTATCACTATTCTTATCAACAAAAAAGATCCAAAAGTCAAACTACTTGATAAAGTTTCAGTTGAATATCTGGAAATGAAGAAAGGGACAACAAAACACAAAGGTATAAACACTATTTCTGATCAATAAGCTCAACAATTCAATATAATTCGACCAAATAACAATCTCAAGTACTTTGTATGAAAAAGAAAAAAGAAAAAAAAAAAAGCTTTCAAAATTTAATTCCGAGATAACAATGTACGAACTGAACAACACAACAATTCTAACGCTTAACAACTGAGTGATCAAACTCAAAGGCATAAAAGCAAAAATAATAATAATAATAATAATAAATTCCGAAACTTTTCAAGCCATGAATCGTCTTCGTGAATCAAACGAAATACTATTCTCATCGACAAACAGAGATAATAGGTAATAGCAAAATAATAATGATAATAACAATAAAGGAATATTCCGATCAAAACCTCACCGGCAATGGAGAATATGCTGAGGAAATTCGGCCGAGCTCCGGCGAGAGAAATCGAGCTGGTTTTGAATTGAATCGACCAAGCTCGATCGTTAATGGCAGTGAGAGAGAGATTTGGTAAAGAAAAGAATGTCTGAGAAATAACCGCTTGATATAAATTGCAAATTACTATAAGGCAAGACATTTGTTATACGTGTATTATATTTATATTTATGGTTTAATCCTTAATTTTATAAAATTATAATTAAATTTTGTAAATTTTATTTTTAAAATATGTAATTTCTTAATTTGTCCGTATATATAAAGCTGAGTGTTTCTCGAAGCGATATAATTATTATGTCACCATTCATGACTTTGGTTAAAAGAATTGACACAGAGTTGAATCACTGTTTTTATGTTATAATTCTTTCTTGTTAATATTCACAAACCTATTTTCACACCAAGTAAATGGAAAACCAAAGCATTTTTTTATGTTTTTTCTTTTTCTTTCCTGCAGGAAAGATCCTTCTTTTACATTAAAATATAAATCTCAGCATAAAAAGAAAATACAAACTTTGATAACACCTAATATCAAGTAGGCAAAACTGGAAAAAAAAAACTCTGCAATATGAAACGAAAAGAGCACTAGTGCTTCTGATTTTTTTCTTTCTTTATTATTAGGTCTCAAGTACTGATAATAAAACAGGAAAAAAAAAAAAAAAAAAGAACAAAAAACAAAGGGAAGTTGATACAAGCCTTGATTATTTCTCCCACACGGTTAAAAAGAGAAAAGAGAAAAAAGAAAAAAGAAAGAAAATTACACATAAAAGAGTGAATTATTTATACAAAATTATTTTGACCTCTAATGAGAATTATTATTGAAATGATTTTAAATAGTGTTCAATTATCTAAATGATTTGCCAATAAGTCATATATTTGTGCCGCACAACACACGTGTAAGGTCTTGTTTATTAAAATTCAAGGTGTTCGGCACCTATGGTCCCTGTACTTTGGGACTTTGTACACTTTAATTCTTGAATTATTTTTAGAGGCACTTAAGGTTCTTGGATTTTTAATTTTTAGACATGTTTAGTCCTTATGTACCCATCAATTTTAATTAAATTAATACCAAAATTATACATATATCATTTGCATTATGTTCTATTGCATAGAAATAAAATTAGATAGATCAAAATCACATTAAATGAAAATTTACTAAACCTTTTGAAATGTATTCTTCAATTTAATAAGAAAAAATATATAATTTTGACTAATATGACTTATTTTCATAAAAATATGACTTATTTTCATAAAATTAGAAACTAATACAAGTGATATATGTGTAATTTTTGTAGTAATTTAATTAAAATTGAGAAAAATGAGTGAATAAGTGAAATTTTTTTAAAAAGTTTAGTGGTCAAATTTTAATTTTTTTTTGTAGCCCGTCGTGATTCAAGCGATGGATGATGTAACTTTGACACTTTTCAATAAGTAAGGAAGCAAAAGTATAGTCTTTTAACAATAAGGTGCATTTAAACTTAATAGCACAAGATCAAGTGGTATTTTTGTATTTTTTTCCAAAAATTAACGAGTAGGGAAGAAAGTTGTCAAAACTTAAATATTTAAGAACTATAAGTGCCTATTAAAATAATTTAGGAACCAAAGTGTATAACATCTACAAATATAAGAACCATGGTGCTAATTACCCTAAAATAAAAAACCCCACGTAAAATTAAATATGACGTAAATTTTAAATATGACATAATAATGAAAACTTATGCGAACTGCTCAATAGAAATAAATTTTTAAAAATAGAGGAAATAAAAATTTTTGTTGTCAAAGTTTCTTTAAATAAAAAATCAATTTTTTTTTTCAAAAAGTTGTTTGTTTTTTCATTTCTACACTTTACAAACTATCATTTTGTGTTTACTATTTAAAAAATAATAATAATAAATAGTGATTATCATATATATTTTATGTTTTTTAAAGTGGTCAGTTAGGTAAATAGTCATTTTAAACTGTGTGTTTTTAAAAAATAGTTATAGTTTCAAAAAATTTAAAAACTAGCCAAAATTACTGTAAAAAATTTATAATAATATCAAAATTACACATAAAGTTATTGTCAGAAATTTTTGATATGTGCTAGAAATTTTGTCAAAATTTTTTTACAGTGCTAGTTTTTAAATATTTTGAAACTGTAACTATTTATATATATATATATATATATATATATATTCCTAATCAAAACATGCTGACCAAAAATTTAAATAAGTGGCAGGTAAATCACATGTCACTATAAGCAGAAAGAGGTTAGCAATATTTCTAAAGTTCAAAAGTTTTTCAAACCTTAAATTATGAATTTCCTAGACGCCCACAAGAGTTGTTGATGAAGTGATAACTATAGAGTTGACAATTTTTTTTTTGGGCAGTACTAATTTATTTCCCAAACTTTGGTCATAATCTAGTATGAAGCTTAAAATTAAGTTATTTTATTAATGTGAAATCAGTATATTTTAATGAACAAATGGTCCTATTATTTGGGTCATCCTATTTAAAACATTTCTTCTCTTCTGAAACACATTAATTAATTTATACAAATTTTAAGTAATTTTAAGACTTTGTTTGGTAAACGGGCTCGAACTTGTTTTGGGTCATTCAAACGAATTTATCAATTTAAATCGTTGTTTGAAAACTTCTTTTTGAATAATATCAAAATGATCAAAACTCATTCAAACCCTTAAAATTTAAATTTCACACACCCTCAAATTTTAATAGTTTTAATTCATTTTCAATAATTTTTTTATTTGATATTTAAATTAGCATAGTATGATTTTATTTCATATTCAAAATAAAATCACATTTTTTAAACTTTTTTTTTTTTTTTGGTTTTGCTTTGTATAATGATAACATTGTTCGGTCAATAATTATCTGCGATGGCGTATAATAAAAGCGGCTGCGACATTATAGGAATCAGATAAGAATAATTTCCCTTAAATTCAAAGGAAAAGACATTTAAATTTGATCAAGTATGGTTGAGTGTCCGAATAGCCAAGTAAAAAGCAAGCAATTCTACACACATTAATGTAATAATGTGTCAAGTCTAACAAGCTTATCACAACCTAAGCGTGATAAATGTTGTATTTATACTGGTTTTTAGGCTAGCTAGATTGAAAGCTACATAATTTTGACAAATATCTCTAAAAATCCCATAGTGGTAATTAAAGTTATAGACTAACCATAATCTTCTGAGTTAATCATATTTGTACCCAAATCATAAGTCAAATCTCGTGATAGTTCATATTATGTCTTTAAAGTGATCTTCGATCTACAAAAAGCTATCAAATGTTAGTCCACAAACAATAGTTTATCGGAATTTTGGTGACTTTTCAATTTATTATCTACTAATTATGCATGACATATCTAAAACATCTTTTTTTTTTTCTGCTGAATTTTATAAGTTGTCTATCAAATTAGATGGCTTCGAAAATCGGATGAATAATTTAAAGATTATTTAAAAGTCACAGATTAAAATGAAAATAAATTGGCATATAATTGAGGAGACAAAAATTTGATTAGCACTAATATGTTTCTCTTCTTTTTTTTTTTTTTTTTTTCTATTTTGTGAATTCATAGTAGATTGAAAAAAACTATGAAAAAAACTATGTAATGTTGAGTTCCAATAATTTTACTTTTCATTACTTCTACTTTAGTGGTGGATTGCGCCTAGGGTACTAAATAGCTATTTCAGTTGAACAATATCCAAATTTGTCACGATAAATTATCCAGTAGTAAAATAGATATACATACTTAAAAAATAATTTTTTTTTAAAAAAGTAACTAAGATTTGGCATTTTTTTTTAATTATTGCTACTTGTATTACGTATGTAGAGACACTCAAAGTGTTCCACTTCCACCCATTGTTCCTTTTCCTTTTACTTGTAGTACGTACGAAGAGACGTTCAAAAATTTTCCACAAGATTGTCGTTTAATGAGACCTTATGTCGTTTCTTTTAAAACGAAACGACATGCCATTCGTAATAGCCTTTTGGTTTTTGGTTTACAGATTATGCATTGGACTTGTCGTTTGCTCGTCTTATGTCGTTTTAACATTTCTAGTTGCCTATAAAACGCACCGTTTAATCAATAATGTTCCAGAAAATAAACAAGTGCATATCACATGCCATTTGGCTTTTGCTTTGTACTTTTTTGTCGTTTGGGTAAACAAATTGTCGTTTTTGTCAAACGACATGTCATTTTCACAACGAATATGAAACATGTTTGCATGTATTACAAGTTTTCACTACATTAAAATAAATAAATAAATGGAAAGCTAGATTTTCAAGTTTCAAAACTATTTAAGCCACTATAATGTTAACTTGTGTTTTCTTTAAAATCTCGCAAAATACTATTTCCTTTTAGTTCAAAACCTACTTTTATCTTTTTAATCTTTTAGATACAGTTAATGTTTCTTTTGGCCTAAAGACTACACAAAAAAGAGAAAAAGGAAAAGGAAAAGGAAAAAAAAAAAGAACCTTAATATTTGGAAGCTATATTTTTTTATTGAAAATTCTAAAGTTGTCCAACACTCCAACTTGCAAAACAAGCAATAAAGCATGCATAATTTTTTATAGATAATAGATAATACATATAATACCAATTATCGTGTACTAATACGCAACTTCCTTGATCTGATTTCTCGTGATACAATATTATGACACTTTCTTTTTTCATATATATCAAGTACACCGTATATTTTATTTGTTAGTTTGAATACAGATAAATACATTTTGAAAACAACCTTATAGAAAATGTGAAAGCGTACTATAGTACTAGATTGATATAAATAGTTTTTTTGAAAAAAAAATATTGCGTGTGCTTTTTTGCAAAACTATTGTAACAATTATTGCAAGACAAAATTACGTCTTGTTGCCTTATATATATATATATATATATATATATATAGTGAACAATGTACATATATTGAACATGAACTGCTCCAATAGGGCATTAAAATGTCCCTTCAAACAACGAAGAACTTCCTAATAAAGTATGGTTTAGATACATCTACTTCTTATTCTTGCTAATCGTATTGTCTCTTAAGTGATATTATAAGTTTAGATTGTATTAGATGATACAGTATAATCTTTGACATGTTCAAACTATCGATTGTATAATATGAAAAACACATGTAATACAATACAAATTGTGTTATCTAATAAAAAAAAATATTACACCGTATCTATTATAATGTCTAAGATTATTTTTTAATTATTTTATATAATATTTTTAGACAGCACACAATATTGCAAAAGCTTATATGCGTATAATATAATATGATAAACCAAAAGTATCTCAAAAAGGAAAAAGAAAGGAAATCGGAATACTCTATATAACAGCTCGCGTACCTTAATATAATTTAGTTGTTTAAATACTTGTTTGGAAATGGGATTTAGTTTCTTTCTTTTTTTTTTTTTTTTACCCAAACTCTAATTCTTAATTGGCCATAAAATTGTTGCAAGTTTTAATTGTAACCGTAAAAAATTTTAAAAATTTAATTTCTAGTAACAAAATTTTTAACTTCTAGTTGTGATTTTTATTATATTTGACAATTTTATTCTAACCTTTTTAGTCCGAAAATCCAATAATTTAACTATTGTGATATATGTAACAAAATACTAAAACAACTATGATAAAAAAAAGACTTTAAGTTATCCTTATCCATCATTTGACATATCATAAAAAATTGATGTACATTTTGATGGTCACTTTCACTAGAAAATCAGCTAGTGAAAATACAATCATGATACAAAAGTAATAGTCTTATATTTACGTACGGAAATCTTTATATTGATCTAACTAAAAAAATGGGTGAAATAGGGAAATACTCAAATTTATAAAAATAATAAAAATAAATATTCAAATTTTTGAAGTAATTGAGTAATTAGTTAATTCGTTAATTAATTACACATGTTTTTTGTATCTAAGTTAATTGCTATCAGCTACCACCACTATGTAAGTAATTGAATCACTTGGGTATTTTATTATATTTTTAAAAAAAAATAGGTATTAATTTAAATTAGGTGTTAAAAATTAGATATTCACTATAATTTTTCAAAATTAACGCGAGAGAGAAATTCTTGACATACGAAGAAGTGATCGTAACATGAAATAAGTCGAAGTTGATCTTGAGGAATAAAAAGAATTGCCAAATTCTTGAATAAAGACCTCTTATTTTGATATTGATGGTATTTTGATAAAGACCTCTTCTCATGACATGTTTCCATTACACATTACCTAAAGTGTATCGTATTGTTGATACAACATTTTACGAAACATGTTTAATATTACACGTATTCAAATATTATATTTTTTCATACATATAGTATTGTATCGTACTCTAAGAGCAGTATTGTCATTCATACATATTAAAAGACAACAAAAATAACTGCACAACAACCAAAAAAAATATATTTTTTATTAGGCGATTTGACTCTAGCATACTATACATCACTTGATAATATCATTATCAGAAGTAACCCTTTGATTGTTTCCCTCATTTCTCCCATTCTATTCCATTCCATTTTTTTCAACTTTTCAAATCCTTCAAACTATTCCATTACATTTTATTTTTTTCAACCACTTTTTTCAACTTTTCAAATCCCTATACAATATCTTTAAATCTCAACCATTCATATTACCTCAAAATCAGCAAAGTCAAATCATTCTTACATCATTTTTATAGGGTATGTTTGGCAAATAGGTTTGAACCCATCTTGGACAATTCAAACGATTTTGTCAATCTAAATCGTCGTTTGGTAACTTTTTTTGGGATAAAATCCAAATGAGAAAAAGTCATTCAAACCCTTCAAAATCAAATTCTCCCCCCCCCCCCCCCCCCCCCCCCCCCCCCTCAAATTTCAACAGTTTGAATCCATTTTGAATAGTATTTTTTGATTTGACATTTCAACTACTCTTTTTATTACTCAACATAACACATTTCACATCTACCCAAACAACAATCCAAATAATACATTCAAATAAGATTATTTGACCCAAACAACAATTTAAATTTTTCGTTCAAATTACCCAATTCAAATTTTCCAATTCAAATGAAAAAATTCAAATTGTCACAGTTTGAACCCGTTTGCCAAACGACCCCATAAACCATTTTCAAACAATTCCAAACTATTTTTAAAACCATTTTTTCTATCTCATTTCCATCCCAATAAATGGGATGGAATGGCCATTGAAACTTTGAAAAGCACGTTTGGTGTATAATATAAGATTTCCATGTTGTATTAAAATATATTGTGATATAATTTGTTAAATATAGTTCAGATCATCATATTATTTAATTATATTGCGTAACTATAGAAAACATTCATATGATTAATCACATTATCTACTCAAATAATTAAGTTTTTTTTCCTATTTTTTAACACAGTATCCCAAGACGATAAACCAAAAATGGATTATAAAAAGTATTATAATTATTAATAATAATAATAATAAAAGAAATTATAACATATAATATGGTGCACCAAATATGACCCAACAAAGTTCTTAGGAGTTGTTTGGATTGAGATCTAAACCACAAAATTTGAATTCAAACATTTGTCCACAGTAGACAAAGTTGTTGGCAATTAGACCAAAAGCTAACTCAAGACTGTTTTCTACAATTCTCATGTCTATATTCTACATAGATTCAAACTCATGTTGACGAGTGTGTTTTACACACTCATTAACCTCTAAATTATACTTAAATTCGAGGCAAATCCTCGAGCTTTGAGTCGTTTTAGTGTGTTTTTGAGCATGTCACATGTTCGGGCCATTAAGGAGTGAGCGGGAACAAAAATCGAGGTAGGCATGGGAAATTAAGATTTTATTATACCCATCGTGCCACAATTAAATTTTATGGTATTGCAATGAACTAATGTGAAATTCCATGAGCAATTAACGTGTTTTGATGCCATTGCCATCACTCTGATAATATTGCCAACGTGGTCTGATGGTGTTATCATCACTCTGATAGCAAAGTCATGAAATATGATCATGATGCGATCATCACTACGATGGAAGCCATAGCAACACTATGGAATACCCCTCCCACGTGCTTGATACGAAAATTTGGCCCATTTTGAGTCATTGAATAAAGAACTAAAGGCCAAGATAAACTCCAATCACTAGGGCAACCCCATTATAAGCTAAGGTGGCTCAAAGTTCAAGAAGAAAAAACTTTTGGGGATTTTTGGGGCAACAAGAGGAGGGAACAAAGGAAACATGTCAACACCATCACCTACCACCATTTCTTGAGTAAGAAGCTTGTGTTTGAATATTTCTTAAACTTTTTTTCTCTATTTCTAACTTGTATTAGTTTTATCATTGCGAAACTTTTATTTTGTGCTTGTTGAACCTGAATATTTGTAGCTAAACTTATTTGGATTCAACGGTGATGTAGTTCACTCTTGTAGTGCCATGAATTCTAAATCTTATTAAATATTGTTTTGTTTATTCCACAGTGATTTCTTGGTAGTTATCTTTTAATCATTTTGCATTTTGCCTTTACCATAGCCATGGAATGGTTAGGTTAGTGTGAGAGACTAATTGTCTTGAAAAATTAGCATAGCTTGTGAAAACATGTTAAAATCCTCATATGTGCACCCACGTCTAATTTAACCTTGAGACCCGGAGAAGATAGGTAGTTAGATAATCTTAAGAGGAGGCTTAACGTGTGATTAATTAACCGGTTAGTTAGGGATAACAACTTAGTTAATCTATGCTTCATGTGTGTTGCACTTTTAAAACAATGATAATATATGCCATATGTGTGTTGTTGCACTTTTAATTTAGACCACAAATTTTAGAGAAATTATAGTGAATACCCAATTTTTAAAACTTAATGTAAGTTATTACCCAATCTTTTGAAAAATGTAACCAACTACCCAAAAAATACAATTACTTACACAGTGGTAAGTGGTGGTAATTCACTTTGTTACCAAAAACATGTGCAAGTAATTCACAAATTGACTAGAAATTCAATTACTTCAAAAGTTTGGGTATTTATTTTTATTGTTATATAAATTCTGGGTATTTGCCTACTTCACCCCAAATTTTATACTATAAACATAGAGTGAAAACAAAAAAAGTACACTATTTGGGTTATAGATTATTAAGTGACACTAAGAATGATATTATTTCGCAATAGGAGAATTTCAAAATAAAGTCATTCTTGATGTCACTTAATAATTTATGCCTCAAGTGGTGTGTTTTTTTTTTTTATTTTTACTCTATATTTGTAGTGTAAATTTGGAGGACATTCCTCAAACTCTCCCTTTTGCAATTCCCCCATTTTTTTTTTTCTGGTTATTTTCGCAGGACGCAAGAGCCAAGATATCGCATTTGGGCCAGAAATGGGTAGTCCAAACTCCAACCCTTAACTTTAGCCCAAGTACAAATGGATTTGGTTACAAAAGAACCCAACAACAGAGGAGTTGAAAAAAAAAAAACAAACAAAAAAAAAACCAAAAAGGTCCATTTTTAAGTGGGAGAATACAAAAAAAAAAAAGTGTTATTTAATAATTTATGATTTTAAGTGATATGGCTTTTTAATTTCTACACTATATTTGTAGTAGGAGGATGACACAATAATAATTTATACTCCATGTATGTTGCATTTTTAATTTATACATCAAATTTACACTACAAACATAGAGTGAAAATAAATGTAGCACAATACATAGGGTATAGATTAATAAATAGCATCAGAGTGGCTTTATTTTGAAATTCTCCTTTTGTCGTATAAAATTTGGTACATAAGTTAAAATGCACAACAAAAAGGATATAGAATATTAAATGTGTCAAGAAAAAAAAAGAAGACATTATTCATAATTCTCCAAAGACATTTTTCAAAATCATTTGTTAGAGTAAAATACATGTTTTGTCTTTTTCCATTAAAATTCACATTTTAATACTTTAAATAAAAGTAAAATGCTTTTGTTCAAATACTCTCTTCAATCCCAATTCATACAATGCAACTAAATTTAAATTTATAATTAGATACAAAATTTTAACTTTTCAACTTAAATTAAAATATCTAAGTTTATTTATTTAAATTGCTTACGAGATGACCCTGTAACGATTTGAACTTAATTACCAGCATTGTAAATATGAAATTTACTAAAAATTTGATCTTGCAGGTACACCACGCAAACCACTCAAATATTATTATTTACTGCTGCAAGCATGGTAAATCATTTTAACTTAATTTACCGATTTGTAAACATAAAAACTTTGAACTATAAACAAATATATTAAAACCTCAACAAATATTAATAATTTCTATTAAATAATACTTTAGTCGGTTTCATATTGGACTCAACGCACTAAATTAATAATTCATTAAATTTATAAGATAATACATTATAAAAAAATCTTTAGGACCCACTTGATATATAAACAAATAATTTTCATATATAGAAATTTTTTTAAATTATTTTGACTGTTTTATAAAATAACATCTAGTAGTGTCTGTTCTTTAAAAAAAAAAAAAAAAAAACTAACCCTTTGTTTGGTTTAAAAATGGTTTGAAAATGGTTTGGAATAGTGGAAAATGGTTTTGAAAAATGATGTAAGAATGGTTTGACTTTGCTAATTTCGAGGTGGTATGAATGGTTGAGATTTAAAGATATTATATAGGGATTTGAAAAGTTGAAAAAAATGGTTGAAAAAAAATGTAATGGAATGGAATAGTTTGGAGGATTAGAAAAGTTGAAAAAAATAAAAAAATGGAATGGAATGGAATGGTTAAAATGAGTAAACCAAACAAATGGAATGTCAATGTGGATTTATTTACTTTACAAATGTATGAAATCATGATAATAATTTGTAAAACAATGTTAAACATGACACATATTTGAATAAATAGGAAAAATATTTTGTTAAATTAATAGTTTATTAATTTATTGATAAATCAATAATTTGCTAAATAATAACTTTTCTTGATCTCAAAGTTATTAATTTATAGACTACATATAAGGTAAATTGAATATATTTTTTTTTCTAAAATGGAATATAATTTAGAGAAAATACTAAAAAATTCCTCTTTATTTGTTTAAAATACTATAATATTCCCCTGTATTTTTCTTGATCGCCATACAAATTATTCCTGCTATTGACACCTAAACAATTATTAATGAGAATAATAATAAAATACGAAAAAATTGTAGTATTTCAGATAAATATAGAGAGATTGAGGTATTTTTTCTATAATTTACCGATGGTAACATATGTTTTTTTTTTTTTTTTGGCTGAGAGACGTGACATGCCTTGAATAGAGCCGAAAAGTGAAAACCCCACCAAAGCAGGAAAAGGACAAAGAAGACTAGTAAGTTTGAACATGTCACAAAAGAAGCCAAAACCAATACTGAATTTGGTGGGTCCCACTACCACGATTTTTCTTCCACTCTGATTGGAGAAAGCAAGGAAATAAGAGAAATAGATTCTTCTGATTGGGAAGATAGTAGCCTCTTTTTTATGATGTGTGTTTCACAGTTGGAATTAAGTGTTTGTATTAAGCTTTGAAAGTGCTTCTTGAGGCTCAAATTAGATTGCCAAAACCCTCATATAGAAACTCCATCACACAACTTGGTTCTCTCTTGTCTAGTAGATATCTCATTATTTAGTGCCATTTTTAGCTTTAAATAGGTAGATAGAGATGTTTGTAACATTTACTTAATTGGTTAATTATTTGGGTTGCATTAGCCATTTTGCTTAAACCATTTTTTTTTCTTGTAAGAAGACAATAATATTAATTTTGAATAATATATTATTATTTTTATGAAATAATTGAGTAAATGTTCATTTTTTAAATGATATTTTTTAAAAATTGTCAACGATTTTATTAATTAAGAAATTAGTCATTTTTTAACTACATGTGCATTTAGTTTTATGCCTCTAGTTCTCTTATGTATTAGTAGCTAATAACTTAATTTTTGAAATCGTTGGTAATTTCTTATAATATGGACTAAAGAATTGCTAAATATTAAATATACCCTTATTCTATTATGTAGTTGTTAATTATGGGGGCTGTTTTTTTTTTTTTTTTTTTGGCGCTAAATCTTTTATTCTCTTCTTTCCTCCTTCTAAGTTAGAATGTCAAGTTAAACACCTGATTTTGGAAGGACATGGGATTTTCATTTTCCATGTATTTGTCAAGAGTAATCTTGAATTTAAATGACCATTTTGGTCTTTCACATTGGAAACCTACGTTGCTTAGTAGTCATATTTACTAAAATAAATTATGATAACTAAGATTCCAAAAGAAACCAAAATAAGGGAATGCCATTCCTGAGAAAATTCCGAAAAGGACCAAGTAGGAAAAATCATTAAATAATGTTAGGATCTAAATTTTTATTTCAGAGTTTTAACATTAACGCATGTGGCACGTGAGTTGTTGATACGCAATTACAAAGAATTTTTATTTGTTACATATATAACATATGAGAAAACATTGAATTAATGCCTAGCATTATTAAAAAAAAATCATTTCTATGGCAGATTGGTTAGATTAGACGTTCCTTGTAGTAAATATAGCTCTTTTTAAGCTCGTTTATCATTATTTATTTATTTGCTAAATTAGCACTGGCTACTTGGTTTAGCTAGTTGAGTAGTGCTTGTCATTTTGTTAGAGTATGGGCTCAATATGGTTCAACTATTTATTAGTATCACTAGATGCCAAGTAAGTCAAGGTCCGACTACGACTTGATCATCATCAATCTATAAAATGCATGTAGACATTTATAGTTTTCCAATGCATTATTGCCATATAAGTGCGATTTGTAAATGTAATATTACACATTTATGCTACTAGTTTTTCACCTACGCACAAAGTATCACATGTTGACACATGACTTTCATGATGATTGTAAATTTGTAATGTTGTGCGTCAATAGATAATATTCATCATAAATTCTCGTGTCAATTACGTCGAGATATATTCTACACTACATTTTCTTACTCAACTTGCCTAGTGTGTATATAATTTTTTAATCATTTGAAAAGTTTAAACATTTCCCTTTTCCCACCTTGTAATCATTATGGTGCTCAATCAAATAGTGAATGGACTCTTTTATTAATCTCATAAAAAAAAACTTCGTAGTATAGTAAACAAAAGAAGAAAAACACATAAATGGCGATTGTAAGTTAAAATTCATAATATAAAATGGAAAATTCTTATGCAAGAAAAATTGTGATGAGAAACGATTATGAATTCTAAAATTTATTTTTTAACTAAAAACGTGATTAAAAAAAATAAGAGCGATTTCCAAAAATTAAGAGAAAATTCCTAAACACCAAAAATTGCGTTTCAAGCTTTCATTATTTAACATTTAAAACTCTTTCAAATAGGTTAAAAAAATATCTTAGGCTTGCCTACACGAAAAAATGACAAAACTACCCCCACCATGCAAGTAGCAGCCAAACCTTGGTTTAACACTTTTACTATTTCAATGACTGAAAGTGGATTAATTTCCGGTGGGACCCACAGAAAATCTCATCAGGGTAGCTGAATCGTGAATGGCCAGCACTGGGGACATGATCATCATTATCAACATCCTCATCATCATCATGGGTCATGGCGTTGCATATTGATCACCTCACCAGTCTCTCCTCCACCGTTGAAATCTCCCTGTGGGTCCCACCCCGATGGTGACCCACAGAGAGCGAAGCACAGCCGCTAATTGCCCCCTCAGTGGCAAAACCGTGAATAGGGCGAGAAACATGGGCCAATTCGTGGCAGAGACCACAGGAAAAAAAATCCTATCCCTTCGCACTTGGCTTTCGCAAAAGCGCCAGGGCGTTTTGGCCAGTGGGTGGTCACGTGGGCGGGCCGAATCTGAGCCGTTGGATGTTTGGGGGAATGAAATCGGACGGTGAATGATGGGGCCCGAATCATGTGGAGGGGTGTGCTGGGTGGGTCCCACTAGCGTGGAATGTCAACCGTGTACTTGTGTTTTTTTGGCACTGCATGTATACGGAGAAGCGAAGTTCTACTCTTTAACTTTAAGGCGTGTTTGGCTTGGCTTTGGCAATGTGTGGATTGTAGAGCAATGCAACGACATGGCAAATGGTTTTGGGAGATTAGAGAAACAACAGCTAGCAAATGGTTTTTGGTGATATATTGAGAATGACTTACCAAAATATTCATGTCAAGTAAAATTTATAGTTTTTTTTTTGTTTAATTTTTAAATTTTGAATTTTGATAGTTCAAATTATACTCATATCTAAATATTAATTTAAGCTACGATTTAAATATAAGATTTTGACTTTTTAATCCTATTCAATATAAACTAAAAATAAAAAATGATCTAACTCATTGTTGATACAACTATTTAATGATAATATTTAATGGTCTATTTGATATTTGACAATTTGTTGGTCCATATTTTAATAAAATGGTCAAAGTTTTAAAAAATTGAGTTATTAGTCATAGAGATACATGCACATCATCATGTAGTAAAAAAAAATGAATAATTTCTTAATTAATCGAAACGTTGGTCATCCTTAAAATATCATTCAAAAATTAGTTATTTACTCAATTATCTCAATATTTAAATAGTTGTTAATTATTTCAATTTTAAGATGGTTTAAAGGGTTAAGTTTAATTAATCATTTAAACTTGAGATTGAGAAAGTAAAAAAGTATACAAACGAGTACATTTAAATAGTTGTACCAAATAAGTGATAAATTTTTAAGAAATTGTGGCAAATAGCACAATTTTGTCAAGTTTGAAAAAATAACACATGTTTATTGGAGATTATTAAGCAGATAGTCATTTTTATAATGTTTTAAAAAAATAGTCAGTGTTTTCATTAATTAAGATATAAGTTTTTTCATAGCTACATGATATTGGGATTTTACCTTTTATGCCCTTAAATTTTGATGAACATGGACTAAAAAAAATAATTGAACATTAAGCAAATAGCCAAATACTAAATAGCCCTTTAAAATACTAAATAAACTATTTCTTTAGTACATGAACTAAAAAAATAATCAAATACTAAATAAATCTTTTAAAATATTAAAAAAATAACACTTATTCGAAATTTCATGATACAAAAATATTTACATATTTTTAAAAAGATTATTTAATATTTTAAATTATTTATGTGGACGATTCATTATTCCCTAATGAATCGGGGATGCAAATTTGAGTAGTAATCAGAAATCACATGGGGCTATTGTCGCTGCATTAATGAAACATTTTTCGAATGCTTATTAACCTCTAGTTGTTGGATGTATTGCCATCCGCGAGGGACTTTGTAAGCGTCCGCTTATTTCTTTCAATGCGAAAATGCTAAAGAAGTAATTCCTTAGCACTCACGACACTCAAAGTATATTTCACTCTCCTGTCTCGTTTTCAAAGTCTTCAATTCTAGTCGGAGAAGAGCCATGAGCTTTACTTGACTTGATCTTGATTGTACCTCTTTTGAAGCTCTTTAATCAGCTTGAAGTCTCTTTGCGGTCTTTAAAATGGAATCTTACCTATGTATCATCAGCCTCAAATGTAAGCTCTTTCCTCACTCGTCTCACTTATTCAATCAGCTTATATTATTTGAAAGTTTATTGCAAGGGCATCGTCAATTAAACATACGAGTCTGTCTAATACTCCGAAAAGCAGTATTTTCATTTTGGGTCTAAGCCTTCTAGTCATAGGTTTGCGTGCCAGCATAGTTTCTTCTGTCGATCATTTAGAGCGATTGCCTTCTCGCTATCAAGGCGATAAACTTGAAGGCTCCCATTGGTGCTTTAGACTCTGTTAGAGCTACCACGTTGTTAGATCTAGGTGGTGGCATGTGTTGTTATATCTCTCGTACATTGACAACCCATACGCTTGCTCGGGAGTCCTTAGCCTTAGGTTCATAAATATATATTGGATTTGATTCATGTCCTATGGTATTCAGCTATGTGTTTTCACAGATGTTGCTTCTTAATAAAAATATGATGAATAAGCTAAATAGGTCATTTTGAAAAATATTTTTTAAATGTTAGTTAGTGTAAATTAAGAAAATAGTCAAGATGCATGGATTAACTTCATCATCTATAAGTACTTATTGGCTAGTTTCTTAATAAATAAAAATAGAAAAAATTTGGTAAGTAGTCTATTTTATAGACTATATTTAAAAAATCCGTTTTGATAAGTAGACAAAATACTATGGCAAACAGATGAAATGCCAATCATTTTTAGCTTGAATTTTGTCCATTGCCATGATAAATAATCGATATACAAAAAAAAAAAAAAACTTTGGGTAAATAGATAAATTATCATAGCAAATAAATGAACACCATCAATTTTTACTTGGTATTTTATCTATTAACCATGGTATATATTTTATATACTGAAAACGGACCATTTGCCTAAAAAACAAAAGTTATGAAATTTTTTTAAAATAGGTTCTAAAATTATGCTATTTAACTACAAACCTCATAAAAATGTTGATCATATTTTCAAATCACCCGAAAAAAAAATATTTTTTTAATTTCTCGTAAAATGTCTGATCCGTTCTATCCCTAAAAAAAAAAAAAAAAAACCACCTTACAATTTTGGGTACTTCTATGATAGTTTTTTTGTAGTGAAAAATAATTTTGGACCGTCAGATCCACCTTTTTGATAGGTCCCGCATCTTAAAAAGATAAATTTGATGATTCAGAATTATTTTTCATCACTAAAAAAACCCACTAAATAATTTCCCATAATTTTTACATATTTTGCAACTAGTCCTAAAATTTAGTTAAAAAAAAAAAAAAAACCCAAACACGGCATAGGGGAGGAAAAATGAAAGAAATATCATATAACCCGCGTGCGCAATGACTAATGACAGTGTATCCTAAACTGTCTAACTCCTAAACAAATAATAAAAAATAAATAAAAGTAAAGTCAACGGCTGAGATTCGATCACACCCTTCTTCTCTGGCCACTATAAAAATATCATCTTTCGACCTTCTCTCTTTTCCCATTCCCAAACAGCTCAGAGACTCTATAACTCTCTCTCTCTCTCTCTCTATTTCTCTCTGAAATTCTGCCATTCTTTCTCTCTCTAGAATAGCGACAATGCTTCTGCGAAGCTCCTCAACGCCGATTCTCAACTCGTGGCTCCCACACTCCAAGGACTTGACGGCGTCGCCGGAGCTGCCGCCGGAGATCGTCCACCAGATTCCCCGGAGCCGCTCGATCGTGTCTCTCTCTCTCTCGTCCTCGCCGCTCTCGCCGATCGATTCCCTCTCGAAGAAGGCGACGATGTCCAGAGCGTCCTCGGAGAGCGATCTCCGCGACCTCGCCGTCGCCGCGGCAATGAGGAAGCCGATGAGCCAAATCCTCGACGGGTTCGAGGAGGACGAGGAGGAGAATGAGCTGGGGTTAGGGTTTGGGGTCAGGTGCGGAGCGAGAACGGCGTCGTTTGGTGTGGACGAAGGGTGCGAGGTCGTTGCCGATGGCCGGAGGTTGAGCGTGTTGGTCGGCGGAGGAGTCGGCGGCGGCGGAGGGAGGATCTGTGGCGGCGGCAGTGGCGGCGGAGGAGGCGGATCGGACGGCGGAGGTGATGGAAGCTCGGGGTTTTGGGATTCGAATAATGGAAATCGGAGTACGGATTTGTATTATCAGAAGATGATCGAAGCTAACCCTGGAAATCCTCTTCTTTTGAGCAATTACGCCAAGTTCTTGAAAGATGTAAGCTTTTAAGATTTGATATTTAAATTCCCAGAAAAAAAAAAACGTTATTTTAGTTAATTCATTGTTGAAGATATGAACTTTTTCTTTATCTAGATTGTTTTGTTGCTAAAATGGTAGTACGTGAAAGTTTAAAATGGGAGTGCTTTTGTCTTGGGGATTAATCAAAATGGTAGAAAGGTTTAAGCTTTTAAAGTAAGAGATTATTATGTAGAAATGTTGAGAAAGGCAGAGGGTTTTTGTTTCTGAGTTTGGTTGGTTTGGTTTTGGTATAGGTGCGTGGAGATTTTGTTAAGGCGGAAGAGTATTGTGGGAGAGCGATATTGGCGAATCCGAACGACGCGAGTGTGCTATCCATGTACGCGAATTTGATATGGCAGAGCTATAAGGATTCTTCAAGAGCCGAGGCCTACTTCGATCAGGCTGTTAAAGCTGCGCCAGATGATTGGTAAGCTTTGAACTCTGTCGCTTGTTAGTTTTTAATGTAGTTGTTTGTGTTGAACTCTTTGCTTATGTAATTTCTGAAGTACTTTAATGGCTGAATTTTGAAGTACTAGCGTTGATACCATTTTTAGGACTAGTTCTGGTAGTTTTGTCATGTTTTGTTCCATGAGTTGGGTTTGTGAGTAAATTTTTAACTTTTGTTTTGGATTGTGCAGCTATGTTTTGGCATCATACGCTCGGTTTCTCTGGGACGCCGAAGAAGAAGAAGAAGGTGATGAGGAGGAAGAGACCAACGTAATATCGACACCTTTCATCCACGGGGCTCCTCCCACACCCCCTCCTTTAGCTGCTGCTTCTTAAGCTTTTTTTCCCCTAATTATACCACTCTTGTATAATAGTTTAGATATGACTTCCTTGCCCCAAATTTTTCTTTGTTTATACCTTCTTGTTAATAACTCCCCCTTGATCCTTTTTCCTCCAATTTTGTGTGCGTCGATGAGCTTGTATTTAACCCATATAGCCAGTTCTATTATGTAAAAGTAGGCAATGGTTTGAATAAAACATGAATCATTTTGTTGCTCTCACATGATTCTATGGGCTTGGTTTCCCTTGTTAATCTTGTACTTGTAATGGATTATAGGAAGAAGATTGGATCAAAATATACATTAGGTATTTAGAAATGGATGTTCTTGGTTCTGGACCTGTGTTTAACTCAAATTGATTTGTGGGAAGAGCTGATGAAGACCTTGAAGGAAGTGGTATTTACTCGTCGAAGAATAAACGATCTTTACCCGAACAGCAACGCAGTAGTGGTGATCTTTACCCGAATGCGGTTCGGGAGATTTCAACGCTGCTGCTTTGTTTGTATGGCTGGAAATTTTTTCAATTTCAAATGGTTTAAGATAGGCAAAGGCAAGGACATAACAGCTTGTTCCTCCAAGCTTTGTTTTAATGGTAACATAGGCAACGGAAGACAGACAAAAAAAAAAAAAAAAGAGAAAAAAAGAAAAGGTGGACAAAAATTGCAGGATTGATTTAGTTAATGATGACAGAGGAAATGAAAGACAAAAAGATAAGAAAGGGTCGACAAAAATCGCAGGATGAGAACGAGTTGTTGTCGGAAATGGATCCCGAGCAAAAAATTGTGATCGTCCCCACGACTCTTATGAGTTAGAAATGGTCCTTACAGGATTCCACATTCTTGTGTTCTTTATCTTCTCTGCAAGCCATAAAAGGTTTTGGTAAATGACAATATAGTTGTCGCTCCAACTTTTCCAAAATCAATTTTGTAAGTGTAAGAAGATTGCAAATATCACTTGCAAAAGGGAAAACTACAAATTTCAGATTTATTGCTATATTTGCATCAGAGACAAACTACTCCTAATTGGAATTCTAAAATAATTTGACTGCATGATAATTTATTAGGCTAAGTTAAGTACAAGGCTCAGATAATCCAGAACCAGCCAAGGACCGAACCACCGGCCAATCCAAGTCCCAAGAACACAACCATTACAACCGCGCACATTTCTGCTTCCGACGCCGGTACTGACTTCGGAACCCGAATCATCATGACACTTGTCAAATAGCCATTGGTCAGTCCAAGCATGAAAGTCAAGAACACCATTGGAACCTCAGTTTTCAGCCAGTTTGGTCCATGAAGACAAGCTGTGAAGAGTGGATAGAATAGAAGCCTTGCGATGCAAGACCAAGTCGCTTTGTTTACACTCCGAAGAACATAGACGGCGGTCAAAGATTTGCCCACCAAATCTGCTATGTTATACACCGTGATCAGCAAAATCGGATACCAATCTTTCAAGAGCTTGGACTCCAGATTCTCAGCTATGAAGCCTGGGAATATTGAGAGAGTCACTATGTAGATTATGAAGATGCCAAAAGCTGGCCATCTTATCTTTCGAGCCACGCCGCGGAGTTGTGGCCTCAGGCAAAAAGGGTCACTGATTTCATCTCGTAGAAGCTTGAAATGCTGCTGCATGACAGGTAACTTGTACAGCAAGTTGCAGCAGATGATGCAACACAAGAGGATCATAGTGCTGACAAGGAAATACAAGTGGGCACTTGCTCGAAGACCCTTCGGATTCTGCGGAAGCAATGCTTTCGTCGAAATCCTCAGCATGGAAACTAGAACCCCTGTGGTAACAAAAAGAAAGAAAAAAAAAACAAGGTTTTTATCTGAGATAAAGTTATGCTTGTGATAAAAAGTAAGCTTGTGTTTTTATTGCCACAAAAGTATGTAGAGTTCAATTTTCTTATATCCATCCAATAAAGAAATTGAGAAAAAAAAAAAAAAACCTTACTATGCTGTGGCAATTGTCTTCATGTATTTCCATTACAAACTAGAAAGTGACTTTCCAAAATCAGTAGGATCAGTAGCAGTAAAAGGCAAGTAATTTGCAGAATAATTTATAGTGTCTCTAGAAACATTGTTTCCATATTTTATTACAAGGTCAACTTTGTTATACTGTTTTGCGCAGCCCTTAATACTTTATAGGCTCTATAGAATAATCTGATTCATACCCAAGTTTCTATTTACTTTGATTCTTGACAGCAATTTTTCAAAACACAATATTGTTTGTTCCACAAGAAAAGTCCAAAAAAAAAAAAAAAAAAAAAAACAGGTGTATAGATTGCACCTGAAGACGCGGTACCGGCGAAAACAGCCTGCATATACTGCTTTGGAAGCCTGCCAGCTGATCCCATTAAGCTCGACGCCACTAGCCCGTCTGCCAAGCCGCAGACCGTGACCGACGCGATCGCGACTCCATAGGCCGCGTCGCTGCCCCCACTCGAGCCGCTGTGCCGCTGCCACGCCCAGTCGATCAGCGGTGCAACCATCAAGGAGAGGATGAACATGGAGAATCCCAAGTTGAGAGCCAGCCTCGGGCTCACTCTCCCGCGCCGGCTGCCCCAAACCAGGACGAGGAGCAGAGATAGCACCGAAGAGGTCATGTAGGCCACGGAGAAGGCCTTCTCGACGTGCTTGTTCGGGTAGCGAAACCCGAAGTAATCGACGGCCGTGATGAAGGCATTCCATGGGAGTAGATTGCCAGCACCGAGAAGGAAATGGATAGTGTAAGCAAACTTGTAAGTGTCTCTTGGCTCAGGTTGAACTTCGGGGCTCTTAGTAACGCCAACCATCGTATTGTATTGTACTGTATTGTATTTTGTTTATTTTCTCTCAAGCTTGCATGTTATGACACTAATTGGGTTGGACTCAAAAAGCATCAATTATGAGGCAAGCTTCCTATAATAGGGATTTGGTATTTATACACATTCTTTTGAGTGACAAGAAAAGCATGTACAAGGCTAGAGCCAAATATCTATGGGCTTACAATTGTTATGCACATTATTGAACTTTTGGGAAAAAAGGGAAACCATAGTTCACCATTGTAACAGGGACCAAACTTGACTTGGCCATATTGGAAGCTAAAAGAAATAGAGAGAGAGGGAAAAGAAAAACACTGAGACCCAATTATAGGTGGTTGAATGGCTATGATTTCTTGGTTCATAGATGTGATTGATGGTTATTGGAATTGGAATTCAAGAATCAAATGTGGGTAAGTGAGTGATAGAACAAGATTATTTGTGCTTTTGAGTGGGGGCATGAAATGGATGGGTCTTATTTAAGGGGAAGTACTCTTTAGGCCTTTACTGTGCTCTCACACACATATGGGGTACTGACAGAGCATGAAAAAAAAAAAACAAAAACAAAAAAAAAGGACATGATATGGGATGAGGTACTAAGGCTAAGCTGGCTAGCATTTTTTGTCTGTCTAAATCGTAGAAAAAAAAAAGGTACTAAAATGAAAATAAAACATAAAATATTGCCCTTTAAAAGGAAATTAAAAAAAAGGTATGATTTTTATAGTGAAGACTGATATTTTTGCCAGAACTCTGACCTCTTCTGAATTTTGTACGGTTGACAAAAACCCCCCCAGACTCTTGGTCAGGCCATTTGCATTATTGGCTAATAACTACACTGTTCCTAAATGGCATGTAAAAATTCAAAAACAAAAAGGATATATTGAACAAGACCTGTACAGCCATTATTTATTTGTATATGTACCAAAGTGATATTGTTCACCTAAAGTTAGCTGTGAAAGAATAGGAACCCTATGAGGAAGAACCAAACTAATTCCAATCAATTGATGGGCTTTAAATGTGTCCCAAATAGACTTGATCACATGCAGATCTTGATTCTGTAGTCAATTATATGTGCCAATGAATTTTTCTCATCCAAGGAGATAATGTTGCTCTTAATGTCCTTTCTTTCACATGTGTCCTTTCAAGTTTCAACTTTTAGTTGAAGCCTAAAATAACTTTACTGTTTCAAATTTTTTTTCCTACCATTGTTTATTATCTTTATTCATCTATTCTTATCTCTAGGATGATTGATTTCAGCAGAAAACTCACCCACCAAGTGCTCATAAAAAGTATAAATTAGGCTAGTAATGCCACAAGTGATCAAATAATTGGTATGTTTTTCCTATAAACTAATAGGTTTGAACAAGATGATGGATAGGATAATCAATCTTTGAGCATTGCTTTTAGGCTTTAGCTACATTTAAGTCTTAATCTACTAAAAATAAGTGTATTCTACTTCTGGGTCCTACCACTTAATTCTTGTTGTTAAACTCGACTTTTATTTCTTGTCGATCTTGAATCGGGTTTAGTTTTAGTCTTTTTCTTAATGTTTGATCAATGCATAGAACTACTTAAGAATACAAACTGTTGCTATAGCTTTTGGATATGTTATTATTAGTTGTTAATCGTATTGCCTAACTACTTAATCATCAAGAAAAGAGCAAGAGATGGAAAAAAAAAAATTCTAAGCTTTTTAAGGGTCGATTTGGTAGTATTGTACTATTTTATACAATTAAATCAAACACTAATATCAACAACAAAATGTAAAAGTTTACGGACAAAAAATTAAAAGAAAGTTTTGCTGAAAAAGTGTTTTTTTTTTTTTTAATTGAGCACTCACTTTTCTTTTAAATTGTTACGTAATTCAAAAATAGCATAAAAAAGCATGTTCAAACTTCAAACTAGCTCTTGAAACCAAAGGGTGAGATAAAGACACTGATTTACAAGACTTAAACCTAACAAAAGTATAACACAACTCGATGATATCCACACAACACATAAAAAATAAAAAATAAAAAATAAAAAATAAATAAGTTGTGCAGTGGAATCACCTGTCCAATTTTTAGGAGTTTAGGGGAATCATAGCTTAATGAGGATCTATGTTTCACTTTATATCAAATCAATAGGATGCTGGGTTTCTAGTACTAGCAACCATTCATGGTGCCTTGGTTTGAAAAAAAAAAAATTGATAAAGTTCATGCACTTCTTAAGCTCAATACAAGCCAATGAGCCATTAATAAAAGGTCACTTGCCTTGTAAGACAAGTGTTTGTGGCAACTTGTACCATTGAATATTAGTTTTTCTTTACCATGTTAAGGCTTGTTTTAGTTGTTTTTATAACATGGTGATGGGGTGTGTGTGTGTGTGTATATATAGCCTCTTGTTGAATTTTGAGTTCACAAGCATTTGCAAGGTCACTTGCCGTTAATATGCATCATTCTTCATCATACGAGACAATTTAAGCCATTACGTTTAATGGCTGCTTAACATAATCAAAGATCATATTAATCAAATATTGAAATTAGATGGACCACTTATCTTTTACGAATAACTATATATGATAGCTTAAATCTTATTATAAGCGATATTTCGAACACATATAAAAAAATTATCAACATTGCTCTTTGTTCAAATTATTCGCAACACCATAAATATCTATATATCAGCGTTGAATTTCTTTACCATCCATTATTAAGGTTAATACCTTTAACAAATAATTATTTATGATAGATTGATCAACTATTAGCAAAGATTGTCTCTAGAGTCTAATGATCCACTTGACTATGTATATCAAATAAGTATTCTTGATATCTCATGATTTAGAGATTATATTACATCTATCATTTCTTCATAGAATTAATGCCATTAAAGAAAAGATACAAAGGTAGAGACTGGACAGGACAAAGACAGAAAAGAAAAGAGAAAAAAACAAGTTTATTTTTATATTACTTATGGATAACTGGTTATAGATATTCATAGATATTGAAGTAATAAATATTGAAGTAATTCCTGGCCATTTTATCTTGTCTTATATTAGCATAAAAAGTACAATAAAAGATAAGGATTAAGCAAATCCGGGATTTGTCCTAAAGAAAGATCTCATAATCATTGATCTTAAGATGATACTCCACATAAATTAAGGAATAAA
Organism: Boehmeria nivea var. tenacissima; assembly: GCA_018132145.1. Taxonomy (NCBI): domain Eukaryota; kingdom Viridiplantae; phylum Streptophyta; class Magnoliopsida; order Rosales; family Urticaceae; genus Boehmeria; species Boehmeria nivea. Next base: position 10,251,832 of record CM030885.1, on the reverse strand, counting down.
GAGTAATATAATGGCAAAATTAGGACACTAAAAAGATAAAAAAGGAATGATTTTGAAAAATGACTAATCCAAGTTAGATTTTGTTAATAAGCTAATTATTTCCATTCTCCCTTTTGAGGGGAAAATAAATAAATAAATAATGTTCTCTCATGCACTTAACTTTATCCCTTTTCTTATCCCTTATTACGTAGGATAAAATAGACCTTTTTCTTTTGTCCCTAATTTCTTTTGTTTGCTGAGAAACATGGACTGACGTGTAATATAGATATTTATAGCCAGACCAGACCTAAAGGAAACTTTATGCAAGAAGAATAAATGAACATAACACATCTACATATAGATAGGCATAAATATATACACGCTATGCCATAATCCAACTTTACATTGGCTAAATAATACTAAGATGAAATATAAAATATACCTCTGAGTTTTGATGAAATTCTAACATCTTCTCATGAGTTTGTCAATATTATAGGACCTCCGCTAGGTTTTTTGTTTTATTAAAGAAATATACATTGCGCTAACATTAGATAAAAATAAATAAATGATATCTCATTCTCATTTGGCTGTGTTATTGAAGGAAGAACGTGGAGATGAGATTTATGTTGTTCAATAGTCAACGTAATGTACAGTTTTAGTTTTGGAATAAAACTAAAAATTGGGGGAAGGTTTTAAAGTATAGACAAACTCATGGAGGATTTTACAATTTTGTCAAAATTCAAGAGATATGTTTCTCGCAACGTGATTAGACGCATACATTACCCTTATGTTTTAACTGAAGTAATTTTTTTCCTTTAATTTCATAAATGATAAAAGTTTATTTTGATTTTTGTCAAATCATATGAAAAGTATCCTTGCACATAAAGGTGAAAATACGGATATCCGGATCCGGATCTGTATTTTGAGAGAAAAAAAATACGGATTTTAAAAATCCGTTTTTTAAAACAGATATCCATTTTTTATTTTTTTTAATTCTTTTTTTTAATAAAAAAATCCAGACCGTTGGATAATCAATCCAATGGTCCTAATTTTTTTTAAAAATATATATATGTATCCGTTTTTTTCCAATTTTACAAATCGATTAAGGGTATACATTTTATCTTTGTCGAGGAATTATTAATATAATTTTGTCACTTCTGTGAACACAATAGTAAAAATGCAATTTTATTGAAATTTAAAACAAATGATCTTTCCGCATACAAATCCAATTCAAACTTTATTTTGTCACGACTCGATTGTGCATTTGATAAGAGAGAAAAAATAAAAATAAAAAATGGAATAAGTTGAGGGATCTACGTGCATATTCTTGAGATGAAAGATTGTTTAATTCAAAGAATTAGAGAAGAAAAAATTTGTAAGGTGATCATTCAAACTCTTTAATTTTAACAAACTTTTGAACCTTGCATTGTTGAGAGAATCCTCCATAAATAAAGTAATCCATTGATCTAAAATTATTTTATTGCCAAAATATCTTCTTTTTTTTCAAAAAACTTTTTCTCTTTCCCTTGTATTTTCATTTAAACAAGTTGAAGATTTTATTACTTTATTTTGTTTTCTTTATACAAAATAATACACGAGAAAAGTCTTATCCCCTCCTGCACTCAGAGTTTTTTCTTCTACCCAAGTGTTGGATCTCCTTTTTCTTCCTATTTTGTTCTCGGAAAGTTTAAGTTATACACCACATTTTGCAGTCATGTTTTAGATTTACAACTCCTTTTTTTTTATATCTTATATAATTTATCTTATGTATTCTATATATAAAGATCAAATATGGTGATCCAGCCAAAAAAAAAAAAAAAAACAAACAAGAAGATAAAATAGGTGCAAAACTAAAAAATATATATAATTGGTTGTAAAACCTAAATAAGGTCATGAAAGTGTGGTGGTGTCCACTCATTGGGCTTCAAAGAGTTCATCCTCTGGCCCACAATTTGGGCCATCTGTAGGCCCAACTTAACATGTAAAAAGCCCGTAGGCGTATCTATCATGTTGGGCCTCAATTTCTTATGCCGTTACATGATCAAGCCCAATAAATATTGAAAAAGCTGCTTCAGTTTTTTTTTTTTTAGTAATTACATATGGGAAAATTATGAAAAATGCCACTTCAAATTGTTCTGAAAATTGCCAAATATACGGTCCATGTTATTTTTTACCAGCAAATTACACTAAATTGCATTTTTTGGTTTTTTGGTTTTCTTATTACTGAGGAAGACAAGAAGAATGACCAAATCTTAATTTGCTTATGAAAAAATGCGATGATTTGTTATAGTGATATCGAGGGTGCCATTAGATCAAATTTTCTTAATTACGTCAGATTGAATTTGAGATTTAATCATGTCATGAATGTTGTGTCATCTCATTAAATCTTATAAATTGTCATTATGCAATTGTAAAATTTTGCTAAAAGTTTATTTCAATATTTATATTCAGTAACTATTTGACAGCTAATCATACATAATAATATTTAGTGTTCACATGTCCATAATAAAAAACTACTACATATTATTTTGCAATTATATTCAGGTTTTTTATTCATTCTTCTTTTAATATAAGTGTATGAGATAGAAATTTGAAGGCCGAAACTCATTTTAATAAGATATTGTGGCAATTATATCGATTTTTAATGATAGTAAACTAATGAAACGACAAAAGGACATGTTAGTAGAGGAAATCAAGTGCTTTGACGAGCCATTAAGGAAAACTACTCTAGACCATAAGATATATGGTGCAATACCAGTTCAAGAATAGCGAGTCATATGAGGAACACATGGAAAATCCAAGATCTTAACGGAATGTAGAAATTCAAACTTTCTCCACAAAGACGATATTAACCTATAACACAGGAGAAAGATTGAAGTAGAGAGGACTTTTTGACTCAAAATAAAAATAATAGCTTGAGAGAGGATATTGAGAGAGGATTTTTCTCATTTTAATCAAAGTCCTTTATATTTTAGGGATTTCTCTTAGTGGATTAAGTCGAGTAAGATTAACATTTTAACCTGATTTTGACACATACAATAGGCTTATGTAACAATGCATCATTTTTCAATTATTGAATTGAAGCAATAAAATAAGAATAGCTAATTTTAATTCCTAATCGTTCATTTTTTTCCCCTTTTCTTCGCATTTTTTTCCTCAGAAATTTCTTTCCCAACATAAAAGTAAAAAGCATTTTAAAAAATAAAGAAATATATGTAATCGTAACTTTTAGAAGGAAAAAAATTAACACATAGCTTATTTATTAGATAAAATATAATTTATTATAATCAATAAATAAGTATTAGATTATACTAACTTAATTCCCTTTTCCTTTTCACTAAAATTTGATAGCATTATTTAGAAAAAAAAAAAAACAAAATAACCAGAAAAAGCGTTAAGGGAAATTAAAAAATAATAATAATAATAAACCGGCAAATTTTACTTTGGTCTCTGTACTTTTTGTGTTGTTTTACTTTGGTTCTTATACTTAAAAATGCCTTATTCGCCATCCCTAAAGTACAAAATTGTGTCAAATTAGTCCCTCAATCTAAGTTTCAGGTATTTTTTTGACGACAAGTAGACACTTGTTACATTTTAAGGGTGATAGGTGGCACTAGTGAGTGAAATTATTATTTTGCCCTTATTTGGTGTAGAAATAAGATTTTTTTTATAATAGATATCATTGTGTGGTATTATTTGACTTTTACAAAAATTATTTTCCTATTATTTTTATTTATTTACTTATTATTAAAAACACCCGCAAATTTTAACAAATATTATTTATGTCCCATTTTAAGCAACACAAAATAAGATTCCCACAAAATTCCATCTCTCTCTCAATCTCAAACACATACTCTCTCTTATCTTTCAAACTCAGTATCTCTCGATTTAAGCCTCTCTCTCTCAGATCTTGGGTGGCAAAGCGTAACCCAAAGCAAGAGGAGATTTGCACGATCTAGCCATCAAAACAAATCCCTAAATCGAAGTCCCATTGCGGCCGAATCGCTGGACCCACCCCCATCGCCGCTGTTATCCTTGAAGAAGGTCGTCGACTGCATTGTGAAGCTCTTCTCAATCGACCCGTCGATTAAGAAGCTCTCTCAATCGCGTGCATAGAAGAACAAGAAAGTTTTATAATGACTTCTTAAGTGCAGTTTGAGAGTCTTGAGCACTTGTTTTATAATACACGGAACTTGAACAGAGGGATTAATTTGACACGATTTTGTAGTTTAGGGATTGCGAATGAAACATTTTTAAGTATAAGAACTAAAGTGAAACAACAACTAAATTATAAGGGCAAAAGTAAAATTTACCCAAAACAAACCAACCAAAATTGAAAAAGTGGGACCCAGGGCGCCAATTTCCAAATTTCCACTTTCAACGGAAAGCCATAAACAAAATCAAATTAAACCCAAAAAAAAAAAAAAAAAAAGAAATTCAAAAAACAAAACCAAAAACAGTCCAAAAAGCACTCTTTGCTTCTACAGACTAGAGAGAGAGAGAGAAAGAAGCACCGAGCCAAAGATCGACACTGCGTTTTGGGAAAGCCAAGCAATGGAAAGGGACGTCGAAACGACGTCGTCTCAGCCCCATCACAGCGAGGTCCGAGGCGCCGGAGGGAAGCTCCGGCGACCTACGGCCAGGAAGCCGCCGGCGACGCCGTACTCTCGTCCTCCCTCTCAGGCTCCGGTGCCGGCAGGGCAGCGCCGGTGGCTCTCGAAGCTCGTCGTCGATCCGGCTTGCCGCCTCATCAGCGGCGGCGCGTCGCTCTTCTTCCCGTCACTCTTCTCCAAGCCGCCTCCACTCTCCGACGCCGACGACGATCGCGGTGCGTTTCGAGAGTTTGCCGTCGTTTTCGGTTTGTTGTCGTTCGTTCTTGCGATTCAGGGCGAGTTTGGTTCGTTAGGGTTTTTTGAAATGATTGTGGAGATTGAATCGTTAGTGGAAAAAGAACGGATTTTTATGCACATTTTTGTGTTTTAGGTGATTAGAAAAGTGATTAATTAGTAATTTTGTAATATATATATTCCTGAAAGTTTAGGGCTTTTATTTATTATTAGTTTAAATGTTGTTCCTGTAATCAGTGGTTGGAGTTAGGGATTGGCATTTGCTTAGAAAAGCAATGGATCCTTGGATTATAATGATAATGCTAGTGATCAATTGAGTGTGCTTTTTATTTTTGTGAAATTGGTAATTTGGTTGGATTGATTGTTGGACTATACAAAGAGGAAAAGCCTTTTGCTTTTTGGGATTTCACAAGCTGATGAGTCATAAAAATAGAACAGTGAGTATGTGAAGACTGAAGACCATGGTTTATGATCTTAAGTACATAATAAATTTTGTCGTGAAGGGTTTGTTTTACTTGAGCAGCTTAATGTTGTTGTTGTTGTTGTTTTTTTTTCCTATCTATTTTTCCACAGATGACAGAGCGATGCAATTTGTATGTATTGTGTTCACAAAACAATGCAATGTGTATGTTGTTTCGTTAGCATGTTCCTAGCTGTTCTGCGACAGTTTTGTTGTTGGTTGATGGTTCGCTCTGTATTTGATGTTTCTTGCTGATTGATGTTGCTAATTTGACGAGTTATTTGTATTTTATTTTTTTAACGAAGTAGAGTTGTTATGGAGCAGATGAAGGGGCGAACGAGACAGATACGTGTGATGCCCGTGGCGAAGATCAAAATTGCACCATCAATGTAAGTCTTATGAGGCTTAATATCATGACAAGCTAATGACTGGCTGAGTGTCTATACATGTGGAAATTCTTAGTTGTTTATGTCTTTTGAGTATTTCATTTATTGTTTTTATCCCTTATTATGTGTTTGCTAGTGGTGCATGTTTGGTGTAAATTGTTGCTTCAATAGATTTTCACATACGTTAGATATATGATTAAAGGCAGTTGTGCCAAAATCTTCACTTTCCACATTCTCCTTTCCGTATTACAAATTCATTCTATGCTCATAAATATATCATATCAATTTTCTTTTGTTCGTCATACACATATAGGAATTGACTATTTTTTCCCGACATAATAAATAATATTTTATTGATTTAACATGATTTATTACATGGTGCAATCTTTGCTTCTATGCACACAATGTAACTTGCTATTAGTTTTCGATGGCCAATAAAATAGTTGTGTTATTTTCTTGCCTCTTTGGGTGATAATTGTTGTAGCATGAGATGCCCGGAGCAACGGGAATAGAAGGTCCAAGTGGAGCAACAAAGGCTTCAGAAAGCATTTCTGATTTGGTTGGGCAGAAAAAAGAAATAAAAGGTGACATGCCCGATGAGAAGGGCTTTTCTGATATTGAACTACTATTGAAGGGGAAAAAGTTTTCCAGGCAAGTAATGGTTATTGATTTTCCTTTTTGTTTTGTTTTGTTTTTTTTTTTTTGTTTAATCTTTTTTTGGGGTTCCAATATTGCATAATGAGTGGTTTTGATATTCAATTTCTTTATATTGTGCGGATATTAATTTGGTATGTTTTTATAGGTAAGGAAATGAAAAATCTTTGTTTGGGTTTGTAGGGATACTTTCATCTGTTATGTTTTCCTTCCTCAGACTCACTGTCCATAAAGCTTGAGAATCTTGTTGTGGCAAAGCCACTGTTTTCAATCTCAGTTGTGATGACATGCAAACATTATCCTATGTGCTTCCTGTTTGTGAAGTTTTTTTTATTAAGTGCTAAGCCACTCTAAGCTCGTTACACTTCTTTGCAGGGATGAAGTGAAGCAATTGATGGATATAATAAATTCAAGGGCCGTTGAAGTTCCTAATAAGGAGCAAGAAAAGAAACACCAAACTGCCACTGCTGAAGCAGAAGCCAAACCGCCTGTGGCAGCCCATGACATTATAGATCTAACATCTGAGAGAAAACAGAGCGATTTGACCGGATCTTTATGGAAACCCTCAACGCCTCTTCCCCAATCAGTCGTGAGTGTTAACAATTAACCTTGTTGCTAAATTTTATCAGCAAGAATCAGCTTTGTCAATTGTGTCAGCATTTTCAAACAAATAAAACCCTTTTCCAATTCGAAGTTCTTGCGCATCTCATAGAATGTGCATAAAACTCTGTCAGTTTGAAGTTCTTGCTTATCTCATAGAATGTCCATGAACACACTCTTTCGACTTCTGTAATTCAGTAGTTGGTGTCTGCGTTTATTTGTTCGAGTGTAACTAAAAGGTGCTAGACTGTAAGAAATAAGAATCTTGTTGGTTTCTGCTGAAATTATGCAATGCACTCTGTATTTCTGCAGATGCTAGATGAAGTTTGTGCATCACCAGTGGAGATTGCAAAAGCATACATGGGAAGCCGAACAATAGAAACAGGGAACTTTTCTAAGGGATCGGTACCAAAAGATGACCGAAGTTTACTTTATGGTTCCGAGTTTGCGACAAAGCCCTTTATTCCGTCACCTACACCCAAGCCGTCGGCATACTGGCCAGGTTCTATGGTACAGGATCAGCGTGACTATTTAACCCCTCAAACTCACAGAGGAAGATATGGGCTTCACAATTTTCCCCGAACCCCTTACTCTAGGACGATCTTTTCAAAGTCGAAATCTAAGGTATATGGAACTAAAATCTCTTACTTGGATTTCTGCTCTAATAACAACTGGTTTATCTGACACCATTTTCTTCCATGTTGTCAGTTGAATCAAGTTCAAGGTGATAATGATAAGTGGCCGAGACCACCTACTTCAGTGCAAAAACTGCAAACTCCTATATTTGGACAGGTAACTTTTCTTGTCAGGCAATATCAGCCATCTCCCAAATCTTAGTATTGTGTAAAGAAAGGCTTGTTTTTATTTGTAATTTCCTCTTTATAGTCATTGTGGTAAGAACTCATTATTTTTACTTAACCTAGTATACTCATGCTTTCAGCATTGTGTGCAATGATACTTCCGGGGCTAATTAATTAAACTGCCTGAATACAGATGATTTAGTACCGAATGCCTACGTGCATCTAAAGTGAAATTGTGTGGCTCGTATATTTATTTTGTTTTAATTTGTTGCTTTCTAGTGTAATTATTTATTTGTTTATTTATTTTATTGCTTGTTTCTGGTGTTTATTTACATGATCTCATTTGGCAGAGCACTAGTATGGCCATATCCATTTGTTGTTGAATTATTATCATTTTTTTGCACCTCTAACTCAAGCTTCAATGCTAGATCTTCAAACATAATTTGAACATTACATCAGGAAAAAGACATAATTCCTTTAACATGTTTCTGTTCTTTTTATTTACCCAGTGCATTGACATACTTCATTGCCTTTGAAATGCATAGGGGAAGTCAAAGAGTGATGCCTTGGAGGATAATTATGGATCAATTGGGCCAATTCGTAGGTCGAGACTTAAACCTGGTGCACAAAGCCCCTTCAACGAATCCAGTTTTATTGGCTCGTCTTCGGTTGGACCTTCAAAGGTGGAGTATTCCAAATTTTCCCAAGGTTTCTTGCCAGCATTCAAGAAGAATTTCGAACCCGGTGCAACAAGTAGAAGCTCACAGTCCCATTCCGTGGATAGGAAGAATCCCAGTTTTATAATGAGTACACCAACTGTTCATCCACATTCTAGTCAGATTGCCAGGACAATATTGGAGCATATTGACAGAAACCCGCCCACTCCGAAAGAAAAGTTAGAGGAGCTAAATCTAGCAATTGCTTGGAAGAATTCCATCTCTTCGAGTACACTGTCGCTTGATCCAAATGGACAGAATAGCTTAAATATAAAGGGGTCCGATTCGCATGCGATTGTTAGTCTAGATGGCCAGAAGAAATCCGTCGAAGAGAATGCAGGAAAGAGCAATTCTCTTTCCATGGCTCCGGGTCGGGAAAATATCATCTCAGATGTAAATACTTGGAAGAATCCTTCTCGTTCGGATGTTTTCCTAAGCAATAAGAGTGATGGAGTCCAAATAAAAAGTTCTCATGAGGTATATATGGCTTCTAGAATTACTATTTTGATGACTGTTAAGTTAAATCAATTTAAGTCTCTCATTAGCACATATGCTTGTGGTTATATTTTGATGTTGCAATACACAAAAAGTATCACACTGTCATATATAAAAGGTCTCCATATGTTGCTGATAAAATTAATTGGCAGGCTGTTACAAATATTGCCTCCTCTCAGGTCCTCAATCTACAGAAGCCTCCAACTTCAGTGACTAAGCCTGTTCTGTCATCTATCTCCATCGACAAGCCCGGCCCAAAGTGGAAATTCTCATCTGATCAAAGCTCTGGATTCACTTTCCCTGTATCTACAACCTCTGAGGTGCTTTCGGAACCACCAACGCCATCGATCATACCATCGTTCTCCACAAGCAGTCAGCATCGGCCCAAAGACGGAGCTGATGTTCCTACATACACATTTGGCTCGACAAAGTCTGAGCCTGCCCTAGTATTTTCTTTCCCTTCTACAAGCAGTGCCGGGATCGAAATTGATACTTCAGACATTAAGTTAAGCTTTGGATCAGATAAGCCCCGGTTATCTTTTGGTTCAATTGGGAAAAATGCCATCTGCTATTAATTGAAAGCATCAGAAAAGAAAAAAGTAAAAAAAACCAAAATTTCTTTTCTTTTGACTTGGTCCCTTTATTTTCTTCATTTTCAAGATTGGAATTTTTCTGTGAGAATTCATAAAGAAGTTATTATTAGAACACTCTGAAAAGCCATAGTTGTTTTTTCCCAAACAATATTGATTGAATAACCAAATATTTTCTGTTATGTGTAGCATTTAGATTTTGCATTGTTTTTGGTCCATGGAAGTTGAATAGTGCTCTGATTGTACTTAGTTATTTTGGTTCTCGGATTCTAATAGGTAACTATTTAAGTTAGTTAGCAAATAAAGATTTACATTGAAGTAGCAAAAGAATTAGTTGGAATCAATTAAAGTCCCTTGAGATTATCACGGATACAAGATGGCAAACTTTGTATTTTCTCCTTTATTGTTGGGCCTAAATAAACAAGAAGGTAAATATAGAGATCTTCATTGTCGTTAACTCATTATAGCTTTGTCTATGACTATTTAAGGGTCAGCTTGAACGGACAACCATTATGGAATGTTTGGGTTATTGTATTATATTGTATTGTTTTATATGACATAAGTTCTTATAATTTGTGCGTGGTCAACATATAGCATATACAACAATGAAAGAAAAAACGATTAGATAACACAATTGATATTATATTAAATGTGTTTTTTCGTATTTTATAATATGATTGTTTAAACATGTCTAACTTAAATATAATACAATGAACTTATTGTACATGTCAAATTTAAATAGGATTATCTATACAAATATTTTTTTTATGCTGTGCTATTTTACAAGTTTTACCCTAATGTTTTAAAATTGACATTTTTTACCCCCCGATGTTTTAAAAACTTACAAGTATACTCTTTCCGTCACAATCTATAGAAAATTTGACAGAACTAATAATATAACAATAATAAGGTGACGCTTGTATAATTTTTAAGAGATTAAACGTCTTAAAATGAGAAAAATTACAATTGCTAACTTTATAGTTATTTTCATAAATACCCCTTTATGTTATCTTTTTTTTTTCCCTCAAGTTGCACCTCAATCTTTTAAAACTTTGTATTCATACCTCCTGATTTCATCTATTTTTTTTTTTACAAATTAAAGCAAATAAGGTAAACTTGTAACTTTTTCAAACATCAAGGGGCACGGGAGTCAATTTTGAAAGATTATAGTACAACTTGTAAAGATAGAATAATATCAGAGAGTATTTGTATAAAAATCAATTTAAATACAATACGATAACACTTATACGGTAAAGTGTGAACTTTAAAAGGTTTCCGTGAGTTTCTTGATAAACATTTTTTTCTTCCTTAAATCTGTGTTATAAGGCCCTATTTCCTTAAATCTATCATTTTTCTCTCCTTTTAATAAATCATTTTCCCTTTCAATAGTGGGTCCATTGGAGATTGAACTCGTGCTAAAAAACATTGAAGACTAGACAGGTTGGGTCATTAAAACATCTAGACCAGCTCATGTATTTTTAGTGGTCCAATCATTCATCTACCTCAACTAATTTTCTGGTTTTGACACTGCAATCCGGTTCTGACCATTCATTAAAAAAATAATAATAATAAATGGCAATCTGGTTTCTCCTGAACTAGCTTTTTGGTAAATCTATTTTGTTGGGGTGTCTTTTTTTTTTTTTTTTTTCACTAAAAAGCATCTTCCACATTACATTGATTGTGGGTGATGTGTTGGCTAATGTTTGTGCACTAGATTACAAAGCATAAAACCATTATAACTAAGAATTCAAGCCAAACCAACCACTATATATGTATATACATCTCTTTGTCTCTATACAATGTATACGTTGGAAAAAAAAAATCATAACAATTAGCATTATTAAAAGGAAAGCGGAGTACTTTAAACATCTCCCTTTGTCTCTCGAAAGTCAATATCATCCAAAACTCTTGTATTATCGTAAGAGCAATGCTACATAACTAAAAATTTAGCCGGATACAATAGTCGAATTATGTAAAAAAACACTTATTAGTTATAAAATATGCAATTATTTTTGTTTTATTTTATTTATTAAAAATTAACGTATCATTCTGATTAAGATTTTTTGATCATTTAGCATTTTTCATTATCAAAATTTATAAATGAAACCCACAAAAGCTCTCATGAAAATGAATTATGACACGTGGTGCCATTGAACATCACACATTGAAGAATTTGTATAAAACAAAGCAAAATGCATTATTGTTATTTCTCAACTTTTTTCCTTCATTTATATGTAAAAAGATTAAGAACATGATGCTATAGGAATCACATGTTAGCTTCAAAAAAAACTCTTAAAAAAATAAAAATAATTGGAACTTATCCTTTTCAATTCAGCCAAGTGGACTCAAGCAGAGTAGTGTGGGGTCCACAGCTAATGTCAAGTTCAAATTGCCTACGGTGGGCCCGGAAATAATAAAAATCTACACATGACATGGGTGTGTTGGGCCAAGAACAAACTACAAGCAAAAGGACATCTTAAACATGACTTGTGTAGAGAGAGAAAGTGTTGGCAAGAGAGAGATAAAAGAGGCCAAAAATGTCCAAACTCCGAGAGAGAGAGAGAGAGAGCGCAAGGGAAGGGGGGTGAGTAAATTCTTTTTTTTTTTTTTTTTTCAATTTTATTGGGGGGATTGACATGATAGGAAGTCAGAGATTGAAATGACATTGAAATGAATTGAATGCTTAACAGACATGAATTTGACGTTTCAGAATCTAATATATATTTGTCAGAATTGCCTTTTCAGTCACAGTATCTCCGGCCTCCTCGGCTATATAAATATATATACATATAGTTATACACATGTATATTAATAATTAAATATATGTTATATGAGTAACGATCAAATGTTCAGTACAGTGTTTATATAACTTTATACAAAGTAGAAGTAATGTTATAAAATATTGTTGTAATGAGTTTATAATAACTCTTTGTATGTTTCTTTTATTTATTTTATTTTATTTTTTTCAACTTTTTTAACCTTAATATAATATTTTTAAATTTCAATCACTTATATCATCGAATTCCCAAATAAGGGTAAGTACTATTATAAAAGATGGTGTTATAATAAGTTTACAATAACTCTTTATAACATTATATATTCTTTTTATAATATTACATAGAGTATATCATTGAAAAATTCTATTGTGTATTAAAATAAATAATTTCATTCATAATTATAGCCATAACAATTAAAATGAATATATTATATGCCAAACGTAATCATATTTAAGGCTTTCACAAGGCCTCCAATACTTTTATCAACTTTTTTATGTTATTAATCACATCCCACAATTGAGATTATTAAATAAATAGTTATTTTTAAATGATATTTTAAGAAAAAAGCTAATGTTTTCATTAATTAAGAAATGACCAGTTAATCAATTAGCTATTTAACTCTTTTAAAGGTAAAGTTTGAAGGATTTAGTTATAGTTTCACGAAATTAATGATTTAGTCATAACATGTAATATTTTATGTTTAGGGTTCTATGTAATGTTACATGTAACATTTATACGTATAAAAATTGTAATATTAAATGTAACATAAAGTGTAACACATATAACATTACATGTAATATTACACTTTTACACGTATATATATTATATATTATGGCTAAATCCTTAATTTCGACATTTTAGGACTAAATCCTAAAAAATTACCTAAAAATTTGGTTAAATATCACAAAAACTCATTAAGAAAATAGTCATTTTATTAATTATATGGTTGATATTATCTTTATACTATTAGTTCTTTAAGGGGCTAACGACTAGTTTTTTAATTTCTAAAAACCTTCACTATTTTCTTGAAGTATCTATTAGAAAATGGCTAGTAACAATTTATAAAAATCTTGATAAAAGAACTCACAAGATCAACGTATAATATGTACTTATACCAACTAAGAATCATCTACATAACTTGTGTGCTTTATATGTGTCATAATTTAAACAAATTGTTGATAATAGAAGTAAAACTATGCCTTTTCAAAAACACAAGTACAAATTTATGGACATTTTAATGAGTTAGATGTGAAAAGAAATGTGATAATATCAACGTGATCCAAACTTATTCTTTCCCAGTGATAATGAGTAACACAAAAATGAAATGTGATAATGAGTAACACAAAAAAGTGATCCGCATTTAAGAATTCCTAATTTTTTCTTAATTGTTAACGGAATACAATAAATTATATGTTATCAACGTTCGTATGTACGGTACAATATACGTAAAACAGTCTTTTTAAATACGTAACATAGTTAGGTCTTTCAGTTTTATTTCCACCATATATTGTGATACTAGGTTGTATTATCACCGTTGTGTTAATAATCATTAACATTAAAATATTGGTAAATTAAAGAAAAAAAAAACATCCCTTCATCATGATTTCATGAGCAAAAATTATAAAGTAATATCCTTGACTCCTTGTTAGTTTTTATAACCTAGAAATGCCTGTTTAATTAGAACATTTTCAATCGGGCAAATGTATGACATGAGCCAAAAAACCAAATTCTGGAAATAAAGAAATAAAACTGATTAAGAAAAAAAAAAACAGGAAAATGAACCTAGACCATATAGTTTTATCGTGCAATAAATCCAAACTTTTCTGGTGGTTGTTGCAGGCTAGCCTATTAGTATGTAAAATAAATGTTTGATAGAAAGTTTATTTATTATTTCAAAAAGTATCACTGTTGGCATCAAAGTATTTACAAGTACAAATATAACGGCCTATATATATATATATATATATATATATAAACAATAAAAAGAAGAAGCAATAATATAATAATAATAAATTCAAAAGGAATCAAAAGGCAGCTTCAGTTAAATTAATTCCTTTACTTCTCCAACTTTATTAAGCTCCACCTACTCAATATATATATATATATATATATATATTATAGCAACACTACATTTTTTTTTTCCTAATTGAAAATTTTACTTTTTGTTGTCTATTGATTAATTGGAATCTTAAAAAGGTTTAGTACTACGTACAAGTTACAACGTCCAAAGTCTTATTTCCCTGAGTCATGTAAATTATAGCTGACAAAGGACTTTTAGTACCTATATCATATACAATAATTAAGTAGTAAATTCAGGTAAAAATTAATTATTGAAAAATGAGAACAATTTGAAGCAATCTGAGAAAAAAGCGTTATCTATATCTTTAGTGCTTTTATGATCAAGGGATTCTCTAGATGTTGAAATTGAATACCACAAAAGCTTCAAAAATTAATAATGGTGGTCCATAAAATTCCTTTTCACGCTGAGAGTGAAAGGTCATAATATTTATAATTTAATTTTTGCAGTCTATATATTTATATGCTTGGACAGAGTTTAGCTTTTCTTTGATATTCACTTTCTTTATTTCTTTCCCTTTTTATGTTTTTTCATAAATATATTCACTCTCTATCTGAGGGAAAAAAAACAGAAATTAAGTACCTTTTCTTTTTATCTTTTAAATCCATTATATTTATATATGTATATTCAATGAAAAAGATAGATATTTTCTCGTATAAAGTCATATATGGTATAGCCATTGCTTGTGAAAACTTCAATGTTTATGATCAGACTTGCCATATTATTTGAAACATTTGCATGGGGAGAGAGAGAGAGAGAGAGAGAGAGAGAGAGAGAGAGAGAGAGAGAGAGATCAGAGGGGCTTTTTCATTTATTAGAGCAGCTTTGACAACTATAATTTTTCTAGATAAAGTGAAACGTAAAATAATTACTCTAGGATTTATATTATTAATACAAAGTTTCTTAAGCTCTTGTTTGGGGTGTTCATCCAACCCATTCCATCGCATTCCTTGGGATGGAAAAAATGGTTTGAAAATGGTTTGGAATGGTTTGAAAAAAATAATGTTGAATGGTTTGATTTTGCGAATTTCAAAGTGGTATAAATGGTTGAGATTTAAAGATATTGTATAGAGATTTGGAAAGTTGAAAAAATGGTTAAAAAAATAAAATGGAATGGAATGGTTTGTAGGATTAAAAAGTTGAATGGTTTGAAATAATATGAAATGGAATGGAATTAGTGGGATGGTTTGCCCAAACATGGGGTAAAAGTGCAATTATCTGTTTTTTTTTTAATTCCACGCAAAAGAGTTAGAGAGACATAATAGTATTAGAAAGCTATTATTAACTGCATGCGATGGCCATTATAAAAAAAAAAATCTGCTGTCTCATTAACTGTCACACTGACTGTATCCTCTCATATCTTTTATTATTATTTGAGTTTTTTAAAAATATTTTAAACTCACATCTTTCATTATTATTTGAGTTTTTTAAAATATTTTAAATAAATATAGATGAATTGTCAGATTTTTATTGAAAGAGATAGCTATGGAGATAGTCAAGGGGACATCAGATTTCTGTTCGCCATTATAAGAGTACAAATGGAATTTCATTAAACCAAGATAATGAATGTACAATTAGTCTTAAGAAAATTCATTACCTTTTAACGGCTAATTAATCCTGCCTAAGAATTTTTCTCCCTTTTGGTTCTTTTTCATTGATTTCATACTGATTTCTTGGTTAGCTTATTAAAGGGCACTAAGGAGATCTATATCCGTACACATTTTTGTTTAAAATATATTATATTTATGTTTTCTGATTTTTTGTTTCCCATTCAAAGACCATGCCACATTGCTCTAACAATCTCTGCCCATAAATTGCTTGGGATCAGTGAGGTGAAAGAAACATGACACACTTACTCAGCATTCAGCAACTCATCTAAGATATTATATATATATTATATATATATATACACAACCACACACATATGTGACATATAATTTAAATAAGCCAAGAAGAATATGAAAGGTACTATATAGATAAGGCACTAGCTAGCAAAAACAAACATTTGATCTATCTAAATATGAAAATACAAAAGCACACTATATATGTCATTTTGGGGTCACTCATTAATTAAGGTCGTTTATATCAACTCCTTTTCATGCTGATCATCATGATCATTGTCGTATACTTTTATAGAATTAATGAATATTCTTTTAAGATGTAAGTTTTAGTACCAAATATACATAATAATATAGCTTAAAAAAACACAAATTAATAAAAAGTTTTATACTTTAGCATATTTAATTGGGATTTTTAAGAAAATAGTCTGTTTACAAAATGATTTTAAAAATTAGTCACAGTTTCAAAAAATTTAAAAACTAGCCATGTAAGAAATTTCTTACAAAATTTTTGCCTAGTGTCAGAAATTTCTTACAGTAGTTTTTATGTGTATTTTTGTTTTTGTCAGAAATTTTTTATAGTTTTATGGCTAGTTTTTAAATTTTTTGAAACTATAGCTATTTTTTTTAAATACGACACTTCATCATTTAAATACTCTTTTACTGTGGCTGGAATTTCAAATTTTCAAAACGGTATAGTGTGCGTGTGAGTGTGTGTGTATATATACATAATATATATATATATATATATATATAGAGAGAGAGAGAGAGAGAGAGAGAGAATTTAGATACATATGTATATAGTTTGATGTTATTTACCACTTCTTGTTGGTGATTTACTAGCTTAAATTCCATCACATCTCGGGGATAGTGAATATACAGATCTCTTAGCTTTTATAGTAAGAATTTTATCAAAAGCATTTTCTAACTAAGAAGCAATTCAAATATTAATCAGCATAATATGGAAAAGAAATAAAAAACCTAATATACAGATATCTCACAAGCACGCACACACAGAGTACTGTATTTGCATGACACTGACGTTAACTAATTGGACCCTAGTTTACTAATATATATAGCTCTAATTGAGAAGTGAGACACAATAAAGTGATAAAGATTAAGATCATAACAAACAAGGCATTTATTACAGTGTCATGATCTTCAGTTTTTGGAATAACTGAGGAAAATGACATGAAGGCAAGTTGCTTATAAGCTTCAAAATACTTAATAATCCAAGTAATAAAGACATAAATATCATCCGCTAATTAGTTATAATTAACTTCAGAATAACAAGCAGTAGAGAGAAAGAAAGATAGTAGTAGTAGAGTAGTAGAGTAGTAGTAGTAGTAGAAGTTGTAGTTATGTCCTTACAACAACAAACATAATGAAAATCTTCATAATATTTAATGCACTCAAAGAACGTACTTCTGATGATCTTGATGATAATCATGATGATCAAGATCATGATCATCAGCATCACTCCTTCAGTTGTTTAGGAGTGCAGCTCTTGCTGGCATAAGATGCTTTTGATCAGATCCCTGAAAATTAAGTTCATGAATATCACAACATCAAATTAGCTTCACCGATATATTTAAATAAGAACTGAAATTAGGAATGTATCTTAAACAAAGTTACCCCACGTCTAAATGCATGCGAATTAAGATGATTACTATTATTGATCTATTATAAGATGGACTTTCTTTGTATAAATGGAATTTTTGAATTTGAAGATAATCAAGCAATAGTTGTTCTTAATTTGCAATAAAATACATTATATATCTATGTAGGTATTTCTTGCTTATATCTAGATATATGTATATTACTAATTGTTACTTCACTTTAAAATTGTTGTAGTACTATTTTGAGGGAACTAAAAAAAGGCATGCATGCTATATTACCAAATCTTGGTAGTTGAAACACATGAATGCTTTCTCATATTGGTGCACTTCTAGGAGCCATAGTAATATAGAAAGAACAAAAGCTAGCTAAAGAAGTTTTTTGACTTTATATTTATCACACACACATACATACATACCTACATACATCCATACATGCATGCACACGCAAAGATCATAAAATGCCTAACTAGATGGATAGCCATTGTTCTTTATTTTATTACAAAGAAAAATAAAAACCTAGTTTATATAGATATACTTACATTGTCCAGCTTAGTCTGGTTGTTGGTCTTCAACATGAGTCCAAAATGAATATGAGGGAAGTGTGCCCACTAAAAAAGAAAATTAGCAGGATTTATAAGACATCAATGTTCCAAAAATTTTGATAAAATATATTAATATATCATATATAAAAAAAAAAAGAAGTCTACAAAAGTGCTATTGATTTTGCATGTTTATTAAGTAACGCCTTGGTAATATACACATACGTTTTTAGCAGCAGTACTGAAGGCCTCCCTATGGCTAATGTCTGGATTATTAGCCTTGATTCTCTGAATCTCCTCTCTATATATTATATATATATATATAAAGGAAAACACAATTCACCAATGTTATTTGAATTTCATCACAAAATAATAGTATTATATTAATTGTGCATGCTTTTGAAAATATATCTGCAAAAAAGATAAAGAAAGATATTCAAACAAAAAGTGATCTTATTTACTTTATAAACTGGTTGTATGCAGAGGGGACTCGCTGCCTCTTCTCGGGAGCTGAGAAAAGAAAACAACTGCTCATCATGATCAAGAAAATATACATTTCAAAAAACGAGAGACTATGTACTATATATGTATGAGTTAATATCTAATCAATGTGTTTTTCTATAGTGCTCCATGTAACATTATATAAGAGAAATGTAACGTTATAAAAAGTTCTATTGTAATAATTATTTTAGACTTGTTGCAATGATTTTTTATAACGTTACATTTCTTTATCTAAATTTACATGAAGTACCGACAAGTTTGAAGAATTACAAAATTGGCCTAATTGTAATATCATTAATGTTTATATTTAAGTAATTGTGAAATAATTAATTTGTACAAAGGACACTGATAACTCACGTCGATTCACAACCCTTTCCTCATGAGCGACGTTAGTGGTTGGAGCCCTCATTGCAAGCTTGTTCATGTTCAATCTCGAAGAAGAGCCCGAGTCGATCCGGTAATCGGGTACATTGAAGTTATAATTTTGCGTCTGAAAGTTAGTAAACTATTAAGCTAACTATTAATCAAGAGTAATTATTTACAACAAGGAGTAATAGAACTTGGAAGACTGTAATAAGTTATTAAAGAACTGTTCAAAAGTACATATTGGTTAGATTTTAAAAAGTACTAATTATTATATCCTGTAGAAAATACCATAACTGTCCTTATATTAGTGAAATACTATGTAGCATTTTGAACTTCAAATAGTTAAAAATTTTATATATCGGTTTTTAAACTAAACGAAGAATGTACTTCGCTTTAACTTTAGGTCCAAAACTGTGTATGCAATGCGTTTTTTTATCCCTCTGTTTAAATAGAATAGCATTTTACATTTTAGAGGAATACAGTTAGTTCAATAAAAAGTCAGAGTAAAGTCAATTTTTTGTTTAATTTAAATGATATCAAAGGTGAAGCTTATATTATCAAAAATATAGAATAGAAGGTGAAAATACAGATAATAATTATAATTTTTTCTCTATTTTCTTTCATTTGAAGCTACTAGACTTGCACTAGTTCTTTTCTTTTAGAGCCCTCATAGAATAAGATGATAAAACAGAAAAAAAAAAAAAAAGGAAAAGCTAACCACCTAGCTAAGGCTAAAAGTTTATGATCTACTTGGAGTTGACCATATTATGTTAGAGAGAGAGAACAGTATAAACTAAGTACTAATCAACATCTTGCACCAAAAAAAAAAAAAGTACTAATCAACATGTGTATTTTTTTATAATAAAAAGAAATTAAAAAAAATGAGAAGAGCAATATTTTGTACTGTTCTTTCAGAGGAAAATGAAAATATATACTTGTGCTACTAGATTCGTACTATAGCTCTTTCTTTTAGAGCTTTCATAGCTAACGCTTTTAGTTCATGATCTAATATTATATGATATATATATATATATACACACACATATACATACAGAGAGAGGGAGATAGAGAGAAAGAAGACAAAAGAAGCAGTATTTGAAGTGACTTGAGCAGTTAGAATAGTAGTAGTATCAGATCAAGAAAAAGTATATGTAAAACCCGGATTGACAGGTCGTTAAAAGAAGGCCTTTTGGGACAAATCTAAGCCTCAAAAGAAAATAATTTAGCATAGTATTATATATATGTTTGGAACAGTGTATGCCAAGGACAAAGATCATAAAAGAAATCATTAAACCTAAACAGCCCTAGCAAAAACATATACATGTCAAATCAACCAGAGAGAGAGAGAAAAAGAAGCCGCAAAATAATAATAATAATAATAATAAAAATGCGAGCTATATATATTCTAGATCAGCTTAGCCAGTTAGCCCTTATTGGGTTCGGAGATTTACAACCCAAAAAAAAAAAATAATAATAAAAAAAGCCAAAAGAAAAAGAAATATTAAAGAAAAGCAGATATAAATAGGCTTTGGGTTATGGCGGCTCGTATAGCTGTAGCCTATGTATATATATAACACTAGGGTTTTGATCAGATGTACTGTCTTCAGTAAAAGAACCAGAAAGTGCTTTGAAACACTAGATCTAGCTACTCTCTTCGATTTCCTCAAGGAAGAATATATATAATTATTTTTTTACATTTGGCCAGAGATCTTAGGTTTTAGAATTGATCAGAGGAGTCTTAGAAATATAAATAGCAAACATGTGTTGGTGTGTGTAGGTGTAATAAATACATTATATATTATTTATACATACACTGAACTCCAACTAGCATAATAATAAAAGATATACAAAATCAAAGAAACAACTAAAAAAAAAATAAAAAAATACTGAACTCAAACATGGACTTGTTATTAAGGCAATGCTTATATTCCTAAACCCTATATATATATATATATATATATATATATACCTGGAGGTGATGATAATGGTGATGATCTTGTTGTTGCCAGGTGAGAGACTGAAAGGCGGCGGCCATGTTGACGGACCAGAGATTGGTGCAGTGTCCGCATCGGACGGTCACGATGTCGAACAGACTGCTGCATGGAACGCTCACCTACATAGGATCCACCTCTAGTCAGTCGCTCATTTCTTAATTATTAGTGTATATCTAAAAATAATACCCAAATTAGAGAAAAAATAATAATAATTAAACAAGCATTTTGTTTATGATGAGCATACAAAAGGGGAAAATATAGTCACGGAGAGACGAAGTTTGACCCGAACGCCGAAATGAAAACCGAAAGAAAGTGACACTTTGGGGTGGTGATTTTTGATTGATTGATAATTTGGTGCAATTTTCGTTTAGGGTTGGAAAAATAAGATTTAGGGTTTTTTTTAATAAAATTTTTTTGGGAGGAAATGGGGTATTTGATGTGAGAGAACACAAACCCTAATTTTTAGGGTTACTTGGATTTGTTGTTTGATGGGGGATTTTAAGGAAATGGTAAGGACAAAAGTCATGGGATATGACTTTGATTATCTCTTTTTTGGTTTCCCCAATCCGAAAAAAATAAATGAAAATAAGGCTGAGTTTTGAGCACCAGCCAGGTAATGCACTGTTCTGTGTAAAAGGTAAAGGTAAGAGAGAGTCTCTCAGAGCTGTGAGTGTGTGAGGAAATCAAAGGTTGTGAAGGACTTGTCCTCATCATTAGCATCAACCATCAAGCCCTCTTGTTTTGACGTACAATAATATTTTGCAAAAAAAAAATAATAATAATAATAACTGAATTTCGAAATAATCTGTCTAAACTCTCAAGCACTTCTGGACCTTCAGGTATGTATGACTTTTTTCAATTTTTTTGACTGCAAAAGAAGAAGTGAGAAAGAAAGAAAGGGTAAAAAAAAAAAAAAAAAGGAAAAGTCCAACGATGGAGACTTGACTGAACGCCCAAAAACAAAGATTATTGGAAACCCCAGGAAGAAGAAAACTAATTAATTAATTAAAAAATAATAAAAGAATATAGGAGGAGAATTTCAACAACTTAAAATAATAATAACAACAAAACCAACTCATGATGATGTTGATGATAATATATGTATTATTTATTTATGGAGTGCACAAGCTTTTTCAGGATCTAAATTATCCCCAGGAAAAAAAAAAAATCTACACAGAAATACAAAAAACTAATAACACAATGAAACAAATAAACAAAAAAAAAAAAAAGGGAAAAAAATGTTGAATCACAAGAATACTGAAAAGCAGATCTCCCAATATATGCACCCAAAAAGAAAAGGGAGAGTGATCAGAAATTATTGTTGGTGTGAAAGTAAGTCACAAGGGGAAAAAAATTGAGAGATGTATAAATATGTGTGTGTGTGTGTGTGTATATATTATATAGATATATATACCGCGAGAACAATATTGCAAAAGTTGCAGGGTATGTAGCAGAGTTGCTCAGGCGCAACAATATTATCAACACAGCTTGACATGATTTGCTTTCTTTCTCGCTTTCTTTTTCTCTGATATTGGATTATGATCAGCACTACAAGAGATATGTATATGTGTCTGTGTGTGTATATATATATATATTTGATCAAAGCAAGAGAAGTGTATAGAGTAGGAAAGAGAGAAGAGAAAAGCAAACAAAAGCTAGCTAGCAAAGCACTATAATAAGCTGTTTCAGAAGCTTTTCTATTCTCTCTCTTTTAGCTGCTTCTTGCTTTCAAGACAGGCTATGAATCACAACAGTAAAACTCATATATTGGCCAATATATATAGAGAAAAATTTAAACCCAATTGTACTAAGAGGAGAGAGAGAGAGAGAGAGTGAGTGAAAGGAAGAGATTAGATTCCAAGACTAGGGTAAGAAACTATGCAGGAGAGAGAGAGAGAGAGAGATAGGGAAGAAGAGGGTAAGGGCTAAGGGAAATAATTAAATAAGTATTTAAATAAGAAAAATTAAATATATGGTTTCTATAAGCAAAAAAAAAAAAAGAAGTGGGATCAGTAGTGCCCACGGCAGGCAGGGAAATGCTGGGACCGGCAAAGGAAAGGAAAGATAAAAGTTGTGTGTTTGGGTTTATGGAAAACCGGTTTTATTTTTTCTTAACAAAAAAAAAAATTGTTTTATCTTTTTGTGTTAGTGAGTGTGTGTGTGTATATATATATATATATATATATATCTCACTTTAAGCGCAAAAATAGGGGCTCAGCTTGATAGCTATCAGTTCTATTAGAGGGCCTAGGGTTTGGTTTTTTATTTTGAAGCAGATGAGCTCAGAGGATCAAAGGGTGGACTTTAGAGGGTTTTGGCTTTTTGTTACTAATTCTGTTCACATGATAATTGATTAATGTGGTAATTTCCACCCTCTCACTCTCTATTCTGCTAGACATTGTACAGCGGACGAGGGGGGCGAATTTTTTCTCTATCAAATATCACTTTTATTATTATTATTATTATTTTTACTTTGTGGGTTGAAATGCATATATAGTAGGTCCCGTCTGGTGATATTTCAGTTTATTGTTTTCTAAAACAAAATTTTATCAAAATTTTTAGAAACGTGATTCATAAATTTGTTATCATTTTCTGTTTTTTTTTTTAATTTTAAACATAATTTCGAAAATAGGAAAAACAAAAATTTTTTGTTTTTAAAATTTTTTTAAACAAAAATGTTAAACGTCACAAACTTTTTGTATGTTTTCTCTATTTTTACACTCTCTATATACTTCTTTACATTTTCTCTCTTTTAACTTTTTTTTTATTCGTTACAAGATATTGCTTGTGTTTTTCATTTTTTTTAAAGAAACTCGATTACCAAATATATTCTCTATTTTTGAAATTTTGAAAAAAAAAATTTAAGTGAAAACATACTATTTTTAAAATTTTGAAAACAAAATTAAGTGAAATTACTGTGTATAAAAACAAAAAAACAAAAGTATTACCAATAGGTACATGTGTACTACAACCTGACCTATTCTTTTTTTTTTTCTTCTATTATGTATACACATACATGTATATTTGTACTTTGTAGTAACGTACTTGTTTTTATGAAAATAATAGCTACTAAAAGTACATGAGATTATAATTATGGTAAGGAGTATAAAATATTATCTCATCAGATAAAATAGAGTCCACATCTTCTGTCCCTTTTGTCTGTCTCTTTTTTTGTCTCTCCGATAAAATTTTAACATGTAAGCAAAAATACTTAAATTTCTCAACCACTTTGCATAAATTTATATTATAATAACTATTTTGCTTACCTGTTAAAATCTTATTGGAGGGACAAAGAGGAGATAGAGAATAAAGGAACGGAAGATCTGGATTCGATAAAATAATGGTAAATTTGAGTTTCTTTTTCAAATAAAATGGTAAGTCGTAACCACATTAATGGAAAATTCGAACATTCCAACTGTTAATTAGTACCCTAAACATCATCTTCATACCTTTGAGAGTTAGCAATTGAGTGGAACAAGTCCTCAAATAGGGAAGTTGAGATCCCAATTCAAATCTTAGTGTGTGAGATTATGGTCTAAATATAGTTTGAATCTTAGTCGAGAGCTTCAATATGTAATTATAAATGGGTTCTCTTAAATAACGATTAAGGTTTATATATGATTTAATTGATCATGGTAGAGCGCTTCAATATTTAATTGTGTGTAATTGTTAAAAACGGTCATAATCATATGCACATCCTCTTATCCAATTCTTAGATTAAATTACACGAAAAAAAAAAGAACAACATATTGAAATACAACTTAAGAAGAAAAGAGTTAAAATTGAAAGAACTAATTTAAAAAAAAAAAAGGAAAATGCAAATAAAGTCATTCTACATACTACTTAACAATCTTTTATGAAAATTATGATTTTGTCAAAATTATTTTTTAGAAAAAAAGGAATTGTTTGGTTTAAGGCCATTTTCTAGTTCATATTTTAAGGAAATGACCAACGTTTCCAAATATCAATAAACTAGACATTAGTCCTTTAAAAAACTAAGAGTATAAAGGTAATATCATACCATCATGTAGTTATGAAAATGACTATTTTTTTAATTTATGGAAACGTTGTCTATTTTCTTAAAACATTATCTAAAAAATTGTTATTTATTCAACAATCTCTTAAAAAATATAATAAAGAAAGCAAAAAAAGTGCATGATTAATACTATGTTTAAACTTGTTCATTCTTAATAATCCAATTTTAAGTGATTAATCTACATCTATATATAATTTATGTCGAACGTCTAATGACGTGGTGCTGCCAATAGCACAATGATTAAAGTCAATATAATAAGTTACATTAAAATGAAATAGTTTCAAAATTTCAAACCACGTGTCGTAAAATTATTGATTCATATGAGTTGGATAATTTGGACATAGTATCTTAATTAGAAGGAAATTTGTCAAATAAGTTCTAAATATGTATATGTACTCGGCGAGAAATTGTGAGCAAATATAAGATCAAAATGAGTGCTAACGGTAAATATGTAGAGTACAAATATCTACACACCAAATGCAAAAATATAATTGCACAAAATAAATATATAAAAATAAAAATCATAAGAAATAGTTAATTTTGAAATTTAATTTAAATAAATACCCGATAACATTATTTTGAAAATTATAATAAAATATTCAAGTAAAAAAATGAGAAATTAAAAGAAATAACTATTTCATTTTGATGATTTAAAAATGTGGTCAATATTTTCAATTATTAAGGAAATTATCATCAAGTAGTTATAAGACATGAAGTCTTGTTTATTTTTTTGAAACTTGTGCTAAAATTTAAAAAATCTTTTCCAAAGTGGCTTATTTAATCTAATTCACCCAAAAATTATTTACTTGATGTTAATTGATTACATTATAGAAACAAGTAGAAATAATTGATGAAGTGACTATGTTTTAAAACATTCTACAACATTTGATACTTAGTTTAATTTTAGTGTAAATTAAAATTTTTTCAGTTCACCTTTTTAATAAACTAGCAATATCATGATCAATTACAAGATGGAAAGTATTCCATATGTATAAGAAAGGATATTGACAAAGATGTATGTTATGTTTTCAAGATAAAGAGCGGTTAAAGACTTATAGTCACACATCACTTAGAAGAGAGGCATAGATTTGTATATAGTATAAATAGAAAATCTGCTTTTTTTATTTTTTAAATATATGCTTTTAGAAAATGTGATATCGATAAAATCAGAAAAGAGCAGATAACATCAGTACTAAAATTAATAAATTCAAAAGAAAAACATATATATAGTTATGTTACATACGTTTTCTTATACTATATACATATTATACGTTACAACTTGCGAGTTGCGACAAATATCATAGATATATAGATACACGAAGATGGAAAGTGGGTGTATTTATTTCTCCATAAATTCGAAATTGTCTGTAGTACTTTTGGGTTTCTTTGAGTTGTCGACAATGTCAATAAGTATATGAAGAATACATCAATATGGATGTATATATATGTACGAACGATTACGTACACAAAGATAGATATATAATTTATATATATACGGGACCACATTAAATACGTGTTCTGAATTTCTGATCACGAATAACAGACGTGTAAAAAGGAAGATTAAGGTTTTGTTTTTCTTTTTGCTGAATTTAGTTATTATTCAACCTAATTAAGAAAGGTTTAGTAGGACGAAAAGATTTTACACACAAAAAAAAAAAAAAAAAAAAAGTGGAACTAACTAAGAGTCAATAGCAAGCTCGTTATTGTACGCAAATAGTTTCAAAAAAAAAAAAAAAAAGAAGAACTTTATCGTTATCTCTCACTCATGATGAAAAACCACATTCCTTTATGACTTTTTTTTTAATTATTTAAAACGATTTTCTGCTTTCTTTTTTGTGTCTTTCCTTCCGGATTTAATATAATATCTTGCAAATAGCAAATATAACTAATAAGAGGAAAAACGCTACGATGATTTTTTTTTCAACATCTAATATAAATGAATATCCAACCCCTAATAAATAAATAAATAAATAAATATCCAACGTTTTAGAAATTTTAGCAAAATTAAATATTAAATTTATTCTGATAATTTATATAATCACCATAAATAGAAGAAACATACAATCTCCTAATTAACATGATTGCAAAAAATTGACTTGAAAAAAAATAAAAAAATGACTGTTTTTCACCCTTTTCAAATTATTCTCTAATGTTGTCTATATGTTTAGCATATCCTATAAAAATCAAATATTTTTTATTTACTCTAATAATTCTAACGTAGCATTATTATGGTTGCTGGCATAGTAAAACAATAATTCTATACCGAACTCCACTAAAAGGTATTGAGTTTGAATCCCACTAGTCCCAAATTATCAAAAAAAAAAAAAAAAGGAAAAAAAAGTAGAACAGACATCCGATCTCTTGTGTTTCATAAATATCCTAATTAGATTGGCGTCCTATATTATTGAAAATGAAACAAAAATAATTACAAAATAATTAGTAGCACTATAAAATAAAAAATGTTGTTTTTATTTTAGCCTTCAAATTTTCTTTTTGTCTCAACTTGGCCTCTGATTTTCAAAGTTTGAAGTTTTGTTATCTCAATAATCCAACCTTTCAAAAAGTCCTCTAATTGATGAAATATTGTTATAAAAAAAAACAGAGAGAGAGAGGGGTTCATGAAGAGCTCCAAAATATTCATTGTCCAAAAACAAATAGAAAAAGAAAATGAAAAAGAAAAGGTAAAGGTGAGAAAACCCTATTTTTTAACACAAGTATTCATGTAAAATAATTCTCATGAGTGATGATTCTTATGAATTTTTATCGATGTAAAGTGAAACTTCTATCATAAAAAAAATCTACCGCCAAATTAAGACAGACTAATTTTTATCCGAAGCTATATGACAAAAAATAATAATAGATTTGTGATTAGTTAATATAGTTGCTTACTTTCATATAGCTCATGCATATAATTATGTGAAAGTAGAAGAAGAAAATAAAAATTTTAAATAACAAAGTTTAAATTCTACTTCTCTCTCTCTATAATTTTTCTTTAATCTTTCATTTTATGTTTTCTAAAAATTGAGACTCATTTTTTTGGTTAGCATTTTGGAGATTTCTTAGTTTAGATTGAATTTTGATCATTATGTTCTTTTATTTTCTTTTCTTTTTTTCGTATAAGGAATTGTCTCAAACTCTTATTGTAATGTTCTTTTTAATATAGAGGTTCACAATAGTAGAGTAACGGAAGCTTTTAGTTTTTCAGACTTGTGTCAATTTATTGGAATGCGTTACTATTGCATTTTCTCTCATCTAAAAAATACAAATTGTTTTCTAAATATTTCTTATCTTTCAATTTAATTATTTATTTATGTTTCTAATCGGATTTGCAATTTCCATATATATATATATATATATATAATATTGCAATCTTAAAAATATAGTATCTTCGAGAAAATGGTTAAATAGCTTCAAATAGTGCATGTGCATCTGTTTAATGTATGTTTTTAAATTTGAGCTTGAGATGGGAGGGATTCAAATTCATCTATAATTTTTGGTAGAGTAATATGTAAAATCATCTAAATAATACCTACAACCGCAATCAATGTAAAGTATCAATTAATGGTTATTTTGACTAAATCGAGAGAATTATAATGACATAAAGTTGATATTCACGAATAATACAATAATGCCAACGTTAGTGGATACATGAATTGTACAAATACGATAACAATACATATTGGTTCTAGTGAATAGTTGGTAATTATTTGCTCTTCTTGTTTTGATTTGTCATGTTGATTATGATACTGCTGACTTTCACAAATACATCTTCACCTCAGCGCGTATTTATATATATATATATATATAGAGAAATTATAGTGAATACTCAATTTTTAAAATTTAATGTAAGTTATTACCCAATCTGTTGAAAAATGTAACCAACTACCCAAAAGATGCAATTACTTACGCAGTGGTAAGTGGTGGTAATTCACTTTGTTACCAAAAGCATGTGCAAGTAATTCACAAATTGACTAGAAACTCAAGAGATTTTTAAGGATTTAGCCAAATTTTTGATAATTTTTTTAAGGATTAGCCATAGTTTCACGAATTTAAGGAATTAGCCATTTTCGTTGTGTAACAATTTTTATTACCTGTGTAATAAATTTTATTACCCATGTAACAAATTTTGTTACGCCTAGTAACAATTTTTGTTACACGGGTAACAAAAATTATTACACAACGAAAATGACTAATTCCTTAAATTCGTGAAACTATGGCTAAATTTTTGAAACATGAGCTTAAAAATGGCTAAAACCCAAATCTTCCCGAAACTCAATTATATGGATCTAGCGCTGATGTGTACATGAGTGTATTGTCTATATATGTTCCAAATTTTCATCAAGATCTTAGGAACTTACTCTAATTTAGATACTGTTAATATACCGCACTTTCTCCTC
Source organism: Boehmeria nivea var. tenacissima (assembly GCA_018132145.1). Lineage (NCBI taxonomy): Eukaryota > Viridiplantae > Streptophyta > Magnoliopsida > Rosales > Urticaceae > Boehmeria > Boehmeria nivea. The sequence goes on along the minus strand of CM030885.1, from coordinate 10,222,161 downwards.
ATTAAATATGTAATTTCTAACATTTAATTTTTTAACTAAAAAAAATTGAGTAAATAGTCATTTTTTAGTGATATTTTAATAACTTAGTCAACATCTCTATTAGTTAAAAAATTAGTCATTGTCATAACTACATGATAATGTATTTTTACATTATGTCCTTAATTCTTTTATATACTAGATTACATAATTTTTAAAAACTTTGGCCATTTCTTTAAAACATAGACAAAAAAATAATCAAATACCAAATAGATTTTTAAATAAATAATATATATATGTGTATATTTAATATTTTATAAATTATAGCAGAATACTCATGTAATTGTATTATGATATAATTGATGGTACTCAATAAATAATTGACTATTTATTTTAAATTTTAATGTGAAAATTAGTTAATTTTCCACTTTACCCTAATGAATTTAATTACACTGATGCCATTAGTTCATTAATATATAGTAATACGATAGTGCAATCAACACAAGTATAAACAAAAAGGCTAATATTTTTTTAAATATCTTTCACTTTTTATTTGAATTTTTTTTTGAATATTGAGAAATTTCTCAGATTTCTATCACTGAACCATGATTGCAAGATTTAGCAATCATATACTTGTCTTGTGGCAGAAAGTAGCTATTTTTTTTTATGCGACATTATTTAGTCTACTCAGAGTAAGATTATTTTTCAGGGTGTTACCACATCCTTTCTTAAGCTGCTCTCTGGGCTGGATTAAGGACATGGTAAACTTAAAATTAGGAACATGAATAATAGCATGGAGGATTTGTTGATAACTGATAGTTTTCGTATACCAAAACTTCTGCTGAAGACTTCCTCTATCACTGAAGTTCGTTGGAACCCTCATTCTCAGAGATGGATTAAATCTAATATTGATGGATTAAAATATGCCGGAAGAAGCGGTTACGGAGGGATCTTCAAACATGTCGCGGCTTCATGAAGGGTTACCTTTCTTGGTCCCTAGATATTGGTTTTGCTTTTGAAGCTGAATTATGACTTTATTTTAGTACTCGAAAAGGCACATGAATTTGGCCGGAATAATATCTCTGGGTCAAATCAGATTCATTATATGTGATCAATCAGTATAGTTTCGAAAAAATTCCATGGATAAAGAACATATGTAAACGAGCCATTAGATTTGCTAAGGATTTAAATCTGGTTGTTTCTCACATCTTCTGGGAGGGTAATTGCGTCGCGGATAAAGTGGCTAATAAAACTGCTTTGGGTAATGATCAATATTGGTGGTCTCAGCTTCCTCCTGATTTGGCTCATTTGGTGTATAGAGACATTCTGTCGCTGGCTTATTATCATTTCAAACATAAATCCTAGGTCATGCATTATTTTATATTTTCTTTAGATTTTTTCTATTGAATTTGTCTAAAGCATGGTTTTAATAAGGCACCAACTTATTGGGTAGACCCTGTAGGATTTTCTTAATTTGTTTTCGTTGGCTTTTTCTTTTTTCTTTTTAGTTCTTTGCTCTTTCGAGTTGTTCTCTTAGACTTTGTAACTTTATTTTTATTTTTATATTTTAATAATATTTCCATCACTTTAGGAGGAGTGCATGATTGAGAACCAACTTAGTTAGTAAGTTTTGTGTGTGCTCAGCAAGTGCCAACTTATTAGTTGAGATATATTCCTAAAAGAGCAAATCATTTACCAAAAAAAAAAAATTTAGTATATAAGGATATTCGTTTAAATTGGGACCTATGGCGATTATCGTCTTACTACTTTCTAATGATCGCCTAAAACCCCCCTAACAACATTTAAATAAATAACTAAATTGTTAAAGTAATATGAAAATTATTTAGCAACTATTTGATAATTTTATTTACAAATTTATCTGTTTATATGATCATTCAATCAGCAAACTCAATTAGAAAATAGAGTAGCACACTAATATTTCATTTAATTATCAACTATATTAAACGCAATTGGTTTTTAAAAAAATCATAAATAAATTATGCATTGAAAAAACTTAGCGCAGTAACGTGATATATTTCAATAACAAAGTAGATAATACGTGACTTTTTCTTTAAATAAAACGATTGAAAATCGAATATTTACTAGCCATAACTTTTGTAGATATATTTGCCAATGAGGCCAAAACTAAGCATGTTTCATGCTCGAGTGATTGATGTCATTGTGGCTTATCACCCTCTCTTCTCATCTAAAAAAACAAAAAAAAAAAACCACCCTAAAAATAAAGGTTACAGATCTACTCAAGCCACATATATGAGGAATCAAATAGGTATCTCAACCCATGGATATAAGGATGCAAATAGTACTATTTTGGGCTAAAAGCCAAAAGAGGCATTAGTCATGAGTTTCTAATATATTAGACATACGTATAGACCTTTCATTTATATATTTTTCAAATTTATGATTTTCTAATTTCTTTTATTTGAATTTTTTTTTACCTCCCTCCTAATTAGAGTACTAGCATTGGATATAAATAAGGAAGAGCGATCGATAAGGTTTATATTGGATGCATATCTATGATCATTATGTTTTCTTTTCTTTGTTTGGTGAAAATCAAATTTACCAATAATTGACAATAACTAAAATTTATCTCTAACGAAGCATCTTTCGGGAATGGGTAGATAAAGACTCAGTAAGTTCTTGACAAGTTATCTTTTGCTTATATTAGATTGGCTTTTTTTTTATTTATTTTGTTTGTTTGTTAGGCCAATTTAATCAAACGGATATGAGAGACTCAACTTAGAAAAGATTCCCTCTAATAAATGCCTTGTTAGTTGGGTTATATTAAAACTCCGGATATAGTTAGTTATTTCCCTTCTTTATTTTGAAGAAAAAAAAAAGAAAAAAGAAAAAAACTTGAGTTTACATATCTTCCAAATTAATCTTTTATCTTATGGGGTTGGTTTCATTTGGCCAACCAAAAGTAAAAAAGTCTAGTACTTTCCTAATTCTCGAGTTCTAGTTGTGTCTTTAGTTTTGAGATCAAATGCGCATTCAAAAAGCTCCCCTAGAATTACTAATAAATAGAAGCTATTATACTATATTCCATAAGAATAAAATTTCTATGCATCAAATTATAAAAGTTGGTCATCTAAAGAAATTCCAAGCTAGTTAATATATGTGTTGATTCTGCCCTATACAGAGGAATGGATGCCAATTATATATGCCATTTTGGAATTTATTGTCGAATCTTTTAAAATGCTTCGTTAACATGATCATGTCTTGGAATCTAAAACCAAAGATCTATTCCTTTCGTTCAAAATCCCTAAGACCTTTTATTTTTTCATTTATCAGTTATTTAAATTGAAATACTCATTTACTGCAACTAAAATTCAAGTTAAATATACTACCAATTTATTATACCATAGAGATTTGATTTAAAAAAAAAAAAGGCTCGCTGAAGAATAATCTATTTATAAGATTGAATTGTTGTGCATGCAACTATACAAGAGATACAAATTATAGGCTAAACTAGAGACACTTTTTTACGGCTTTGTCACATCACCCTTCACTATTATAGAAGGCTTATATAGTGAGAGATTTTGTGCCCCAAATTGCATGCCTTCCAAAAGAATATATTTCATACTTAATAGTTTTATGATATACAAAACATATTAATCATTTCTTAGATTTGGGTGGAGGGTTACTAATTATTAAAAAAAAAACTTAAAAACTGAAAAATTAAAAATAGAAGTTATACAAAGATTTTTATAAGAGGTCATAACGATACCAAAGAGACGAAAAATAAGAGAGTGCAAAAGAGAAAGAACAAAAATTAGAGCCGGCTTCAATCTCTAAACTCGCTTAGTTAGTAGTTTTATTCAATTTTAATTTGTCTATAATCATCGTGGTATGATTGGCTTGGTGGAATAAGCATTATAATGAAATTATAATTAAGAGATTTTTGGGTAAATGACCATTGGCTAAATTATGTTTTAAGAAAATAACCAATGTTTCGATTAATTAAGAAATTAGCAATTTTTTTAACTACGTGATAGTGTGCATTTACTTTTTTGCCCTTAATTTTCTTATGTATTAGTGGCTAATAACTTAATTCTTAGAAACGTTGGTCATTTCCTTAAAACGTGAACCAGAAAATGACTAATACTTAATAGACCCTAATTTTTATTCTTATTTTTGTTGGATAAAAAAACTTACTAATTGTAATTAACCAATAGAACAACCTTCCAATCACATGTTTAAATTAGAACACAAACTCACAGAATGGTTATTCTTTTCTAATTTCTAAAAATACTTAAAATACTTTTTGTTTAAAATATTCCGTTTTTCTAATATTTATTTTGAACTGTTATTTAATATGCCCCACATAAAAATCAATAAAGGGTATTTTTATCAAAGTAGTTATTTTTCCGATCTATTTGAATAATCAATCAAACATGATAAATAGTGATTCAAGTGTTAATTTCATTACTGTGGACTTAATTTTATTGATCAACCAAGTATTAATTTAGGCATTTTAAGCTAATAGTATATGGACCAACATTTGATTTTAATACTCTAATATTTTCTCGTTCGATAAGAGGTGGGCCAACATTTGATTTTACACTATAATATTATTTTGTTATGTGTGATATTGGACCGTGGATAAATTCGTGCTGTTGGACGAACTCAGCATGTGCTAACATTTGATTTTACACTAACATTCTCTCATCACATGTGCGTTGGACCGTGACAACTTGTAAGCTATTAGACGAACCCTACACGTGAAAAAGTCTAACATGCATGTGGTATAATTAGAGAATATAAGTGCAGGGGTTTAAACTCGGTACTTCTTACGCTCTAGTACCATGTTAATTTATCAACTCTCGCAAAAGTTCAAGCTAGTAAAATGTCGGCCAACATTTAAATTTACATCTAACAAAGTGACATATAATTATAAAGATGCATACGTAAACGTTTATACACCATATATACATGATGTATATGTGTATGTATATGTGTACTACACGCACAACTTATGCCCATAAAAATATAAAATAAGAATATATTATATTTTGCGAAATGACAAGTCTAACTGCGACATATCCAAAAATTTGCAATCATGGATGATGGACATCAAAGAAGATCACTGTATAATACAAGTTATGTACATATACCATAACATGTCAACTCATTCTCTATGTTTCTTTGTATCAAAATTCTGACAAAAACTAAAAATGTTACCATATAAAGCATTTTGCTTCACTTGTTGCAGTCGAAGTTAATGAAGACGACAAGAGAAAAAACAAAGACCCTCAACACAAAAGGACATGCAAAAGAAAAATGATCAATTAGGAAAATTTTGCCAAAAAAAAAAAAAAAAGAAATTCCAAGGTACAATGATAACAATATTATTATATTATTAGGATCTCAATGATCCCTTTTCTATTTGTCGATTTGGCCAACTTGATAATGGACCGTGCAGTGGCTGTTTGGGTTGTGTCATTTTCCTTGTCTGGTGCAATAAATAGTCATAGCTTTTATTTGCTTCAACATCTTTCTTTCAAGATTATTGAGGAAGGTTGTTTAGGCATGTATTATATATATAAATGTCCATATACATTCCAATTTGGTAATTTACAATTTTGTTATTTTCTCATAAGCTTCATACTTGTAATACGGCCTGATTAATTAATAAATGCCTTGCACATACTCTTTTTTTCTTTTTCTTTTTTAAATATTCACGTTGTGTTAGTTCTGTTGAACGGATTATATTTCGTATATAAATACACATGTTTCTGTTAATTAATTCCCTCAAGTTATGGAACTTGGACTTTTATAAGAAGAATTATTGTTTTCAATATGTGTCTATTTTGATTTTGAACAAAGATATTAGTAATGGTGAAAATTAAGAAGTACTGAAAAGGCAAGTAAAAAGTGAATTGAATTCCTCAAGTTAATTATAAATCATAGATTTAATTTTTTTACAATCAAGGTCTATACAAAGTTTTTTTTCTGGCCAATAAAGAATTTTCTTCATGTTTCGTATCTTTCAATATGATCTTGGTGCTCATTATACGTGAGGATATAAGTGGAATTGGCATTGCCTGGTTTATGGGGCACTGTAAAGAATTGACTATAGCGAGGTTTAGTAATATAGGTTAGAATGTTTGAATGACTGATATATATAGATATATATATATATATGGTGTGTGTGTGTCCATGCATGTTCTTGTGATTATTACTCTAAGCTAGCGCTAGCTAGGGCATATTTAAGTTATAATGTGTTTGCTATACATCAATTAATTATCATTCATAAATTGAATTTTATTGAACATACTTGACTGCAATTAATATTGATAACCCCACTTAATTAAATGTTGGTATTTTTTTTCTTTCATATACTTATTTTTCCGTCCCAATGACTGTAATCAATGATTTCCATTATATATCTTTATGATATTTGTTTTCTTTAGTGCCGGGTCTGCATGTGGTTCAACTCTCCTAATACTATAGCCACCTTATGATAAATATTCATCTTATTCCAAGCTTTCAGAGAAAGATAGGATTTCGATAATAAATATGTGTAGAAAATGTATAATTATGAAATTATGAATCATAACCAACTTCTGCTAAAAAAATTAAAACAAATTTAAATAACCCACTTTATGTTTGATTAATTATTATTCAATAAAACGTTGGGGTCCATATCAAAATGATTTCTTTATAGGGATTTAAAACTCAATTATATATGCATGTAGATTGTCCTTGAGCTTTGATCGCTTAAGCAACTATAGCATAAATTGGAAAAAAAAAATTATGATCAATGGAATGCAAAAAAGAGAGTTTAACGTCCAATAATAAAGATGGGAAAAAAGAAGAGCAAAAGGTTAATGAGAAAATGAAGGTCAAGAAGTGGAGTCCAATGTGAACATAACCAATAACATTTATACCCTCAAAAGAGAAAATAATACAAACCCTGCACAAGCTAGTGCCTAGTGGAGCCACCATGTACCCATTGATTATTAGTTGGAAGGCACACACTTTTTTATTTCATTTTATTTTTTATTTTTTGGCTGGCACAAGGCTGAAAGACAAAAGAAACCTCTGCTCCCAAAAAAATAAAGAAAGAAGATCATTACTGAGTGCATTCTCTGATAGTCTTATTCCATCATAATTTTGTTCTCTAGAATGAAAGAATTATGAGGTACAATTTCATGTTATCATAATTATTAATCTGACCTTCCAACAGAAATTTTTTTCTCTCTGAATAAAGGTGTCTATGATTTCAAAGTAAAAGACCAGCATGTAAACATACATATAAAACTTTATCATGGACTTTTAAACATTTTACTTGTTTTAATTCTTAATTATAACATAATATATTGATTGAATTTTTTAAATTTTGAATCACCAATTTGTTACGATTATTATTATTATTATTGAAGCGATGATTTAATTCAAAAAAAAAAAAACTTCAAAATGTAGGGTTAATCATAGAATTAAATTGAAAATATATATAGCCTGAAATGCTGCAGCAGTTATGAATATGATCAGGTCTTGAAAGGTGTGTAGATTTCTTTGTTGAAATATTAAATTTAGGTAGAGACAAAGAGAGAATGTATATGTATAGGGAAGAGTCATATCAAAAAAGTATATATATATATACACATAAAATTATATAGTCATCTTTTTAGTTCATAGTGTTACTATAGGACTTTGGAACCAATATCAATATAAATTATCTACAAATTAAATTAGTTGTGTCAATTACAATATCAGTCCTATACCCCCCCATTGCACCACAACTCACTTAACTTCTAGTTGGTTAGCCATAATATGCACATCATCATGAGCATGAAAGTGACAATTAATATTAAATGTTGTGAAAATTGTGGAACTTATAAGTTCTTGATTAACTAATTTGTCATTTTTCTTCACAACATTGTCATATTTGTACGTAAATTAATTAACCTGCAGCTAGGTGAAAAAGAAGAGGGGTTGAGATTGATCATAGAGGCAATAAATGGGAAAGGCTTCTTAATTCTTATATATGGCCTTGAGAGGTTGGTCCGTGGGTGCTGGGTGAGACCATAATAATGCCCACAGCTCAGAAATTATTTTAAGTACAAAAAAATTGTATTAACTTTCTTTTCTCCTTTTCGACGAACTTATAAATTTTACTGTTTATATTTCATTCTCTTCCACGCACTGCGCATTCAAGGAATAATTGTTGGAAAGCAACTCTCTTTCTCTCTCTCTCTCACTCTATTAATGTACATTTTTAATTAATTGTTAATAAATACGAAAATTTACACACACACATATATATATATATATATGGCCATACTACTACAGTAATACGTGACTTTTAAACTAATGTTCCTAAACTCATGCCAAGAATGAAAATAAGAACATGTACTGTCACTAAATCATGCAGTGACATTGACTTGAGAAAGGAAAAATTATATCTAGAAAGGCAACTTTACTTTATGAAGCTTGAGAAAAATAACATATATAAAAAAATTTCACTATTAGTCGTAACAATTTAAAATTGTGATTAAGAGCTGAAATTTCATATATAATTTACTGCAATTAAAAATTTCATTAGTCATAAAAACTATAAAAACTATCAGTTTTGTGTTACTAAATATAGCTTTTATCACCACAAATTTTATAACAAAAAAATGTAAATATTTTACGATCTTTAACTAAAAGTATCACTTGTGTGCAATCATTTTTTCCGCGACTAAAAATCTAGTTTTAAATATGACAATTTCTCATAATATTTATAGATAATAGATGGTTAATATTGTTCAGGTTTTGGTTCAGAGGTTGACATAATAGACATATAATTATAAACACACACACACACTATATATATATATATGTATATATGTATATGATGTGTATTTTTATATTTATTTAGTGACATTAATTTTACATTCTTATTTTTTTTGTGAGGCCTGGAAGAAAGCAGTTGTCTTTATCCTATAGCGGAAAAGTATATAGGCGCAATATCTAGACCAATAGCCATTGAATTTCTCCTACTTTCTAGACACTTAATAATTCGATTCCGTATATGTGTATATATATACATATAACACACTGATAAGAAAGAGATGGAGTCTGTGTGTTTCCAAGGAAACTTGATCATGTGGAATGCTTGGTTGTATGGTCCAACTCTAACATGGTAATTATACAACAAGCTGCAATTTATCGTAGGCTTTTTTTCTCTTTTTTTTTTTCTCAATAATTTAATTAAAAGAAGGGATATTTAAAATATATATATATATATAAATTAAATAAGAGAAATCAAATAAGAATAAGTTACCAATTTGAAAAAAGTTAATCTAATATAAGGTCTAATCTATATATGTATTATTAAGTAAAAATATTCAAAAAAAAAAACAAGAAATTGAAACAATACATCTGACAAAGACCAACCTAACGCATCACTAATTTACACATGTGTAACAAAAAAATAGATGAGCCATAAATAACATAATATCTGAATATCATAACTAAGTTTTTCTTTTTTCATTTTTTAATTCAAATGGCGGATACAAAGTTAGGAACGCATATATACCAAAAACTCAATGTGTGCATGCCTGAACAACTAAAAGAATCTCAGTGAGTGTTACCCATCTAGCTGTTTCACCAACACGAAATCAGATTAAAGAGAGAGAGAGAGAGAAAAAAAAATAAAAAGGGACAAGAGTCTCACAATTAATGGGATATGATATGAGAATTTTAGTACATTTAAATGTGGTGGAATATAGGTATATCAACAATTGATCATATATAAAAGGATTTTCTGACCTAACTACTTAGTCTAACTAAATTCTGTTGGCAGAACTTGAAAAAAAAAAAAGAAAAAAGAAAAAGCATATTCAAGTTGGATATATATAATATAAACACAACTTTTTGAATTTTGCATAAATTAAAGAGTTTGACAACACTATGCCACTGTAAATAAAATTGTCATTTTTATTCTCAAATCTCATTTAGTAAACATTACGATCAAGTTGAAGTTTAGACCATATATTAAAAATATGACATTGTGTTTTTTTGTAATTCAATTTTTTTTTTGCTCCTGTATATTGATTAGTTATCATGATATATATATTATATATATATATGTTTTCCAGTAATTATTATTTTTATTTGAATTTAGTACTTTGGCGGATCGGTAACAATGGTGGAAAAAGCTCTACATAAATATGTGTACCAAATAAACAATGATATTCATAATTAAACCATTCACAAGCTAACATAACAAGCCTTGTAAATTGATATATATATAGTAGATATATCTACGCGATGGGCATATTTGTAGATTCATCATAAATTGACACAAACCATAAAAAGATCATAAAACGTTCCTAGCTAGCCACGTGTTGCATGAGGACATGAAAAGGTAAATGAGGCCAAATTTTTTGTTTTTTTTTTGTTTTGTTTTTGTTTTTTGTTTTTAATCCCTTAAAAGAAAGGTAAATCACATGTATAGTAGTAATGTTAACTTACCATTTTTATCGTAAGATATGTCATGCTCAAAGAAAACCATATTTTGGTGTAAATAATTAGTATTAAAGGGTTTCCCAATAAATACTATCATAGTGATGTATGTTGACAATTCTCATGCCCCTGCTTGGAGTGGCTATATCTGGAAAAAATTTATTCCTCCTCGATACTCTATCCATCTTTGGAAAGTCCTTCATAGACGTCTTAGCTCTGACGATAACCTTCAGAGATGTGGCATTCCTGTGGTGAGTAGATGTCATCTTTGCGGCACTCAATTGGAAACCCTAGACCATTTATTGATCCATTGTCGTTTTAGTCAAGGACTTTGGAGTTTTATGGAGTCTTGCTTCCGGCGCTCTTTGAATTTTTCATCTGACTTTGTTTCTTTTTTCTGTTCGGCAATTAAAGAAAAAGAGGTTTTAAGTTCCCAAGTCTTTGATCTGTGGCTGGCTGCAATTGTGTTTGTTTGCTGGGTAATTTGGCATTCGCGGAATAAACGACTTTTCGAGGATAAGTTACCATCTTTAACCTCGTGTAAGGCCAGGTTAATCGCTTTTCTTCGTGATGCCAATCGTTCTATCACTGGTCACATGTATAACTCTCAAGATGAGCTTCTTATTCTTCACAACTTGGGTATTAGTGGTAAAGCTAGAAATTCTCCTTCGATTATACCAGTTATTTGGAAACCTCCTCCACAGAATTGGATTAAAGTCAATATTGATGGTTCAGCCAAAGGAGCTCCGGGTCATTCGGGTTGTGGTGGTATTTTCAGGAATTGTCGCGGATTCTCTAAAGGATGTTTTGCTAAATATCTTGGAATAAAGTTTGCTTTTGAGGCGGAGCTTCTTGGTTTTATCATGGCTATTGAAATAGCTAAGAAGTTTAATTGGAGTCCATTGTGGATTGAAACTGACTCTTCATATGTCGTCTCTATTTTCTTAACAGGTTCCCTCAAAGTTCCCTGGGAGGTTAGAAGCAGATGGTCTATAGCTTTATCCGATGCTAAAAATCTCCAAGTTCATGTATCGCATATTTATCGAGAAGGAAACTGTGTTGCAGATAAACTAGCTTCTATGTCGACCACTCCGAATTTCAACAAATGGTGGTTTAATCAGCCAACTTTATTGTCGAGTCTCATGTATAGGGATATGGTTCCTATGCCTTTTTACAGGTTTAGGAATTTGTAATCTCTGGATCATGCACTCTTTTTCCCCTTGCAGATTTTCCCTTTGGGTTTTTTCTGCCTGGGGTTTTAATGAGGCCCCATTACTCTGTGGGTAGATCCTATAGAGATTTTTATTTATTTTTTTTTCTTCTTTCGAACTTTATTGTTTCTCTTGGTGCCCTTTTGGGTTGTATTCCTGAATGCTTTGTATTTTTATTTTTATTTTAATGAAATTTGGCTGGTGATAGTGGGAAGGGGGCCGAAAGATCAACCTAGTTGGGATGTCGGCTCTCTTCTAGGCGTGTGTCAACCTTGTTGAGATGCGTTCCTATTCCAGTCTCATATTTAAAAAAAAAAATATATATATATATATATATATATGTAAGTATATATATACATGTGAATGTACTAACTCATGCATGATTGTGGGTCACCTTAATTTACATTCTTTAGATTCAAACAAAAGATGAAAGTGTGACGAGGAAGAGCTTGACAAATTTGCACTTGTCCTTTTCAATTGTTAGGCCAACATGAACAATATATAATACACTGACTTTTTCACTTCAAATGTATATGATTGAAGTTTAAACTTTATTAAGCCACTAGGTCAAGTCCCACTTTCCACTTACAAATAATGTTACAGAAGATTGGAAGTCTTTTCTTATGACCGATTGGGTTATTATATATATATATATAATTAGTGAGAATCTTCAAAATAGAGAGGTTACATTTTCACTGCTATATTGATTGACCATATTGAACAAGCTTTGAAAACTCAGAAAACAAAACTTTTTTTAATTTAATTTCCTATTTTAATAAAGGCTTAAAATATTAAAATTTTACTATACAGAAAAAAGCAGCTCTTTTAGTTACAATTTTAGAGTGGCAACAAACAAAATTTGTATAATTAATATTATACAATTAATCACAAGTTATAATAGCTTGTAACTAAATATGCTTTTAGGTACAATATTTTCTAATAATTATAATTTTTGTGAATAAGTTTTTAAATTAAGAGAAATTATAGTAACTATCCAATTTCTAACACCCAATTTAAATAAATACATAATTATTCAGAAATTATAACCCATCAGGAGTTTATCAAAAAAAAAAAAAAAAGTGATACAATTACTTATATGATGGTAAATTGTTAGTAATTGACTGAGTTCTCAAAAGCATATGCAAGTAATTAATGAGTTGACTATTATTCAATTAATTTAAAATATTTGGTCTAATATTTTTATTTTGTATTAATTTGAGTATTTTCATACTTCACTTATTTTTAATCATGAATATTCTAGTAACGTAAGATCTGAATTTTAACTTTTTGTCACGATATTTTAGTTACACTATCTCATTTTATAATATAACATTCTTAATCAAATAAGGTTTATTGTGAAATGGCCTGATTTTAATTTTTAAAAATATATATATCAATTTTTGTTTTTAAGTTAAAAGGACCTTTTTAGTATATCAAAATATATACCATGATTAATTAGTGAACAATATATCAGTTAAAAATAATGGGTATATCAACAAGTAACTAATATACTATAAAAGACTGACCATTCACACTCAATAAAAAATTCACAAACATTTTTTTTATGTGGACTGAAAATGGGCTGTATCTAGCACAATTCTCCTCCTTGAATCATAGTGACTTTCTCTTCACGCATTACGTACTGTTTATTATTATGCCCTAATAGCTAATCTCTCTCTCCCCCTCTCTCTCTCTCTCTCTCTATATATATATATATATATGTATTATGTGTATATATATATATATATATATTACTCTTCAAGGCTGCTACATAATGATGATAATAATCAGTCCAATACTGCGGCAGCGAATTGTGGTTTGGGCTTGAATAGTAGTACTAGAGACTTTGAGTTGACCAATAGAATCTGAAGGTCTTAGTCTGATTGCCTTCAAACTGAAGATACCATACCTAGCTATATTTGCTGTTCATGCCTTGTAAATATCAAACTATTTATGGCCAGAAAGAGATGCTTCTTTTCTCAGTAGTTTTTCTGTCTCTCAGATTGCTTTCTAATCAGAGCCTTCATTTATATATTAATAACATCAACTGCAAAATTGAGACTGAGTCCATCTTATGTTTTAATAAACTTGGTTACAATTACTTATGTACTTATTATTTTTTTTCTTTTTAATTCATTATTTTGGTATACAAATTCTGGTTTACGGAATAAAAAGTTTTTTTTTTTATAATTTTTTGTAATGTTTAATAACTAGAATTGCAAAATTTAGTCTGAGTCCGTCTTTTTACTTTTTGGGTCTAATTTTGTTAGGGCCAAATAAGAAATTAGTCATTTTGAAGGTAAAGTTTGAAGGACTTAACCATAGAATATCAAAATTAAGAAAATAGCCATTAAATATTTTAATGAACATGAGTATCTATGATAATTACTTAAAAGAATCGCCTAAATCAAATAAAAAATCTCTAAATATTCAGCACATTCAACTTAAAAAAACAAACAAAATCTATTATTACCAAAATTTTCATCGATTGTGATAAAATAAAAAATAAAAATGGCTAATTTCTTAAATTTCTACAACTATGACCTAAAAAATCAGACTAAAGTTTGGTTAAATCCTTAAAAATTTTCATTTTGATATTATAAATCTATGTTCTTTGAATTTTTTTTTTTTTATCTAGAATGTTGGAATATCCAATGTGTGGATTATTAAAGTAGTAGATAGAGTTAACAAGCTGGCTCTCACTGGATTGCTAGCACATTGGGCATAATTGGGACCACTTTATCATCAACATTATTGCAGTAAAACAAAATAACCACTGCCTATCTTTTCATCAGCCACGAAAAAATGTAACCATAGCGTACACGGTAATTTATTGTATGATTTATTTTGGAACTTTTTTCAAACGCATATAAGGTTTTTTTTTTTTTTTGTGCGGAATATGATTTTATTGTTTATTGGAAAATTGTCATAAATAGCCAAGGAATTTTTACTAAATAACAAAACTATATCTTGTTTTTTCACCGTGGTATGAATATTTCTTGAATTTACTAAATCGTGAAAAATCAGGTGTTCATCTTTATCAAATTATAGCCCAAAATATCTTATGTTTTAAATTCTATAGACATTTTAAAAAAAGTATAATTGTTTATCTTCATTTTGATATGATAGTTTGGGTGAAAGGTTAATTTAAAATAAAAAAAGAAACCTAAAAATTTTCTGGGGGATGTTGAGGAATGCCCTTATTTTGGCACAATGATAATCTATACCCTATGTGTGTGCACTTTTAATTTATACCCCACCCTATGTGTATGCACTTTTAATTTAGAGTTTTTAGGCATTTAACCAAACTTTTGGATAATTTCATAGGATTGCTCAGCCATATTTTCACGAAATTAGAGATTTAACCATAACATGTTACAAAAAATATTACATGTTATGGTTAAATCCTTAATTTCGTGAAACTATGGCTAAATCCTTCAAACTTTTACCTTTGAAATGACTAATTACTTAATTGGCTCTTTAATTTATACTCTAAACTTTACACTATAAACATATAGTAAAAACAAATTGAGCATATCATTTTGGACAGAGCTAGATTAAGCGACCTTAAAATGACCTTATTTTGTAATTTTTCTTTTAAAAATAGAAGATGTTTTTGTCATAATTTAATGAATTAAACATATTTAGTAAATTCAAAAATATTTATGTTACAATATAAAGTATATAATTGTGTTATTCAATAAAATTCAAAGATATTAATTTATTTCTTATATTGAATGTGGTGGAATTATGCTAATCTTGGGCCCCACCCTATCGGGGCTTCATACCAGACTCCAAAAACAAGAAATGGCCCACAAGTTTTACGGACCAGCACAAGAGTGATGAGTCCATGAACTTCGAGCAAAATAAGTAAAGGAAAAAATTTAGAAAATGTTATTTTTTTTATATATATTTTAGCTAGGAAAAAAATGTTATTTCTAAGTTGCTTAATAATCTATGTTCTAGTCGTACTCTCTTTATTTCTATTATATATTTATAGTGTTTAAATGGAGTATTATTTAAAAATATAAAACATAAAGAGCATAGATTATTAATATATCAAAATAAGGATATTCCTCAAAATCCCCAAAAAAGTAAAACTCATTTCATTGGATATTGTGAGAAATGTGCCTTTTATATTTTTATTCCTTTAAAAAATTGTACATCATTATCAAACAATAAATTATAGGGAAAACTAGCTAAATGACTATATAAAAAATACAATTTTAAGTTATTGACCAACGATAAAAAAAAAAAAAAGAAAAAAGAAGAAGTTATTAGACCTTTTTTTAAAAGTTTTTTTTAGATGTCATGTATTGACTTTTTATCCTTTGTTATGGATTGTAAAAATTATTACACATCGTTACGACAAATGTTATAATTTGTTGTTTCAATTTGAATGTGTAATATGTTTTATACATTTTAGTGAGTTGATGGTAACACATCATTGACAGCTCTACAACAAAAGATCTTGATGGTAAGTGGTAACACATCATCTCGAATTATTTTCTACCGGTGATAATAATAGACCCAAAAAAAAAAATTCCGATAATAATAGAAAATTTCTATTTTAAGAGACACTTCTCATTGGAGAACAATAAATCTCTTGATATACCTTTTTAAATGTGAGATTCAAAATGCAATCGGACAGTCCAGTGCCATATGTGAAGTATTTAAGCAAACTTTTTCCCATTATAAAATCCAAAACAAAATTAAATTAAATTCTTAAATAAATAATAAAAAAATAGAGGAGAAAGTGAGCAAGGTCGGACCACCGGTGATCAGAATCAGACGACAACAAACAATGGAGATGGAATCGCAGCCATTGTTGCCACAAACGCCATCAAAGCCATCCATGAGACTTGCCCACTAGACGTTTCGCTCCCATCTCGGCTCTCGTTTCAAGCACAATCTTTCTCTATCTCCTTCGGCTAGAGAAACACCCAACCCACCATAACCAACCCCAAATTCTTCAATCTCTACGCTTTTCCTGGTAAGAATTGACCCAAAAGATATTTTTTTTTTTTGGTCCTTTTTTGGGCTCTGTTTATTGAAAGTATCACAATAAAAAGGCAGTACCACCTCTCATGTTCCACAACCTGTTAGAATGAAGCATGTAACACATATTGTAACACGAGGAAGAGAGAACATAATGTCCTAGTACTGCAACGAGAATGGGCAAATTAGACCATGGTGCTTTTACTATCTTGCTGACCTGAGAATAGAGACACAAATGAGGTCTAGCAAAAAAAGGTCTACATGTATGATCTGTTTGAACAAGTCATATTTGCGTGTAACGTGGCATGCACTTCACAAGCATAGCTAATTAATGGTACTTTGACAGCGTCTGTTCAAAACACATGATGAATGAAAGTAGGTTCTAAACAAATATTCAGCCATGTTACTTTCAGTGATATTGTCGAAGAAGCATAATATGTAGCTTCTACAGAGATCATGATCAATAAGAACCTTTTGGTTAGAAGCATCATTCTAGTGAGGAAACTGAATATGTTTTAGAGAACTTTCTAGTGTTGTTGTTCAAGTTGAAGATCGAGCTGGAGATGTTAATCAAGTTGATGACAAAGAAGAGACCAAAGAACCTACAACTATTGCTCTTACCTTTGTCCTCATAGTTCTTTGTTTTAGTTACTTTTTATTTTCCCTTTTGAATTTTGTGGCAAAAAGCCAAAGAAATAGTGTATATGTTAGTTTTTAAAATCCTAAGACAGTTTGCTACTTGCTCTCATAGTTTTTTTTTTGTCATGTCATAAAGAAGGTTATTGTTGTCACGGTTCGTTATTGCATTTATAGGGAGATTAGTTTAAGTTTTTGAGTTTGGCGGTTTTCCCAAAAATGATAAAATGGAAGATTGTTAGTATATTTTTTGTTGGTATATTTCTGGCAAAACATTTTCATTAACGAGAATATTTGCCTTTTATAATTAGTTGATTTCGGCGCCATGTCATAAAAGCTTTGAAAGGAAGTTTGAATTTGAAGATTTTGTTTATTAAGTAAGATCTTTCATATAAAATGAAGTTACGTGTTGAAGATCTTGCGTGATCATAGTTGTTATAAATAAGATTTGATTTGGTATGATTTTAGGACCCTTGCCACTTTTAATTATGTATGTTTCCATAAATGTTGCAATTGCTATTGTAAATCTAAATTTTGCAGGTGTAGATTTTTTTTATCTTTAATTTTTTTTAATTTCTGTAAGCGAATTATGAGGGATTTAGCTGCTTACGCGCGAATTCGTTACATTCTCATTAATCATTTTCAAAATCGAGTGAGTTTTTTGGAGACTTTGAGAACTTCAAAGAATATTATTGTGAGTTATTGTCTCTTGAGAAAAAACACATTTAAAGCCTTACTGATAATATTTCAGAACGATCATAATAAATTAATAGTTACAAGACTTTGCTTGGTGTTCGATTTCTTTGTAGCATGTCGTACTAGGAGATTGGTTTATAGATCTCACGAGAGATTTCATTGAAGTCAAGTAGAGCTCGCAAGTAGTCAAGTAAGAAGTTTAGGGGGAGATAACGACAAGAAGAAAGAGATAATCTTTCATTGTATAAGAATGAATGTCTCTTGTAATATTTGAGAATTAATGGATTACTTTTCATCTAAGCACGACTTGCGAACGTCGGTGTGCGTAGCTGAACTCCGTTACCAATTTCCTGCCTTAGTAAAATTGAGCATAATTAAGCTCAATAATTTTTTTTTTAAGAATATGATTGATCGAAAATAACTAAATAGTAACAAGCTTTAAAATAATATATAAATTACTTATGGGAAGCACCCACCAAGAAACTCTTGTAATAGGAATTTCATTGCTAAAAAAATCCATCGATACGAAATAATTTTATATCGTTAAATTTATTTTTGTACTGAACTCCACATTTGACAAAGATAAAAATGTTGATCTCTAATTATTTTCTACGAGTGATAAAGACCTACCAATAATAGAAAAAATTCTATTTTAAGAGACACTTCTTAGTGGAGAACAATAAATCTCTTGATATATATACCTTTTAAAAGGTGAGATTCAAAATGTAATCAGACGGTCGAGAGCCCTCTCTCAAGTATTTAAGCCAACTTTCCCCATTATAAAAAGCCAAAACAAAACAAAATTGAGTTTTAAATAAATATTAATAATAATAAAAAAAGAAAACAGAGGAGCAAGTGAGCAAGGTCGGACCACCGGTGATCAGAATCAGACGGCAACGAACGGTGGAGATGAAATCGCAGCCATTGTTGCCACAAACGCCATCAAAGCCGTCCATGAGACTTGCCCAGTACACGTGTCGCTCCCACGTCGCACCGTCATGTTTCTCGGTGTCTCTGCTCTCGTTTCAAGCACAATCTCTCCCTCTCCCTCTCTCTCTCTCCTTCGGCTAGAGAGAGAAACTCAGTTCTAGAGAGAGAAACACCCAACCCACCAGAACCAACCCCAATTTCTTCATTCTCTTCGCTTTTTCTAGTAAGAATTGACCCAAAAGGGCGTTTTTTTTTTTTTTGGGTTCTTTTCTGGGTTCTGTTTATCCTTTGAAGGAACGTAATTTATTTATTTTTTTTCATTTTTGTGAAGAGAATAATTTTTGGTTCAGTTTGTGTAGGTGAGAGTTGTTTGAGAATGGCGAGCAACGAGGAAATTGTCTCCTTGGAACTCCCAGCTCCTTCTGGTTGGAAAAAGAAGGTCTCTTTTTAAACGTGTATATGTATATGTATTTATGTGTACATATTTACATTCAATTTGTTGAACCATTCATGTTGTTTTGCCTCGAATCCTCGTTTCCTGTTTGGAAATTATGTTCCAATTGTTTTCCGTTTGCAATTTGTGAGCTTTTTTCGGAGGAATTTGATGCTCTGGTATGGCTTTCTAGCTAGGGTTTGGTTGATATATGCCCTAAATTTCCTTCTCTGGACTTACGTTCTGTGATTTCTGAAAAACATATTTGCCTTTACTTGTCATATTTTTCTCTTGTTTTTTTTTTGTTTTGTTTTGTTTTTTTTTTTTAATGATTTTTGTAATTACGTTTGGCATAGGATTCAGGAACTGATCATTTTAGGTTATGGAACTGTTTTTAGTGCAATTTGAAAATTTCTGATGATGTTTGGTTTTAGGCTATTCCTAAGATGTTTTATAGCATAAGGTCCGAATTTGATTATAATGCACATAACTTTCCGTTGCTTGCTAGAGAACGGTTTCGCATTTGGTGTGACCCGATCCCTAGCGAGGTTATAGATGAAATCGTGTCTCAACGCATATTGTTAGGTTTATTCTAGTCTGCAAGGGAGTACTGCCTTACAAGGCTTCAGGGAGATTAGGGGATTGGTTTCTTGTTGCATTTGTGACCGCTATTGCCGGAAAGGACTTGTAATTTATGACAACTGATTCATGCATTGCTACTTATCTGGCGGAGTGTGTTATTTCGTGTTCATGTTGTTTACGCTAGAGAGGGGAAAAAATGAAAAGAAAAGGTATTTCAGGGATAGTCAGTTTAATGCAAATAGGCAAACTTGACACCACTATTTTTGTTTTAAATTCAAAGTCATGTTACAGTCTAAACGGATAAATTCCTATGGCACTTATTTCTTTCATTGGCTTTTGGTTTCTCTCAAATCTCAATTAGCTTGTCACTGTAACTAATGTGCATTCGATGACAGTTTTTGCCAAAGCAAGCCGGAACCCCTAAGAAAAATGAGGTCATATTCACGGCTCCAACTGGGGAAGAAATCACTAACAAGAAACAGTTGGATCAGTACCTGAAAGCACACCCGGGTGGTCCAGCAGCATCAGAGTTTGATTGGGGCACGGGCGAGACCCCGAGGAGATCAACAAGAATCATTGAGAAGGCCAAAGCAGCTCCTCCACCGCGAGAGAGCGAGCCCCCAAAGAAACGAGGCAGAAAAGGATTGGCTTCAAAGCAGGATAACAAGGAAAAAGAAGCAGCCCCCGAAAAAAATGACGAGACAAAGGTTGACGATGATGAAAAGGACAATGCTGACGCAAAAACCATAAAGGATACCGTGAATGAAACCGAAGATAGGGATAAAGCACAGGTTGAGGGCAAGAAAGATGAAACCGAAGACAGTGATAAAGCACAAGTTGAGGGTAAGAAAGATGATGTGCCCGAGAATTCGAGCAAAGCAGATGAACCCAATGAGAATGAGAAGAAGTGCGAAGTAGAAGAGAAAGAGGGAGAGAAGAGTAACGGAAATGGAATTGGATCCGAAGGAGAAACAAAAGGTATAGAATCAGCTACAGGAAACGAGGAACCTTCTGGTTCTGGGCCTCATGAAGAAGGGGTCGAAAATGGCCGCAAGAGCAACGCGGATGATAAGTTGAAGCCCTAAGCCCATTATAGATTAGCCGGACACCCGTTTCTCTTCACTCATTCTGACCAATTTATATATTCAGTAAAAATGTTTGTACTTAGTATAAATGTTTAGCTATCTGATTGTTCATTGAGATGCGATGTTTATGATCATAGTTAGGCGTATAGTGTTACAGTAGTTTGGTTTTCTGGTGAGACATGTTAGCCTTGTAACATTATGATGTAAAATAATGTCGATGTACTTTTATGACACAATTCTGTATTGAGAAAATAATAATGAAAACTTATGGTGTTCAACCATTTCGGTAGACTATTGTCAGGATGCCACAGGTTTTTGTAAAGAAATTTCATTCACAAGCAAGGCAGAGGTAATTGGCTAGTTGGTGCATAAGCTTGAAAATGAGATTTTATTTTAAAAAGTGCTTTTTAGGTATAATCTTTAGGGACTTTGAAGCTGAGATTGTACTTATTTCCCGAGTCTAGACTGCAACTTGCATACTTTCTTGGCCTTCTCTCATTTCTTTGGTTTTATGGGCCTTTTAGTAGAGATGAGTAATTGAAAACCATACCGAAAAGGTAAATATGATGATTCATTTATAACAAATGTCTCACACTGCAAAATCGGTTTGGTTTTAAACCAAAAGTGAAGGATACATTTAACATTTCAATTTTGGTTCTGAGAGTCATGTTGTCGCAATTTCGACGGTTGCCCATAACTACATATTTCTACTTTAGTTGAGAAGCATATAAAAAGCCAAGGTTATCAAAATTCCATTCATTAGACTCGTATAAAGAATAACATCAAAATTTGCATTATTTGGTGAAAGAACAAATGTTGTAATAGAAGCCGAAATGAGACTTTGGACCTCATACTATCATGACTAGTCAAAACTATAAAGAAAGTTAAAAGATATTCAGGGAATCACTGAAACTTCATAGTTATGCTCTTATGGGAAAAATAGAAAAAGAATGGAATGAACATTAGTATTCTTTTCCCTCCAAAGCTCAGAGCCCCTTGAGATTCGCGACAAGTCCGGTTAAGTTCGACCACTTCTCGAATGCGCTGGCAGAGGCCACAAATGCAGATTTGGAGGACTCAACATCATTTTTACTTACTGCATAAACAAACCAAAGTTAAAAAAAAAAAAGTATTAACCCTTCAAGCACTTTGTTAGAGCTTGAATACCAGAATCTAATCTTCCTTAAGTGATTATACTCGAGGTTGAAGAAACAGCTTTTGAATGAAGTAGTTCACCTGAAGAGATCAATGAAGCTAGCGACGAATTGAAAGTATCAACTTCACTCTTCTCTTCAGGGCTAGAGCTTAGCTGTTGGATTAGATGCACAAGAACATTGAGAAAGCTTTATTACACATAATTCAAAAAAGTATGAAATCGCTTAAGCCAAAATTACCTTGGAGAAAGCTAAATTCACGTTCTTAACCCATTCTGAGTCGGTGCTGCCACCAAGAACGGAACTCGCTGAGGATAGATCGTTGTTGTCGATGGCTTGGCCGACTTTGCTTAGCTTGTATACTAGTTCCTGTAAATACCCTGTCCCAAACGATCTCACCGTTAGTTCTTCGACAAGTTGGGCTTAAGCTGAATCGTGTAAAAGACCGGGGGAGAAAATATCAGCACCGAGGTTTTAATGGCATCAAACAAAGGACATTATTCGCTTTACGAAGGAAATGAAAGCATTCTAATTTAGAGTTTTATTATTAAGTTTTATGGTTTGAACAGTCCTAAGAACACTCATGGTCAAATTACATGATTCAATTTCAAATTGCCAGAAGATACAAGCTAAAAAACCGAGGACATTCGAAGCCAGGAATGATCAAAACATTGAAGCTAGGACTAAAAGCATGTTGTCCAAACTAAAATTCACATTCATGGAAATTATCAAATTCCAATAGGACTCACCATTTAAGAAGACCATTCAATTCTATCCAGGCACAACATTGTTGCTAAACACAATCCAAGTTTATTCTATGATCTGGGCATCGAAAATATTCATCGAATATCGATTGAACACAGCCGGAAAAAGTAAAACAAAATTAGAGGGCATGGTTGAACCTGTTTCTTTGTTGGATTTGCTAAGAACACCTTGTCTCTCAAGCCTCTTCTTTCTATCCTTTTTGACCTTTTCCATGAGCTCTTCATCATCATCAGCCTCTAAAATGGCTGCATTGGAATTGGAGACACCAATATGGCCAGCCAAAGTGAAGGCAAAGCTGCCTAATAAGCTGATAGAAATGCTTCTCTTGGTGAGGACTAAAGAGGGTTGTTGTGATGAGTCATTGCTTGCTTTGCAAAGAGTCAAAAGCCTCTTTGAATTCTCTTTGTTGGGACAAACTAATGTTGGTGTTGTAAATATAGAAGAAGATGAAGATGATGATGATGATGATGATGATGATAGAGAGGAAGTTCTTGAAGGAGTGAAGGTAATTGCAGTTGAAAGAAAGGCTGTTGCCATTTCCAAACTCTTTTTTTTTTTTTTTTTGGGTACTTTTAATTTTGTTTTTCTTTTATATTTGGTGGGAAAAAAGGAAGGTTAGGACAATTTGGAAGTATAGAAGATAAGGTTGCTGGATTTTTGCAATCTCATCCAATCATTTATGTTTTTCTCTAGTGGAATATGAGCCTGTCATTTTATAAGAATTTCAACACTTATATGCTTAAGTTTATTATTTCACTCCCTTATTTCATTCCAATTGACTGTTGAAGCCTAAATCAACATGTCTTAGTGACTCATAAACCAATATTAAAAATCTGAAGGGACCATTATTTTATTTTCATCTTGCCATTTACCTTGAAATAAGTCCAGAATCCAACTCACATATAGGGGAAAAAAAAAAAGAAAAAAAAAAGATAGATGAAAAGGCCACTTTTTCTCCCTACACTTAATTTCTATGTTGCATTTCTAATTTATAATCCTACTTTTACCTTGTAAATAAAGGGTATTAAAAAAAAACACTGTTTTGAACACAGATTATTAATAACGTTACGTGAAATGAGGGCGTTCTTCGTATTATCTCAAAAACAAAACCACAATATCACCAATGAGCTTGGGCCTAAGAGCTATATATTGTACTTAAAGCTCTTAATGCTAAAAGGACAACCCAATTCAATAAAGAAATTAGGTCGTTTCGGATAAAAAAAAAAAAAAAAATTGATTCAAGTGTCATTGTTATATTACTAACGTTTTTTTTTTTTTACAAAATATCTAAATTTGTAATATATATAATTACTCTTACTACAATAAAAAAGCAATGTAATTTTTTTTTACAATCTTAATTCAAACACTACAACCAAACTACTATCCAAAAATTGATTCAATCACAAGATTTTGTCAAAGAATAATTTAAATAAAAATTATCTAAATTTTTTTATCTTCATTAGAAAACAACCACTGACATAAATACTACATGTTAAGACAATATTTTTATTTCTATTTTACTCTATGTTGTACTTTTATTTCTCCAGAATAAATAGTCAGGAATTTTTTTTTAAATTTTATCTAAGTTATGTTATCGTTACGTGTTTTATGCTGGAAGATCTTTTAGATGATGAAGACTCTTCTGAGTTTGTTCAAATAATTTTTTTTACCAAATAAATCATTTACAATAGACAATTTGTCGTTGTAAATGTTTGAAAGGAAATTTCATTAATATATCAAGAGATAAAAAAAAATCTATATATATGCAGTCAACCTCAATAAAATTGGCAAGTTATTTCGGCCAAAATCAAATGAAATTACCCATGAAAAAAAGGATCTGCCGGTTTTGATACTAGAAGACCAAAGAGTACCGCTAAATATTAAATTTAAACATACGGACTCTTTCAAATATTCCTCTATAGTCCGTGAGGAAAAAACTGATCGACCAAGATCGAAAAGTTAATCATATATAGGCCAAACATAAATCTGCATGGATACAAAATCTATTAGAAAACTAACTAAATCGAAGAAATAAAACAAAAACAAAACTAAAAATATAAAAGCAATGATAACATGCATTTATTTGAGTACTCCAAACAAAATGGCGACAACAAGAACGAGATAGAAGCCATCACCACCAACAAGCCACTCGCCACAACCAAACACCACCACAAAAAATTTCGACGATCACACAAAAATAGATATTTTAAACTATAGATTCTTTTTTTTTTTTTTTCCCTCGAGAACAAACAAATCTTAAAGATGAGTAAGTATTTAGAATCTCAAAATCGAAAATCTAAACTAAATCATCTCTTATGCAAAAATTATTTTTACTGATATATTTAGTATAGCCTTTGACTTAAATGCAAAATTTACTATATCAAATGTTATTTCTATTATAATCGTTAATATTGATTTTAGAGGTGGTGAAAAGATAATGAAGTAAAATTTTAAATTAAATAGAGATCATTAGTAACACATCAAAGTAAAAATAAATAAAGGTAAACAATTAATACAAAAAAAAATACAATTTATTATTAAGTAAATAGCCATTTTAAATGATGTTTTAAGAAAATGGGCGTCGTTTTCATAAATTAAAGAAATAACTATTTTATTAACTATGTAATGTTGTAATTTTATCTTTATGCCTTTAATTCTCTTTAGATTAATGATTAATTTCGTAATTTTTAAAAATGATAGTCATTTCTTTAAAATATAGAGCAAAAAATTGTCAAATACCAAATAGGTCTAAAATACAAAAATAATAATAATAATAATAAAATAAAATAAAAACTGAAATGTCTTAAATTTAAATTTTTTTTAACAGATACTAAATTTGATACATCTTTGATAATATATTATATATATACATATATTTTTTTAATTTTACACAAAAGTTTGTTATCCCGTCGTAGACACTCCTATAAGTTCTAACCAAAACTAAACAATATAACATTGTGTTTGAGCAAACCATTTTGGTCATTCCATTCCATTTATTGGAATGGTCAAAATGGTTTGAAAATGGTTTGGAATGGTTTGAAAAAAAATGATGTTGAATGGTTTGATTTTGCGAATTTCGAGATCATATAAATGGTTGAGATTTAAAGATATTGTATAGGGATTTGGAAAGTTGAAAAAAAGGGTTGAAAAAAAATGGAATGGAATGGAATAGTTTGTAGGATTAAAAAGTTGAATGGTTTGGAATAATATGGAATGAGTGGAATGGTTTGCCCTAACATTGAGTAAATAAGAAGAGATCAGTCTAAAAAAGCAGATTCCGAATACGTGGATCATAGTAGTTGGTAACGCAAAAAAGCTTCTTTTTGCTTATTCAGGAAAAAATAAATAAATTTTGCTGTCGTTAATTTGGTGATTTAATTATCTTAATAACCAAAACGTTTACTATCGATCAGAATTCAAGCAAAGCTGTAAAGACTTAAAGAAAATGCCTTTCAAGTCAGATGGGATCTAAGCATGTTTAGGAAAACCACTATCACGTCTCATTCATCAAAGAACCCTTTTACGTCAGATATGCTATATATATATATATATATATATTGAAAGAGGCTATTTATATTTTTCATGTATATATATATATATATATGTGTGTGTGTATGTATGTGTGTGTGTGTTTGTAACCACCGAAAGTCAAGTTGGACGCGCACGCATAAACAACTAATAATATTTACTCTGCGAATAAATTATAAGAAAGCTCCTCTATATATAATAAACTAATAAAGGGTTTTTTTGCACCAATGGCCCCTCAATTTATCGGATTTTACATTTTGACACTTTTTTTTTGACATTAACCCCTCTAAATTTAAAAATCGTTGCATTTAGTCTCAAATTGAAAACATCCGTCCAAAATTTAACGAAATTTGGCACGTGCTTCACACGTGATAGCTTATTTGGAGGCATATTCCGCCCAATTTTGGACTGAAGTTTTCAATTTGAGGCTAAATACAACGAATTTTAAATTCAGGGAGATTAATACAAAAAAAAAAAAGAAAGAATGCCAAAGTGTTGAAACCTAATAAGTTGAGGGGCCATAGGTGCAAAAAATCCTATAATAAATTCTCTTTTAGGGATCCTTAATAGTTAATAAAGTAGAATGTGAAAAGATAATTAAATGTATTAGCTTTTAGTAACTGTTTTGGGGAATGGTTGGACTTTAATAAAGTTTCATAAATTTAACGTCTGGAAACGTACATTCCTTTCAAGCAAATAATAATAATAATAATTATTATTATTATTATTTCCCACTTAAATCTCTTATTTTAATTTCTTTTATTTACAACTCAGCTTTCCTCACTTTAATGGGCAACATTCCATCAGCCAAAAAGAGCTTCCATCCACTCTGATTTCATTTTTCTGAATTTTCTTTTTAGTTGTTTATGTTTATTACATATATATGGTGCCCAATATATGTCTTTTTTTTTTTTTTTTTGCCCTGCAAAGTGAATAAACATTATGCCAAGAGTCCAAAATTAAGTTGATTTATGGGGACTTCTATTGGCCCTTTTTCTGAATGCTACAACCAGTATATAGTATTAAAGATTCATTTTGAAACACTTTAGTTTTTTTATTTATTATTATTAAAAGGGAAAAAGATCATGGTAAAAAGCTCAAAAGACAAATGTTGGACTTGGTTGAGACTTAATTAATAAGGGACTCAATACAAAGACTCTTGTCTTCTAAGTTATCTTACCAGCATTATTCTAGCTTTTCTTTACACTGAACAGTTCGCACTGGCTTCAAGTGTATATTAAGTATTAACTGTTATCTTTCTACAACCAAATTTATTGTGTGGTATATCACATTATTAGATATCTTTTAATTCACAAAGTACTAATTAGTTCTTAAAGGATTCATTATATATTTGTTTTTCACAAAATCATCGTATTATTGAAGTCTCAATTATTTGATATGATTTTGAAAACATATACAAAAATTTTTATTATTGAACATTGGTATATAGTTAGAGTACAAGTGCAACCCTTATGTGAACCACTCTATGTACCTTTATTCCCTTTCTGTATGTTACTAGTTTTTTTAATTAAAAAGAGAAGATGATACATTAGTATTTGGATGGCTAATTCAAAGTACTATATATTCCTATCAAAATTCCCTATTGGTTCGCAGAGTAGTAATTCCAACACTTGGGTGTTTTCAACAATATTCTGCTCATGTTTAGTCTAAAAATGATATCATTATTATTTGACCCACTAATCCACCACTCTAAAAGAGTTGTTCTTAATCCGTTCACTCGTTTTGGCTTTTTGATTTTGTTGTGTTACATGCCAAATGGTCATTGGTTAGGACATGTTTCAAGAGAAAAATAATAGGTTAAAAAGGAAAGCAACTATATTTTAGTTATTTCTGACTTTACAAACCTTCTTTTGGCTCCAATTATGCACCTCTCTTCAATAGTTATAGTTATCCAAGATAGGGCCAAAAGGGCACTTTGATTCCTTAGAACCGTCAACTTCTTAATGTTTTTGTAGGCATAAGACAATAATAAAAGAAGAATATTAACATAAATATGATTAATTATAGGGTGAGCTGCAAAAATAGGCTAAAATTAAACATTTGTTTTAAATGATAGCCTGTGTTTCAAAAAATTAAAAAAATTAGCCATGTTACGAATTGTATAACAAAAAAGTGTCACACAAAATATAACAGATTTATAAATATTTGCAAGATATTATTTAACACTTCAAAAAATAATGAGTAAAACTTGAAGTATTACAAAATATCTTACAAATATTTACAGATGTGTTATATTTTGTGTGACACTTTTCTGTTATACAATTCGTAACATGGTTATTTTTTTAATTTTTTGAAACATGAGTTTGACTTTAAAAACGAAATTTTTTTTTAGCTATTTCTTACGATTTCCCTTAATTATATATGAACTCTCCTAAAACTAAATTAGTTTTGCTATCTCTTATTTTTATGAAGCGAAGGGAAGGAAAAAAAAAACATGAATTAATTATAGAAACCAAAAAGGAATTTGGTTACAACTTTAATAACTCGGTTTCAATGTGAATGAATGAAATGAATTCATAATTAGCGGTTATGATATAATTGAAAAGTCAAATGTTTGTCAACCTTCCGATTTGGCAGCAGAAAAATACAAGTTGATAGTTTAGAATACACATTGATAATGCAATAAATTTCAACAAATTCGTTTTGACATATAGAGTATTTAATTTTAATTTGGTCCCTTATGTTATGTTTGCTATGAGCGAAAAAAGGTCCACGAATGGTCTCATTTTCTTCACACGTGTCAACCTTCAAAAATAGCCTCCGTCAAATCATTGTACTCGTGCCCTTTTTGCGGGCGTTTGGTATGGAATTATGTGATAGAATGATCCTATAATTTAAAAGCCCTTTACTTTAACTCTTTAAGTTATTATATTTCAATTATTCTAGATTAAAAAAAAAAAAAAAACTTACGTTCGTTTGCTCTTTTGTATAAGAAAACCATGTGATAGGATGTGGAAAGAAAAAAAAAAATTACATATTACAGTGCGCAACCAACGGATATTCTTAAAAAGAATTGCTTTAATGATCGAGAATTTTTTATTTTTAAAAAATTAAAAATATAATGTATCAATTAATTATTAGATAAAATAAATAAAAAATCTCATTTCGATTACTATATTTGACACAGTAAGTAGCACATTATTATGGTTATTTTTTTCAATAATAATCTATAGCATATGCAACCTTACACATTATTAAATTATTAGATTTTCGTCATTTTTTTTTAGTGGTGCTAGACGTATAAATTCTTTTATCAATATTTTCGTAGGACAATTAAGCAATTAGCCATTTTAAAGGTCAAGTTCGAAGGATTTAGCTATAGTTTCACGAAATTAGGAATTTAGTCATAGCATGTAACATTTTTTGTAACATGTAACATATATACGTGTAAAAAATATAATATTTTTTGTAACATGTAACATAAAATGTTAGACTTTTACACGTATATATGTTTCACGTAACAAAAAATATTACAATTTATGGCTAAATCCCTAATTTCGTGAAACTATGGCTAAATCCTAAAAAATTACCTTAAAATTTGTTTAAATGCCTAAAAAATTTTAATACCAACTTAAGTGTGATATATTATTATTGGTGAGTCATGAGTGTTTATCACTTAGGTAGAATGATTTAGTAGTCAACCAATTAAAACATGACACTTCAGCTGTCGCATAAGTTAATATTAAAAAGTTAGTAAAAGAATTGATATATATATATATATATATATATATCTAGCATTATTCTTTTTTTTTAATACCCTAGAGATGCACAATCATGAGACTAGAAAAGACAAGAGAATAATTGGAAAAAATACTTTTTATTTAGTACATAAGCTATATTTATAATTCAAAATAATGAATTGAAAAGATAAAATAATAAAAAGGCATATTCATGGCAAAAAGGTATGTTAAATGTGTTTTGAATTTGTTATAATTATTTTTCATTTTATTACTTTTGTTTTATAGCAGATCAATACAACGGACCGGATAAAAACTCTTTAAAAAATAGGGTAATATTACTTTTGTTTTATAGAAGACTAGTACAGCAGACCGGATAAAAACTCTTAACAAAAATAGGGTAAGATATTTAAGTAAGTTCAAAAACAACAAAAACTTGCTTAGGTAATATATTACCTATGTTCAAAGAGAAAGCGATTGATTAACTATCCTTGTTTGTATCTCAACAAGTATGATTATATAAGCGAATATCTTAATAGATGTGCATATTGTAACCATGCACGAACTTAGACAAAGGGATTTAATCAATGGAGAAACTATGTCCTTTTTCTCCAAATATTTTCCCACAATTTATAATTAAGAAGTAAGAACCTAGATACCATGAATATCAAAGCTTCAGAATATGAAAACCAATTAATAAATCAATATTGTTGTGGCAAACACATCAATATGTCATCATGAACATATAGCTTCTCTTGGCGTACTACCATTAAAAAATACATTATATTGTCAATAATGGAAATATGGATTCCATATTGATGGATTAATTGAAAAGTAACCTAGTCTATATAGTAATATTGACCCCGTATTAATATATATATATATATATATATATATATATTGTCATGGGTATACCCAATAGGTTTATCAAGGTCAAAGTTTAAAACCATCAACTTAAATATTATTAACAAGTAGAGGCGGCAAAATGATCAGGCGGGTAATACCCTATCTATTTTTATTTACTCGATTTTAATTAAGATAAGATTATACATGTACCTATTTTTTACAGGGTAAAAAAAAAAAAAGAGTATTACACGCTTACTCACTTTTTACTCAATTTAATTTTTGTTGTTGTTTTTATTTTTCGTTTCTCGACCGATATACACATATAGAGTGGATAAGGATATCAAATACGCACATATTTAGGTAACCCTACCCTTGATTTTTATTTTTATTTAGTTTTTTTTTTAAATTAAGTGAGTGATGCGGGTATTTGTCCTTCCCATAATTAGGATACAAAGACAAATAATTACCCATATCCCTACCCGAATAAGGGTATTCGGGTAGGGTATTTACTCAAGAAAACGGGCTTAGGTATGGGCTACTCGCCCTAGTCGAGTCTATTTTGCCACCTTTATTAACAAGTCACAACTAAATAAGGTTATTATCTAATTGGTTAAAACCTTGAGGCGTAATGATCAAATATTCAAGTTTGGAGTCTCTAAAAAAATGAGAAGCTTAACTATTTAGACATTTTTATGGAAATAATTATAACTATTTAGATATCGCTATGTGATGACTGATGCATTGTCATTCACCAATCGCTATGTATAACAACCATTTCTTAGGAGCCATACGTACATAGTAATGAAATTTTTACTAAACTAATGTGACATTAATTTGTTGATTGTAAAATATTTTTCATTTGATCATTTAAATGGTTGTACAAGAGGCTTTTTAACCAGACTTAATCGAGTTTGATAAAATCTTTTTTTAGTCTCACCATTAATTTCCGTTTGGTAATACTTTTGAAAACTGTTGTTAACTTCTATAAGAATTTGCATTCAAATTGAATGTTTGATATAAACAGATTTACACTTGATTTTTCAATCATTTGTTATGTAAAAATTGTTTTGAAGAATCAACACAGACACTATTTTATGATTTTACGATGAGTACTAGCATATTAATGTCTTAAATATTGTAGATAATTTTTCTAAAAAAATCTAATTATTTTCACAGTAACTTACAAGTTACAAATTTTTCATGCAATGGATGAAGTGAATATTACTAAGTGGGATATTTTTTATTTTTTATTTTTGCGAGAAGGGTGAAAGTGAGATTTTGCTAAATGCACTTGGTGAATTGCAGTTGAAAAGACGTTAGTCAAAGCATTCAAACTCCCCAATAAAAATAAATAAATTTTAAAAATTAAAAACAAAAAAAAACACATCAGGTAGACGAAGTAAACTAAGCCACGAAGACCCGTATAAAAGCCAGCCAGCACAAAAAGTTAACCAAAGCAAAAAAAAAAAAAAAAAAACACGAAAAAAAAACAAAAAAAAACAAACACGTTCACAAACAAGTGTAGCAATAAACACATTCAATTTCATATATTTATATTTTATATATCTGTCTCTATAAATACAAACCAATCAAACCACTCTTTTTTTCTCTCTCTCCCAAGTTCCAAAGAAAACGACCGCCAAAAAACCCAGTTTCTCTCTCTCTGTCTCTCTCTCTATATATATTTTTTGGTTGTTGCTTCTGATCTCAAACAAGTTTTCTTCTTTGGAAGAGAAAAACAGTAAAGTTTGAATCTTTTGAAAGAAAGAGAGACAATTGATGCCAAAGTGTATAGAAATGGAGATCAAGAGCAGAGGCTTCATAGTGAGTCCGAGAAAAAGATTGAGTCTTTTCATTTGTGTTTTATTGGAATTCTGAGAAACAACAACAACAAGAAGAAACAAGAAGAAGAAGCAGAAGAAGTGTATTGAAAGGAGATTTTGTTTTCATTATTATTATTGTTTTGGTTTCCATTTTTGCCCCTTTTTGCTTGGTCCACTTCACCAACACAGAAAAAAGAAAAAAAGCCAACAAACCCATATTGCCACAGGTCTTTACCAAAGAGACCGAATCATTTTTCTCAGTGGTTTGTTTGAGTTTGGTCTCTCTCTCTCTCTTTCTCTCTCTCTCTTTCTAAAGTCATGAATAGTCTGCGAGTGTCTGCTCAGATTGCTCAAGTTTTGTTGGTCTTCTTGTCTCCAATTGGTACTTTCTCTTCCCTTGCTTTGTGCTTTTTGAACCTTGTTGATTGAATTTACTTAAATGGGTTTTGGCTTTTAGTTCTTGGCTGCTATCTTTTTTGATTCAGAGATTGTGATGAACTTGTTATTTGGTTTTCCGGGTTTTTGTTGTTTTGATGTTGATCATATATATATATGTTGAAATTTTTATATCAATTATATAATTGGGTTTTCTTTGCTTTTGGTGGCCGCTAAGTTTATGTGGATTTTTTGAACTATAGTTTTATTTTGTTCATGGAAATTGGAATTTGGCAACTGGGATTGGTTTTTATTTTCCAATCCTTTTCTGAGTCTTCTCTAATTGCCCTTTTCTGTTTTTGCGTTTCTATTATTCTTTAATTGCTTTGACATGATGTCTAGTCTATAATATTTGCGAATGGGTTTAGAAATGAATATGTATATTTTATATTTGCTAAGTTTTCATTATATGTCTATTGATAGCGTGCTTGTGGGCGTGTACCTATATACATATTAGTGTATTACATACAAATAATACTGGTTCTTGTTAATTTTTAATCATTAATGAGTTTTTGTGCATATGAATGGAACTGAAATTATAAAAAAAAATAATAATAATAAGTTTAATATTAATTACAAATTTAAGTAGAATATCTTTTCATAGCTTTTCTTCTGGAATTAGCTTTTAAAAGATAATGGTGAGAGCTTTTAGATTAATCAGAATAAACTGTTTCATGATGATTTATCTGATGAAATGTCAAATGAAGTCAGTAATTGTTTGCATTAGCGTATTAGTGATGATTATTTTAATATTTAAGAATCTTTGTTTATGCACAATGATGGGGTTTTGGTACCTTGTCTTTGATCATGTCACTAGACCAAGTTTTAGTGAAAAAATGATATGCTAAATCTAGAAGTAAATGGGATAATAAATCTGTTTCTGGTTTCTTTTTTAGCATATCAGACGGTTCAAGCATTCACCGGAACTTACGGAATAAATTACGGAAGAATTGCGGATAACATCCCGTCCCCGGATGAAGTTGTTACTCTTCTCAGAGCAGCAAAGATAAAGAATGTGCGGATATACGACTTCGATCACAGCGTTCTCGAGGCCTTTAGTGGGACGGGACTCGAGTTAGTGGTCGGGCTCCCGAATGGCTACCTCAAAGACATGAGCGCCAACGAGGATCACGCTTTGAGCTGGGTGAAAGAGAACGTGCAGTCGTTCCTCCCCGAAACGCACATAGTTGGGATTGCCATTGGCAATGAGGTCTTGGGTAGTGGTGATTACGAGTTATGGGGGACGCTTTTGGGCGCTGCGAAAAACGTGCACAAGGCCGTGAAGAGTCTTCAGTTGGACGATGTGGTGCAGATTACCACTGCGCATTCGCAGGCTGTTTTCGCAAACTCTTATCCTCCTTCGTCGTGTATATTCAAAGAAGGCGTTGCTCAGTACATGAAGCCGCTTTTGGAGTTCTTCGCGGAAATAGGATCCCCGTTCTGTTTGAACGCGTACCCGTTCCTCGCCTACATGAGTGATCCGGGGAATATAGATATTAATTATGCCCTTTTTGAGTCGACCCAAGGGATCTATGATCCGAAAACAAATCTTCATTATGACAACATGCTTGATGCTCAGATTGATGCGGCGTACGCGGCTCTAGAAAATGCCGGGTTTAAGAAGATGGAGGTTATAGTTACCGAGACGGGATGGGCTTCGCGCGGAGATGAGAATGAAGCCGCTGCCACACTAGAAAATGCAAGGACGTACAATTATAATCTTCGGAAAAGACTCGCGAAGAAGAAAGGAACCCCTCTTCGGCCCAGGAGTGCTGTGAAGGCATACATTTTTGCCATATTTAACGAGAACAATAAAGGGGGACCGACTTCAGAGAGAAATTTTGGATTATTCAAGCCCGACGGGACCATCTCATACGACATTGGGTTTCACGGGCTTGACTCTTCATCCGCAGATTCATTGCGTCCGTCTCTGAAGGTATAAATTCACTTCTCTCCTATGTGAATCATTATCTACATTTTGTTAATGAAACATCACAATTATGCCTTAGAAGAAGATTAATTGAATTATTAGGATCTTAGAAAGCACATAGAATTAATTACTTGTAAGCTTATATCATAAGAGTAACTCAGTTCGAAATTCAAACGAATTCCACGATGAAGGCGTCCATAAAAACGCGTCGTTTGAATTCATGGTCCAATGTTGATACAAATTCTTTATTTCTGAGGTTGCGAACTTTTACTAAGATCGAAAATCGCGAGAATGCCAATTTTGACTAACATGGAGAAACAGGAATTATTCAGGCTTAACAACCTTCATTTTCCATTTACATTTAAATGGTTTGGTCTACCTTCTTCACGATGTTGTCATTAATTAGCTTGTGAAATTTATTCCCATATTCTCTTCTAGTCTTTCTCATAAGAAAATGTCAAAAAAATTTTGTAGTTTTTTTCCTTGTAGCTTTCAGCAGCTACTATTGACCTTATAGTTTATTGAAAAAGCACATTTCATTATGGCTGTATTCAATGAATCATGTGTACCATTGGCAATGCTATTTATTACCATCTTAATAATTTCAATTGTCATGTTTAAGGGAAAAATTTTTGGTATACACATTTAAATTGATTGGGACTAAGAAGATTGAAATTCTCATAATATCATTGTGCACATGATCAAACTTGAATGAAGTCTTTAAATAAAAACGCTTAAAACACTCTTCAAAATAGTCTTTAATCTGCACATCTCAAGTTTCAAACATGATCTTTTTCTCAGTGATGACATTAGAACTTTCCAAGTGTGCTTCAACGGCTAATTCGATTTCTCTCTTTCTTGTTCGTTGTTTTGCAGGGCATTCGAGCTCGAAGCTGGTCTCAATGGCACTCATTTATTTTATTAACATTAGTATCTTCTTCAGCCCTTCTTTTGCTGTTAAGATAAAAGACATATCTGAGTGTAACAATCATACTTTGTAGTCAAGGGGTCTGGGATTGGTACCATTTTATGCCCTCAAAATTAAAACTACCATAAAGAACAATAATTATTGTATTCCTTGGAACAATATATATGAGAAATTGCTGAATAGTTTTTATTCATCTCAGCAAATGCAGTGTGTTTCTGACAGATTTGCCTCCATAAACTTTTTCTGGCCTCTTATTTTTTTGTAGCATTATTCGGTTTAGTGCTTCTTCATTCCATACAATACAATACCATACTATACCATACAATATAGCAAAATGTTATTATTATTATTTTTCTTTTGGTTTTGTCATTTTACCATGTAGTTTAGAAATCAATGAGTGGAAAAAAAAAATGTTTATATTTTGTCTCTCCCAATTGTGTTTTTTCATTATGCAATTATGATGGAAAATGGTTGATGTAGAATTCTAACTTCAGGACATAACTTGAAAGTCATAAACACCAGTTCTCTCAATCTAAATTTAGAAGTAAACAATTAGAAATTGAAAGATATAAGACATCATTTCAATTTATCTATCGCCTATGAATTTTTTATGGACTCGCATGGATGGTGCTCTATAGAATTGTGGTAGACTTTTTGCTTTACATTTATTTATTTTCTTAATTTTTCCCAAAAACACATCGACTACAATTATAGTTTCTTTATCTTCAATTAAAAGCCAACAATTGATATTGCTGTGTGTCCTATTTAAGTTCAGTTATAACATCAGAAAGTTACAAAGCACCATTAGCAGCAACAATCTAAAACAAACTGCAAATACCTAAAAAACCAAGTAATCTGCTAGATGTTAAATATTCTTTCTATAATTTCATAATTACGGGAATTAAAAAGGCGATTGAATCACAAGGAAAAATACACATTCTTTTCCGAGATCATTGCCTT
Organism: Boehmeria nivea var. tenacissima; assembly: GCA_018132145.1. Taxonomy (NCBI): domain Eukaryota; kingdom Viridiplantae; phylum Streptophyta; class Magnoliopsida; order Rosales; family Urticaceae; genus Boehmeria; species Boehmeria nivea. The sequence goes on along the minus strand of CM030885.1, from coordinate 10,185,071 downwards.
CGAAGGAAAATTCTGTTTACAACATCGACTGGCAGAGCATAAGCCGGATCTGTGGCTTTCAATCCTGGATATTCAAGAAGCGAAAGTCCTGCATCGATAGGCAAGAACAATCTCCGATGTCATAACGAGAAATGCCATAAAACTAAACTATAAGAAACTACGGGTAAAAGGAGCAAGAAGAAGGAATACTTCATCAATCTCATATCAAAAAACTCGTAACGAAAATCAAGCAAGAGCTAAAATTACATCCATAACGTCTGCTTTCTCAATCATTTTGATATGTGTCGACACATGAATGTGTAGGAAAAAAATCATTTGCAGTGGGAGAAGGGAAAGAAAGGGCAGGTTCATAGAAATTGTACCGGCTACACCAAAGTAAGTATGGTAGACATCAACCGCATCATCTGGTCTGTCTGAAATTCCTCCATTTTCGACATCCTGGGATTACAAAAGTCAACCGAACACATCGGAGTTAAGACCTCAATTTCCCCAGAATTCTTAGAATGGTGATATGGAAGATCAAGAAGTTGATTCACTTCGGACAATACCTGGCAGTCCAATATGAACTTGACAAGCTTTTCCTTGTTTATCCAATGCACTCGGTCAATCATGATCAAGCTGGAAAGAACCCACCACGAATAGCAAACCTGGTGAGACACAGCTGATTCTGTTAAAAGTTTTGATCAAGATAGTAGAAAGGTTTCGACTTGAATAATAAACTACCCACATCAGGAAGTTTCTCCGGTCGTCCGTTAAGACCTCCAGATTTAACTTGCCGTTCGCATAACCACCACCCGAGAAGGTCTTTGTCGACGTGATGCAGAGATCCCGTAATCGCAAGAGCACCCACACAACAAAAAACTGCAGTTATGTTAAAAACATAATCATTATCGACTGGACCATTTTGACACATACAAAGACTTGGGCAAATATCTTAAAATCAAAGCTTGCCAATAGCTAATTGTCATATAACATGAACCGTACTTTGTCCTGCATGAGACTCTCCACCGGGTGTGCTTCCAAATCCACCATCGAGATTTTTGCAACTGACGATATACTTCACGGCGTTCTCCACGTTGATTTTATCCAGGCGATGCAGTAATGATAGGCAGCAGATTGCAATATAAGAGAATCTAAAGATAAACTACACCAAATATCAGGGAAATATTGACTTAAATAGAACAAGAGTTTTGGAAAAAAAAAAAAGGAGAGAAAAGGGAAATGGCTACCTTGTATCGACTTCACCCCATTCGTCCCCCGAAAACGATCCATCTTCATTTTGCAGACCAGCAACATCTGATATAATAAAGCTAAGTAGGACAAACTGAACTGAACGCACAATGCTTTACACAGTCATCATCATTAACTCATCAACTTTGCTGATATTAAGGCATTTTCTCCAATCTATATCTGATTAGCACTGTAGTAGTATCTCAGGAACTCACAAACCAAAATCAAAATTCATCAGCAAATATTGAAAAGGATACAATTTGACACCTTTTCAATGTCTAGAACATCAAGCTTATCAAAAAGAGCCAAAACCTGCACAGCACTCAGGGTATACAATATGTGTGGGTCGTGCCCAATGTTGCCCCCAAAACCGCCTGTGCAAAAATTAAAGATGGTTTTCATGAACAAGTCCTACTTCAGACAAACAACAGAAATCAATAGATTCAAACTTCAACTACGAACCCGAATCGTGCTGACAGCTCATGATCCACGAAACAACCTGGTCGACATCAACGGAATGAAGCTTTCCTAACAGGTCGAGAGTGGCCAATCCCCAGTATGCCCCGTTCATTCTCAGGTGCTCCATCACCACTGACTCGATTGAATCTTTCTTCTGATCTCAATACACCCGACCCGAAACTCTTTTAGAATCTACAGAAACTATGCAACATATGCAAAAATTTGCTAGGCTCGTGAAGTGATACGCATTAGAACAGACCTTTTCAACTGATAGGATGTACTTGACGTGTTTCTCAGCAGCCAGATCCATCATCTGCTAATCACACTGCACCGCACTTAGTTTTTCTTTGCCTATCCGAGAATTCTGAAAATGTATATAGAATTAGCATATGGTTTTTTTTCCCTTCTTATCTTTCATAAATCTCAATTAACCAAACAAGAGAAATCATTTCACTATCAGATTTCACCAAAAATACCCAGAAATTTTTTGCAAAGAAACTGAGTAGCAAATAAGAAGAGAAGATCATGAAGAATAAAACAAAAAGAATTTCACTTTAGAACTAGACAAATTAAAGGCAGAGAATCATATGGACATTAAAAATGAAATCACTATAATAGTTATTTTTCTTTATTTGAAACCAAATCGAAATTGAGTAGCACTTGACATTGGCTAAAAATTCATCGTTCTGTACAGAATCAATGAGGGTTTAGTAAAAGATTAAACAGGAAATAAATGATTAGATTAGGCAAAAAAAATACTCAAAAAAAAAAAACCCTAAAAATTATGCAGAAAGATGAAGAATTTACCAGTGCCGCAGTGATAGACAGAAAAATAGAGAAAAGTTGAAAGCTTGAGCTGATTATAATTTGTTTTTTTTTTCTAATTTTTAAAATAGAAAGCAGTTTGGTAATTGCTTCTTTTTTTTTTTTTTTTTTTTGTATTTTTAAAAACGGGAACTTCCCACCTGGGGTACAAAATTAAAAACTTACATGAACTTCTCAGCCAATTCTTGTCCGATAATTTCGAAAACAGAATAACCAAATTTCTTTGATTACAAAAAACCAGATTCTTATTATATATTCTCAACAAAAAAAAAATACAGTAAAACAAACTCTTCACCATTTTTTATTTCCCTTTGAAAACGCGTCAAGGGAAACAAACAAATCAAGGAATACACATCAAATACAAATCTTTTTTCATTTTAGATTTGAGTACATTTTAGATTAAAGTACTCAAAGTACCCATAACCATATACTGATACACATCCCAAAAAGTTTCTTCTTTCATGGAGGCATTTCATCAGACACTCTAAAAACCATCTTAAACAATATAATCCAGCTTGAAACAATATATCAATACTTAGAAGATAATAATTATAAAAAAAAATTCTCCACTGTGATTCAATCAGAGCACATTTCTGAGAGCAATGAATCCAAACGACCGAGTAATTAGTATGACGAACACGATTAAGGGCTCAATAATTAGAGACAGAGAGTTGGCAAACAACGTATAGGAGCACTAATAATTGGATTAGGCGAGCACAAAACAGATTTTCACCAGAATCAGATTGTATTGCAATTGAAATTATCTCTCTATAATACGAAGCCACCAAAATCAAAGAAATTAAAGAGTTTACATATATTTACAAACAAGAAAACCTTGTCATTAATAGAGCAATGAAAGATTCTGAGTTTACTATTTTCACAAGAATTCCCAGATCCAAAACAATATATTACCTATCAGGGTTTCGGCGTTTTGTGCAAGGTTGAGAGCCAAGCTTCAATGGCGTCTCTAAGCAGCCAAATCTTAGGGTTTTCTACGCTCAAGAACCGAGCTTCAATGGCGACTTCAAGCTGAGCTTCAATGGAGACAGAGCAAAGAATGGAGACGGGAGACAGAGATCGATTCCGAGTCTAAAGAGGGTTTTTTTAATATTATTTATTTTTAATTTTTAAATTGTTGCGATCGGGTGATTATAGAAAACCCGCTCCGACCCGTTTAACAAATGTTTAAAAGGAAAACTCCGGCCCGACCCATAATCCTAATGGGGTGGGGTTATTGGCTTATTGCGACCCTAAGAAGGTGGAGACCGTAGAAACCCGCCCCGTTGGGTCGAAGTCGCCGCCGTAAGGGCTGGATCGAAGTCTTGGCGGGTTTTTTTTGGAAGTTGTAATTGGTGGTTGTTGTGTTTTTGTTTTTTTCTTTTTTTTTTTTTTAGAATTTTAAGAAAATAGTCATGGTTTACAAAATAATTTTAAAAAATAGTCATAATTTTAAAAATTTTAAAATTAGTTATGTAAAAAAATTTTTACAAAATTTTTGTCTAATGTTAGAAATTTCTGACAGTATTTTTATGTGTATTTTTGTTATTGTCAGAAATTTTTTACAATTTTATGACTAATTTTTAATTTTTTTTGAAACTGTTACTATTTTTTAAAAATACACCGTCCAAACTATTTACCTAACTTACACTTATTTATTTATTTATTAATTTTTTAATTAGATTAATATTCTGTACATGTTAGTGCATTGTAAGCTTATTACACCTTTGTTGATATTGGAACAAAACCATCGGATCTTTTCTTTCCTCACCCCTCTGTTTTAACTTCTTCCCCCAAGAGAGAAGTGTCCTTTTTATACTAATTAGATATGTATTTGAGGCCTACTAAAAAAGACTATTATAAAATTAATTTTGTTTAATAATAATCTTTATAAAGAAAATATGATATTTGACAGGATAAAAAAGGAGATTAAATATTTCAAGATTATTAAGTAAATAGCTATTTTTTAATAATATTTTAAAAAAATAATCAATGTTTTCATTAATTAAGAAAATAGTAATCTCTTTAACTACATATATAATGTAGTGGTTTTACTTTTATGCTCTTGATTTTTATGGGATAATAACTAATTTTTTAAATTTAAAAAACGTTGATAATTTCTTTAAAACATATGCTAAAAATGATCAAATACTAAATAAACATAATATTATTTAGGTTTAAAATTGAACTATATATATAGATAATATGCAATGAAAAATACGCTTTTTAAGTAAATTTATGACGACCACATCTACATGATCTCAAAGGCTAAAATATACTTAGTTACTTACAAATTTTTTTTGGGAGGAATGTCTCATTCTTGGCCCAATGATAATCTATGTCACATGTGTATTGCACTTTTAATTTATATCTTAAAATTTACATTACAAGCATAGATTGGAAATAAAAAAAACATGCCACATAGGGTATAAATTATTAAGTGGCATAAAAAATAACTTTATTTTGAAATTCTCTAATTTTTTTATTTTTTTATTTTTAATGAAGGGTATTCGGTAGAAGACATTAACTCCAACCATATTTGCTTGATCCCGAAGATTTAAAAAAAATGGGAGAATTTCAAAATAAAGCCATTCTTGATGCCACTTAATAATCTATACCCCATGTGGTGTGCTCCCTTCATTTCTACTCTATGAATGTAGTGTAAATTTTGGGGTATAAATTAAAAGTGCAACACACATGGGGTATAGATTATCATTGTGTCAAGAATGGGGTATTCCTCAAAATCCCCCATTAAAAATCCAAGGACAATGGTGGAGTATAGGCCCATAAGTCTTTGTAATCTAGTGTACAAAATAGTCACTAAAACAATAGCAAATAGATGGAAATTGATGGTTGGTAGATTGATCTCATATATACTTAAAGTGCCTTCGTCCCGGATCGTCTCATAATAGATAGGAAAATGCTAGACATACCAACTCTTTTACCAACTTTTTAATACAAACTTATGTGTCAATTGATGTGTTATGTTTTGATTGGCTAAATATCAAATCCTTTTACCAAAGTGATAAACACTCACCAATGATAATACGACACATAAGTTTGTATTAAAAAAATTGATAAAGAAGTTGGTATGTGTAGCATTGCTCAGATAGATAACATTGTCATTGCTTTACATAAATTGGTCAACACTCTTCCAAAGAAATCAAATTGGTGAAAAAAAAAATGTTGGCTTTGGCAATTCCTACGTATTCAATGAGTATTTTAAACCCTCAGAGGGATTGCGTGAAGATACCCAAAGCATTGTAGCCCAGTTTTGGTGTGTGGGGATAAGAATACAGGGAAGATTTATTGGCTCAGCGGAGAATAATCCAATTTTTAAGGATCCGTGGTTGCCGAGACCTTTTTCCTTTAAACCGGTCACTGCCTTTCACGAAGAAATTAAAGCATGTAACTTATGTCAATTAATAGTGAAATTAAAATTTATCTACAATGGACTTAGGCAATTTGTCGAACCACTTAAATATTATATATTCACCATTTTTATCGTTGTGTTTTGTACTGCGTTTTGTATTTGTGTTTGTGAATGTGTGACGATTTTTTTTTTCCACCACATGTGCCAATTCGGGTCTCGCAAAAGCAATAAAGTGGCATTGCTAGATTTGGTTTTTCTACTGGTTCTAATGTGTATAGTTAAAAGAATTTCCTCATGTATGTCCTGAGTATGTAAGTGCTGATATGGCTCTCATTTACTAAAGAACATATTTACTCAAAAACAGATCGTTTCATATAATTTCAGAGAAATACGAGTGATAAAGACATGTCGGAATAATTTGTCCTTCTATAGATTGACTTTGATGTAGGTAAGGTCTCTTAATTAATATTTTATATTGATATATTTTTTTTCCTTGAAACAAATCGCAATACGAATAAACATTGGCATTAGAGAGACAACACATAATTAAATTGCTCCTGCTACCAACTACAATAATAATTAAATAATGAAATTGGTATACCAACTTCATAAATAATTATTAAATATTAAGAAAATACCTAAAATGAACATAGTATTCAAACTATATACACTACACGTTGTGGCAAGAAAATGCCTGAACTAATAATATTGGGCGCACCTTTGCCTTAAAAACCTCAAAATTTCATGGTTGAAAATTTTGAAAAAAAAAAAAAAAAGAAAGTAAAGGCCCGTATGTAAGCCAAGTGTTTTAGTCAAAGCATGCACGTAAAATAATGTGTATTAATGCTCCGACTAATTATCACTCTAATTGATTGTGGACGGTTTGATGGCTCGGATATTATAATTATAAAAGTCAAGAACGCGTATAAATTTGGTAAATAATGTGTCATTTTACATTCTTTTTGCCAAACTCCGCGATTGAAATTTAAAGTGGAAAAATTGTATATAATCTCTTTAATCAAGGCTTGACATGAACTCCACGTCAAGTCTGTATTTGATTTATCTCAAGTGGGGTCGAGAGAGAGAGTTTTGTCAATGGCTTCTAGATTTTGAATTAAATTTAGTAAATAGAGGACTTTGTTTACGTCTAATTTTTCTTTTATTTATTTTTTCTTGGTGAAGCTTGTTACCACAATTTCTCATTCTGACTTTTGACTTCCAATACTATTAAACACTGCAGGCCATTACTCTCTCATTTGCTCAAAATTAAATACAAAACATAACACAATAAGTACAATAGACTATAGAGATAGATATAGGAAAGGAATTAAAAAGCTCTTACATTAATTTCATATACAATACTGAAAATAATATGGCTCTATCAGGGCTTAAAATGGCCATTTTAGCCATATTTGTAGCTGCCCTTTTGCGGTTCACAGCCGCGCAGACAACGCATACAGTCGGGGACGCCTTGGGGTGGCTGGTTCCTCCCGGGGGCTCCGCAGCTTATGAAATTTGGGCCGCCACTCAGACATTCACCGTCGGCGACATTCTTGGTACGTATTCCCGAAGTTAATACTGCTAAATATCATATAGCTAGGCTAATTGCAAATAATTAGTCTCGTCTATAATAATTAACATGGTATCAGAGTCAAAAGTATTGTAATTTCGCAATAACGAAAATACTTTTTTCTTCCAATTCTAGTAGTGATTCAAATATTCGGACAGAGCGTTTTGCTAACACCTCTGTTTATCACTTTTTTTTAATCTTTCTTTTTTAGAAAAAAAGTAGAAGGTGGGTGAAGACCCGAATCAATATCATATTTTTGTTAACACCTAATTAAGCCTATGATATTTTCTAGGCTTTTTAGCTATCAGGAGATAAACTTACATATTGGATTTCTGGTAACATGGAAACTAATTAATATTAAAATTATCCTTCAATTTTATTGTTGGATTTTTGTCCTAATTAATCATCTGATTTCTATATATATTATTGGATTTGTATTAGTGTTCAAGTTCACCGGTGGAGACCAAGATGTGGCAAGAGTGACAAAGGAGGCTTTCTATTCTTGCAATTCAACAAACCCCATATCTCTCCAGACAAAGAGCCCAGCCAATTTCACGTTGGACAATACTGGGGAATACTATTTCATTGGCACCAAGAAATACCATTGCAATTATGGCCAGAAGCTAGCTATCATTGTGATCTCACACCCAGGGCCCGCTTCGAACCCTGCTCCGAGATCGGGCCCGATAACTTACACCGTCGGCGAGGAGTTGGGCTGGTTCGTCCCGCCCGGCGGCCCGCTCTTTTACGCTGCCTGGGCCGATGGCAAGACTTTTGAGGTCGGAGATACTCTAGGTAAGGACCAACCAAATCATGCTAAAATGACTTCAAAAGTTAGTTCCTTTCTAGATGCAATAACACACAAAAAATAATTTTTTTTAAAAAAATTTGATGCGTTATATTTTGATACGTAAACAAAAATACTTAAATAATTTAAAAAACATAGAGTGAGAAGAGGATTTGGATTTGTAGATGGTATTAATCAATTTTTTTTTTTAATTCTAAATATATTGGGCCAGTAAAGGTATACGCTCGTATTGGCATTTTTGTGCTGAATAACATTTATTTTCCTATGTACACATCTCACATTATTTGTGAAAGGCTATGACATGTGTTTCGTAGAATTTTTTTTGTTTTTTATTTTTTTTTTAATGACAGTATAGTCTTCCAAAAAAAGTTAGTCCAATCCTTTTCAACACTCGAAGATTTTTACTGTTTTAATAATTAATTTCAGGAGTACTTTTCATTAATCTGAAAGGTGACTAAAAAATTGTCCAAACGACAACAAATTACTGACGACATAAGCTCTATAGAACCTTTTTGTTTCAATCATCACAGAAACAACAATAATAATAATAATAATAATAATAATAATAATAATAATAATAATAATAATAGTAATAATATAAGATATAAATTTGATATCACAAAAAAATATCGACCTTTATTTGATGATTTTTTTTCTATTCTAAAATGTAGTTGAAGTGCTCTAATTTATTGTAGTGTAAACCTAAAATAAAACAAAAACTGGCGCAAAGGTTTGTTCATGCAAAAAAATAGCCAAAGATTTTAAGAATTAAAAAATTAATCATTAACTAATAAAAAATTAAGGATATAAAGGAAAATAATCAGACCATCATGTAGTTAATAAAAATGACTATTTCATTTGTTAATGTAACGTTTACTCTTTTCTTAAAATAAATTTCAAAAAATAATTATTTGCTTAATAATCTTATAATTATAATACAACATTTTTCTCACCGTATATGTGCAGTTTTCAACTTCATCCACAAAACCACAGACGTGGCGGTGGTGAACAAGACCGTCTACGAAAACTGCACCGCCAAGAACGGCGGCGCCGCCACCGTCTACGCCACCAGCCCAGCGAGCATCACCCTCGCGGCCGACGGCGAGCACTTCTTCACGTCGACGTACGACCACTACTGCGAGCTAGGGCAAAAGCTGGCCATCAATGTCACCCGGAGCAGCCACGCCGCCGCCCCGGGCGGCGGCGGCGGCGCCAAACCCCCGATCACGAGCCCCTCGGAGCCTTCCACCGGCCTCGGTCCCTCTGCCGCCCCTCCTCCGGCCAGCTTGGCGCCGTCTAGGGTTCCCTCCGGTTGTTACTATTTTGCCTCCTTGATCATTGCCACGTTGGCTTTCATGTATTGATGTGTGTGTATATAATTAATTGATTATCTAGCTAGTGTATTGCCTCATGTTGATTATTTTGGCTTATTATGTAGTGTAAGGTAATAAATGATGGTATTATATTATATATGTCATGTTTGGTTTAATCTAGATTTTTCAGTACTACTATGTACATTTTGTGTTTTAGGATTTCTTTTTTTTTTTTTTCTTTTTTTGCTGGGATTATATGTTAGGATTTGAATAATAAATTGAGCTGTTGTACACTCGCTTTGTAGCTAGTTAGTTCATCTCTATTAATAATATGGTTATTATTGAGGATTATTGTTCTGCCTCTATACATACATATACACTATATATTTTGTTCCCTTTAAATTTGCTTCGAATGGACCTTTAATTTTATGAATTGGAGGATCACGAGTATTTTTACGAAATTAGTTATTTGGAATCATTCACGGTTAATTAATTTGATTTGTCTAGCAAATTTTTGTGGGATCGGTTGGAATCCAAATAAAAAAAAAATTGAATTCAAGTATCGATCTAAGCTACTAATTTTTTTTTTTTACCCAAATACGAAAAATTGAATTTAAATATCTTTCTATAATATAAAAAGTAACATTTTTAATTCTCAATTTAAATGGTCTCTCTTATAATCACAATTCAGATATTAAAATTAAACTCTTATTTAAACATCAATTCAAATCCAAAATTTTAATTTAAATGTGAATTCTGCATCTAGATTCATATCCAAGCGATCACTAGTTTGTTTGAAGGCCACTAATTCTCATTAGTTAATAAAATGTGAACTTATAATTAGGAACAAAGTCAAGTCTTGCTAGAATGGTGTTGGTCCGACCAATTGGCTATAAATAATAGCTCGGGAATTGAGATATATATATATATACTGGTTTAAAGGCACGTACATATATTTTTTTAACAAATGATATTTTCGTTAAACTTTTAATAAATAAGTGCACTTTTATAATTTTAAAAAGTAGCGAGAATAAAATTTATAAAAAGGCCCAAAAAATTTGCTAAAAAGCCCTAAAAAGAGCCCCACCTTTGCAAAAAAAAAAAGCACTTTGGAAACTGAAAAAAAAAAAAAAGATTTGGCGACGCGCGCGTGTGGAGCACGCTCGCGCCCACGTGGCGCGTGTATAGCACGCGCGCGGACCCGGGAAAAAAAAAAGAAGTGAACAGTGTTTTTCGACCAAAACGCGCGTTTTGGTCGACGAGCACTGTTCAAAAGGCACCCATTCGCACTTTATATTATAAAGGATATATAATTATAATCAATTTGTACAACAAAGACAAATTATTGCTGAGAGAAGAGATCAAATTTATTTATAATTAGTTTTTAAACATTTTCTTGACCTAGTCTTATGGTTTCTATTTGTTTGACTTTAAAAACGCATAATATCTCACGCATTTGTTTGCGTTACTTACGTAAAGACTTCATGTTTTCTTATTTTATAACTTAATTTGAAGAGGCAACAAAGTCGGTGTTGAGTAATATTTACCTACACCACCATAGATATCCCAAGTTATGAATTAATTCCTTGTTTTTTCTTCTTCATTGAAAATAGAAATCTTCCATGGACATTTGAATACTTACATTGGAAAGTGTCATTGAAGTACAAAAATATTATTTATCACAGCTAAGAAGAGTTAAGGAAAGTTTGATTAGTTCAACTTTAAACACGTTCCACTTTTTCTATTTCTCAATTAAACTAGAGATGCAACTAAGCAAGGGCAAATAAGATGAACATGGGTACAAGGAAAATTTAATTAATAATCAAGTTATATACCCATTTCGTTAACATGTTAAAAGAAAATAAAAAATAAATAAATAATGCATCGTCAAATTATTCTGTTGAATTTAAAAAGCAACTCCTTCAAGCATCATAATCTACGTATACCAAAATATTTTTATGATGGGTAATAAGGTGGGGAACACTTTACCTATCTTCTATCTATTTATTTGATGAGTATAATTTTCATACCCGTTTCTACCTTAATTTTAAAACATGAATCCACATGCTGGGTTTATTATGGGTGGGGTACTCAGTAAATAATGGGTAAAAGAGAATTTTGGGCATCCTTTAATTTAACCTATCTTTACTTTTTTTATCTTTTAAATTTTTTTAAAGTGAATTTTCAATGAGCACAAAATGGGTAATTTCCCACAAAAAAAAAAAAACTATATTTGGCACCACCCAAAAGCTTCCTTTTTAGCATTTCTCTCGTGTTAAATTCACCTTTTATAGTTTTTATTGAATATTTGCAGATGAAAAAGTGAAACAATAATAAGTCAAAAAATAGAAACAATAATAAGTCAAAAACTAAAAACAATAATAAGTCAAAAAATATAAACAATAATAAGTAGTCAAATTAGAAACACAACGCGGCAAATTTTTGTAAAGACCCGAATCACGGCTAAAAAATTAATTAAAAAAAAAAAGGAAGTAGCCCATTCCTATTTCCTACACATCCAAAGGTTGGGATGATCATTTCTTTAAAAATTGACACGTGGAAACCATCCAACGGTTCTAATCTTACCAACTTTTCCAGCCAATGCAAGACCCTTTCCTTATAAATAGTCTAAATAGAGGCCAAAGAATCCCACAAACCCATCCAAGAAAAAAACAGAGCTTTATAGTCTTAGAAAACAGAGCAAAGCAAAGGAAAACAAAAAAGGAGAGGTCTAACGCCAAAGACAACACAAAAAAAGGCAAAATGGCAAGAAAACTAAGCATGGTCTTGTTCGCCACCTTGGCTGCGGTGGCCCTACTCCAAAGCTCGGCGTCGGCGGCAACGTATTTCGTCGGCGATTCCTCCAACTGGGCTATCCCGTCTTCCTCCAATGCCTACGCCAATTGGGCCGCGGACAAAAACTTTGTCGTCGGAGACATTCTTGGTAAAATTCAACACATACGCAATAACGTTATAGTTACATTATTATTATTATATCGGTTGCTATGTTTATTCTCAAATCGAAGCAACATAGAGCTGAATTATTATTATTTTTTTTTTTTGGCAGTGTTCAATTTCATGCAAAACCAACATGATGTGGCGGAAGTGACGAAATCTGCCTACGATTCATGCAACGGCGCCAACCCTATTTCCCGCCAGACCTCGAGCCTCGCCAACGTTACCCTCCGTTCCCCCGGCGCGCACTACTACATTTGCACCGTTAGCGGGCATTGTAGCATGGGCCAGAAGCTTGCCATCAACGTCGCGGGATCGGGAGCCCCCACTCGGTCTCCTCAACCCGGTGACACCTCTCCGTCGCCGTCCCCTTCTCCTGCTCGCGCCCCTCAACCCTCATCTCCTTCGCCCTCCGTCGCCGCTGCCCCGACTCCTTCCACCTCCGCAATGACGCCCTCGTCCGCCACCCCTCCTCTTCCTCCTTCCACCCCCACCGACGTGGCGCCCCCGCCCAACGGTGCCGCCTCTCTCGGCGCTGCCGGCTTCACCGCCGCCTTCTTGTCCCTTGCTGCTCTAGCTTTGTGGTTTTAGATTACATCTTATGTGAGAGTGTAGAGTCTGTGTCAGTGTGATCATGATTCTTATTATTTATTTTCAGTGTTCTCTGTGTCTTTTTTTTTAATCACATTAATTGATTGTTACTATACAGATTGATTGATCTGAACTAATAGCATAAAAAATTTTAATTTTCATTCAGCTGCTTGAGTTCAATACAAATTGCAATATCTCACTTTTTTAAAGGAAACAAAAAAAGAAAAAGTACTTGACTAAAATTTTCAACTGGCGCTGTATCAAATCAGTTCGGAAAATACTATAAGACTAGAAAATTGATCAAAAAAAATATTGTGTGATTGATAAACACATAAGTTTAAGTTATACATCTATCGTAATTAGAGACATAACCACAATAATTTTTTGTTGGCACTATTATAAAGTGTTTTGTTCAATCTCTTATCCCTAATTATTAATAAACCACACGCATTAATCATACCATCTTCTAGTTAGCCTAAGCATACTATATTATTTTGAATAATTTAAATTTTTTTTTTCTGATCATATAGGACATCGAGTTGTTCACTTAATTTTTGTCTAACCAGGACATATAAAGAAATCATATGCGACATTTCTTTTGACATGGTAATCTATACTTGTTGCTATCTATATACAACTAATATGGTTAATTTTGTCTAGAAGCTAATTTATTTGTTCTGCTCCACGTCTTCAACGATTTGATAATGAGACAAAGAGGACGTTTATCTACTTAAAAAAGGAGAAGTAGATGAATTTGAGGGATTTAAGAGTGTTTGATGTAAATTCTACTAAATTACAAATAAAAAGAGATTTTATGCTAATAATAAAGATGACTACATGTAACAATGATTACATTTTAGTAAATCTAAACTTTTTAAATATAAAATTGTAGGGAATTTAAAGAAAATAGCATATTTTTATATATATTAAAAAAAAGATAAATTATAATGATTACCCGATTTATAACACATAATTAAATAAATACAAAATATTTTGAAAAATATAACAAAATGCTCAAACGATTTAATTACTTGAATAATGGTAACTGGTGGTAATTGACTTAATGACAAAAAATATGTGCAAGTAATTAATGAATTGAATAGTTATTCAATTATTTTAAAAACTTGAGTATTTATTTTTATTGTTGTATATATTTTGAGTAATTTTCTACCTCACCTTTAAAAAAAAAAAAAGACATATTTGGGAATATATAAAAAAATAACGCTTTTCATAATTTATAACAAAAACATAATGACACTTTAGTTAGAATATTTTTGAAATATTAAAAAAAATTCTAACAAAAAGTTTCAATACCTTTTGTTATAAAATTCTGATTTTTTTAACATTTCAAAAACACATGTGCTCGTTTTTAAAAAACCTACCTAATTTTGACTTGTTTCAGTAACTCTCTCAGTAAAATATGTTGTTTTCTTAGATTTTCTTGCTGTATAAATTGATAGTATACACTAGCTCGATTTCAAAAAAGAAAGAAAAAACAAACGCCTTCCACAAAGACAATGATTACTGAGAATAGATCAAATTTACCTAATAATTAGTTATTAAACATTTTCTTGACCTAATCTTATGGTTTCTATTTATTTGACATCAAAGACAATTTAGAGAACATTTCTTTCCGTTATTTACGTTGAAGACTTCTTCTTTAATACATAATCTAATTTGAAGACGCCATATATAAAAAAAAAAGTTCCATCCATAAACATTTGAAAATGAATATCGGAAATCTTTCAACAAAAGAATGTATATGGGAAACTGTCATAAAATACAAACAAGTGATTTATCACAAGTTCACAACTAAGAGGAGTTTAGTAAAGTTTGACTTGGTTCAACTTTAAACACGTTCTACTTTCCCAATTTGTCAATTTAACCCTTCCTTTTTTTTTTGGTCCTTTCTTTTCTTTTTTTTTTTTTTTGAACCAGTTGGTCCTTTCTTTTCAAGTGAACTTTCAATGAGGAAAAAAAAAAGGTAATTTTTTAACAACTATTTACGTGGCACCAATCCAAAGTTTTTATTTTTAAATTTTCTCTTTTGTTTATTACCCTTTTGATTTAATCATTGCTAATTGATGATTTGCAAAAGAAAATGTGAAACTACAAGACTTGTCCAAATTAGAAAACATAACGCGGCATACCTCAGTCAAAATTCTCGAAAGTCTCAAATCACGGCCAAAAAAAATATATTATTAATGACACGTGGCAACCATCCATCGGTTCTATACCAACTTTTCCAGCTAATGCAAAACCCTTTCTGTATAAATAAAGACCAAATATATCCTGTCCAAGAAATAACAGAGCTCTATAGTCTTAGAAATACAGAGCAAAGTAAAAAAAAGGGCGCGATCTAACTCCAAAGGGAACACACAAAAAAAAAGGCAAAATGGCAAGAAATCTAAGCATGGTCTTGTTCGCCGCCGTGGCTGCGGTGGCCCTACTCCAAAGCTCTGCGTCGGCGGCGACGTATTTCGTCGGCGATTCCTCCAATTGGGCTATCCCGTCTTCTTCAAATGCCTACGCCAATTGGGCCGCAAACAAAAACTTCGTCGTCGGCGACAATCTTGGTAAAATGCGAAATAACGTTTCACCTTTACATTATTATCATAACGCTTGTTTTGTTACGTTTTTTTTTTTTTTTTTTAAAATCGAAGCGACAAAGAACTGAATTATTATTATTATTATTTTTTTTGGCAGTGTTCAATTTCATGCAAAGCCAACATGATGTGGCGGAAGTGACGAAATCCGCCTACGATGCATGCAACGGCGCCAACCCTATTTCCCGGCAGACCTCGAGCCCCGCCAACGTTACCCTCCGTTCCGCCGGCGCGCACTACTTCATTTGCACCGTCAGCGGGCATTGCAGCGCCGGCCAGAAGCTCGCCGTCAGCGTCGCTCGATCAGGAGCTCCCGCCCCGTCTCCTCAACCCGGCGACGCCTCTCCTTCGCCGTCCCCTTCTCCGGCTCTCGCGCCTCAACCGTCGTCTCCTTCGCCGTCCCCTTCTCCGGCTCTCGCCCCTCAAATTTCCTCTCCTTCGCCGTCTCCTACTCCGGCTCTCGCCCCCTCTTCTCCTTCGCCCTCCGCCGACACGCCGACTACTTCCGCCTCCGCAACACCGCCATCGCCCGCCACTCCTCCTCCCACGCCCGCCGCAAGCGACTCTCCAACAACCACCGAGGCGCTCCCGCCCAACGGTGCCGCCTCTCTCGGCGCTGCCACCTTCTTGTCCTTTGCCGCTCTAGCTTTGTGGTTTTAGATTATATATTATGTGAGAGTGTAGAGTTTGTTTGAGTGTTGATTATTAGTATTTTTTTTTCTTTTATTATTATTATTATTATTACTTTTTGATTGATCATTGTTACGACGCAGATTGATCTCAACTAATACCATTATAAATTTTGGAGTATCGTTCAGCTACTTGAATTCTCCTCCTACTTTTATTTTTTTTTTGAATATTTGAATTATACTTTGATACAAATAGCAAGATCTCACTTTTTCAAACGAAAAAAAAAATGTACTTGACTAAAATTGTCAACTGAGAATGTATCAGATCAGTTTGGAAAATATTATATGACCAGTAATTTATCAACAAAAAAAAAATTTTGCGATTAATGAAAACATATGTTAAAGTTATATACAATGATTTCAATTAGTCTTTGGAGACATAGTTACAATATTTTTTTGCCATCTCTTGTTAAAAGTGTTTTGTTCAATCTCTTATCCCTAATTATGTATTAAAAAACCACACGCAATAACCATACTATCTTCTAATTAGCCTAACCATACTATATTATATTGAATAATGTTTTAGCTTGTGTTTAGAAAAATTATTCTAGTCATTTTTTATCATTTTAAATGGTTTGAAAATGGTTTGGAAAATGGTTTGACTTTGCAAATTTTGAGGTGGTATAAATGGTTGAAATTTAAAGATATTGTATAGGGATTTGGAAAGTTGAAAAATATGGTTAAAAAAATTAGAATGGAATGAAATAGTTTAGAGGATTAAAAAAAGTGAAAAAATAAAATGGAATGGAATTGTTAAAACGGGTGGGGCAGGGGTTAGACATTTTATATTTTCTGATGATATAGGGCATATCGCAATCGAGTTGTTCACTTAATTTTGTCTAACCAGGAAATATAAAATAATCATACGCGACATATCGCTTGACACGGTGACCTATACTTGTCGCTATCTATATTTAACTAATATGGTTAAATTTGTCAAGAAGCTAAATGCATTTTTTTCTTTTCCATTTCTTCAACGATTTGATAATGACACAAAGTGGAGGTTTAGCTACTTAACTAAAGCGAAGAACTTAATATTTGTCAAGAAAATGATATAGAACCCTTCATTGATATCGCAGATGGATCTAGGATTTTGATTTACTATAGGAGTCAAAATAATTTATATATAAAAGAACACATATAAATTTTACTGGTTGAAAAATGAAAATTTTTTTATATGTAAATATATAAATATTAAAAATTTGTCCGGGAGACACGAAGTAGTTTGAATTCGTCTCGTAAAACTTTTATTGAAAAAAAAAACATGATCAGCTTTTTAGACTAGGATTTTAAATGAAATTTTTAGCCTCATAACACTATTTAGACCGATATAATTAGTCCTAACTGACGTAATATTTTCAAATTTATAACACGTGTCATATATGTAAGTGGTCAACATATATAATGCTAAATAGTTGTGTCTATTTATATATAAAATGTGTTGTGTATAGCCAATCAGATGAACAAAATAAATCATGTGCCACTCTTGAAAAGCTTTGATTTTATTAATATCTTGCTATTTACATTTTTGAATATTTGACTTCTTAAATATAATTATTTCGCCCATCTTGACCCAAAAAGATGTAAGAAACACTTTAATTAGACAATTGTAACTCTCATTGCACACGTTGAGGAACACCGATATATAAGAAATTTTGAGATATTGACAAAAAATAAAACCTAAATTGGACTAAATTAGAATTCCCAGCAAAGTAAAAAAAAAAGAAGGCTAAAAGAATTGTTCAATATTGTGTTTAATTTTCTTTGATTCCAAAGAAAGAGATTATGAGAAAATCCGTAGGACCCATTCGTTTTTCATTTTCTTAAAAAAAAAAACTACTGAGCAAGAGTTTGATTTAATCTAGCAACTCTTGGAATACTATATTATTATAAAAAGAAATATAATTAGATTTTGGGTAAGAAATAAAATTAGATATCCTTGGCCTTTTATACTTGAACATATACACCACCTTGTACCAAGTCGTACCCGAGACGTTCTTCTTTTTGGTGCTAAAAAATATTCTCAAATTTTTTTTTCTCTCAATGAATGGTCCACAACGCGCATTAATTACGCTATTATTTTCTCAATCAATTCATCAACATCGAATACAATTGTTTCTTTTTTTTAATTAATTCAATGAAACCATATAGACATTTACAAATCAAGAAAGATATGCGCTTGCATAAGACGCGTCTGACGTACGCATTTTCCATCAAGAAATACATAAAGGAAATTCTTCCAATGAAATAACGGTATTTTCTCCTATACAAATAGCAACTTTTGCCAATGAGCGGGCTACCATATTACCCTAACGGGAAACACGAGAACACGAACCACCACCACCAACGGCATTCAATAAGAATTTGATATCTTCGATGATTGTCCCTTCCAACGGACAAATCGCTCAAGCCTTGGATCGCTCGAATGGCATTAATTAAGAGCGCAACGCTTTCCACTTTTACAAACTCGCAGCCCACTATCCGTCGCGAATAAATTGCTAGCAGGCATCATAACTCTTTTGTATGCACTTTGCAAATGCACCTATTAACACTTCTGCTTCTTCGCCCCCCCCTCATGATCAAGTGGGGGTGGCGGCTTCTAGGCTGCTGATGTTTTAACTTTTTCGTAGGTTTTTTGCGCAAACCTGCAACTCTGATAGTTGACTAAAAATCAAAGGAAAAAAAAACCACCCTGCATTCGCAATAAGCTTAATTACCTTTATATCTAAATCTTGGCCTTTTTCGGCATCTTCAACGCTCACACTTTTCCATTATATCTGAAAAAAAAAATTGTGTCGATTGCTTGCACTAAGTTACCATGTCGGGACCAAATATCGACCGTTGCCAACACTGGGCATCCAAGCAAACGGTCGATATCGGACCCCAACTCTAAAATTTATCTTTACTTAACATCTAATACAATCTCCAACCGTCTTAATACTTTTTGTTTTTGTGATATACATGGTCTTCACTCTATACATCATTACAAAGTATATAACAATTATGAATTTGAGCCGATCGATAAGTAAATAACGTATATAATTAATCCTAAATTGATATATTTCAACAACAAAAAAAAAAAGAAAAAGAAAGAAAAGAAAGAATGGGCAGAGTGTAGCATATCTAAACAAATAAATATAAAGAGTACTCATTTTCCTCTGGTATAGGAATCTAATTCACGAAGTGAATTACTTGTATATCAAGTTTACATGTGAAAATTTCAGACAATAAATAAAAACAAGTTATGACATAAGTTTGAATCATTATTTAGATTTATTACTATTTAATACTATATTTGATAATATTTTTGCTTATAGTACATAGCCATCATATATAAATTTAGTTATACCTTTCAATTATGACATGCAATATTTTCTTATAGATCTAATGATATATGAAGTTAATTGTGATACACGCATTTTATATTATTTTCATTAGATTTGAAGTAAATTTTTGCGCATCATCTCATTATGGAATGAGTGTATATATGTTCATAATCCTCTTTCTTGTGAGCTAAGAGCTCGATCCGAAGATCATCAAGTCTAAAGTATGGCCTAATCATGAGTTTGAAATCTTAAAAGGCGAGAAAGACTAGGTTTTTCATAAAAAGGAGAATTAAAAAGAAAAAGTCATTCTATGGCCCGTTTGTTTTAAACATTTACATGATTTGGAACTGTTCAAAATCAATAAATTTGAACAGTGTCAAACCATTAAATGTTTTAAACAAATAAGGGATTAATAATCTATGTCTCGAGGAGTGTGCTCCACAACTTTTACTCTGTACTTATAGCGTAAAATTAAATAAAGGTACAAATCAAAAATAGAACACAAACGTGATATAATTTTTTAATATTTTAAAAAAGGTGGCATTACTCAAAATTCCCCTTTTAAAAATTCTACTTACAAAAAATATCTCATTAGAAAGTAAATATTTTTATAGTAATAAAATATCTACTTACAAAAAAAAAAAAACACATAGCAAATAATATTAAAGTTAATAACATTTGTGATAAAAAAAAAAACTCTTTAACATTATTAAGTTTATAATAAAACACAAAAATCGAAGTTGTCTAAAATAATTAAGTATAATTTGGATATCTATATATATATATATATATAAAGGGTAAAAGCGTAATAAAAATAATATGTAATTTAATTAAAGAAACTTTGAATTTTGCTTGAATATATATGTAAATATCTAATTTTCTCAAATGCTTTTGCAAATATTGAATCAAGGGAGTGTATAGTTGTAATTTTCTCTAGTAAAATATCTTAAAAGATATCAACAGTTGTGCTCAGCAGAGATAGGTCCATTCAATAGCTCCAGAGTTGCATAGCAGTCTTCCTCTCTTTTCTTCACTATTTGTATTTGTCACGTCAACCAATGAAAGAGGTAGGCAAAAAATAAAAGTTTATAAAAGAGCAACCATTTATAATTATACCATTATTCTATTGGCTTTACACCAATGATCTCCTTCCTAGAAGATCACATGGTCTAATTTTACCTTTTCTTCCACAATAACAAACTAGTATTATTGACAATTCAAAGTAACGAAATCTCTTTGATCTTGTGTACCTTCTAGAAATTATATATTCCATTGTTACTAGTCGCCTATTTTGAAATAAACAACGAGTTATGAAAACAAAGCTTTATTTATTTTTATTTATTTGTTGAAAAATAATACCAAAGAGTACTCAGATTTAACTCCAAGTTATAAGTCGGTTGTTTCATTTAAAGTCTTCAAAGTACAACTCCTTCTCTTCTATATAAGAGAAACCAAACCACAAGGGTTTTACACCACAATTTATAAGCATAATAGATCTAGCGAGGGACGACCTGAAAAGAACACACTGTGTAATATAGAATTATAGATCATAACTATAAATGGCTAGCACTAATCATAATGGCGTGTTAGGGTTATTGCTTTTGTTGATTGTCACAATGTTTGGGGCTTCATCGAGTGCTGACACTTACACGGTTGGTGATGATTTGGGTTGGACTAACCCTCCTCTTGGCAACGTTGCTTACTCTACTTGGGCTAAAACTAAGAGCTTTGACATTGGCGATGTGCTTGGTAAGTTTGTTGCTTATCCTATTCAAATTCGTATTCTTACTTCTTTTTTATTGTTTATCAAACAAATTAGAGTGATGATATTGTTAAATCAACTCGTTTTGGTATTCGCAATTTCTTGAATGATACGAAAATCATGCATATCACTTTGGAAAAAGAAAAAAAAAGAAAAAAAAGAGGAAGTTAAAGAGTAATTAAGTTTATGAGCCAAGACCTCTAATCCTTGATTAGCTCGTATAGCGAAATGGACCGGCCTGAAACTAGTCGGCCCTTCATGGGAGCTGACTAAGAGTGGTGTCCGGTTGAATTTTTTATACAAAATCACAACTAGTTAGGACTATAATTAACGAGCAGTATTGCATGATGATCAAAAGAACGTTGTTTAGAAAAATTAGTCAGAATAATATGATATCTTGATCGTAAAATACATATATATTTAACTTAGGTATTTCTGTGGTGGATTTTTATTTTTATTTTTATTTTGTACGAAATAATTATGGATTGTCAAATTTACTTTTTCGGTCCATAATTCACCTTAAAATGGTGAATCTGACGATTCATAATTGTTTCCCATAACAAAAAACAACCAAACAAACCGACTAAAGAACTCCCTTTTAACTTATTAATTGTCAAATATAAGTTTATTTCTTTGATAAACTTACATGGTTAATAAACACCCTTAATTTTTCATTAATTTGATTGATTGATTGATTTATTTATTTTACTCTGTATAGTGTTCCAATGGAATGGGAACCAAAACGTAGCGGAGGTGTCAAAGGCAGACTACGATAGTTGCAACACAACAAACCCTATCAACGGGACCATATACCAAACGAGCCCGGTTTCCATAACCCTAACGAGCAACCAAACTCGCTACTTCATTTGCACCATCGACGATCATTGCTCCACTTTTGGTCAAAAGGTCACCATTAGCATGGACGACCGTTTTTGGGATGATTGGAGCTCAGCTAATCTCTCTTCTCATTTCCATTTCTTTGCCTCTTTCTTTGCTCTTTTCCTCTCCATTTTTGTTACCATTTTCTATGGTTACTTCTAGGCTACACATATTATATTAATGTACCCAATTATATGTTGTCATGACTCTTAAAAATTTTTGTTTCTTTTTCTATTCTGTTTTTTAGTTTTCGTTTTGCTCATGAATATTATGTTCTTTGGTCATGCACTAGACGGTGCAATATATGTGATGATGTGAATTTAATGATATTATACAATTTTTTTTTTTATTCTCTTAGTCTTATTTTTAGTAATTATAAAATGCAATTGTTAATATATATGTTTTTGCTTTATTGATAAATAAATTTCACTTTGTTCTGATCATTTTTCTCTTGTTGAAAATTCTGATTATATATCTTTTTTTTTTTAATTATTGACTGCACTTTGAGATAGGACTTTTACATTGATGTCAATTATTTATTTTAGTTTTTCTAGTTGCTTCTCGAAGTGTTTTTTTTTTTTTTTGAAATTATTTAATTTAGAGAGAGTAGGAACAAGGTGGGATGCGAAGACAAAAGGCTAAAAACTTAAAACGACATCAATAGAAAAAGACCAACAACTTAAAACAATGTCAATAGAAAACGACAACTACCTCTCACAAACACCACCGTAACAAAACGATAATAATCGTGAAAACGACAACAGCAAAAGAAAACGACATCCTATAAAATGTACGTACACAGGAAACGACAATATCTAACAACGACATCAATAGAGAACGACAAGGAATTCCTGCACGACAACATCCTTTCAGAAACCAGTACATCACAAAACGACAACATTATAAAAACGACAAAAAATCAATAAAACCGACATTGAAATACTTGGGAAGCGACAGTATCCAAGAAACGACACGGAATCCATGAATGACTAAAACCTTTCACAAACGACATTGTAACAAAAGGATAGCTCTCTGGGAAACGACATCCACTAAGATAAACGACATTCAAATAATATGTACATGGAAAATGACAATATCCCAAAAACGTGTTAGATCATTTTTCTTTAACTCTGCATCATATTTCCCTAGAGCAAACTTGATGAAAAAAATAAAATAAAATTGTCATTTGAATGTATATCACAGGCTGAACTTTTTAGTACAGCTAATCATACTTACCGTTTAATTTTAAACATGTAAGAAAACCAATAGAAATAAATGATAAAATCAATTCAACAAAAAGTACATGTAACACTCTTCTTTCTCTCTATTATTTTTTGTTTCTTTTTTTGATAATTAACGACGAAAACATACGAGTCGTCCCACCAATATCATGGAGCCCCAGGCCTAGGCAATATAGATAATATATAATTGTTTGTCTCTTTCATCCTCTACATTCCATTTTATTTTATTTTTTTTAACAATTTTTTCAACTTTCATAATCCCAATACAATATCTTTAAATCTCAATAATTTATATCACATCGAAATTCGCAAAGTCAAATCATTCTAAAATGAAATAGATAGAATGTTTACCCCAAACAACATTTATCCTCTCTAACCTCTAAATTATTTATTTAATTTTATAAATTCCTTTTGTGTTTTTTATTTAAATTCCTTCCGTGTTTTCTTTATAAATTCCTTCTGTCTTTTTTTTTTCCCCTTCCCTTTATCCTCTCTAACCTCTAAATTTTTATTTATTTTTATAAGTTTGTGTGTAAGAACTTGCGCGCTAATTACATATCTGGTTTAATTTGGAGTAATAATTACTTATTTAGACATATCTAATATAACATGTTGGCTAATAATTCAAAACTAGTCACTTTTCTGCTATTGTACTCAACAGTCATATTTAAATTAATAGAAGCAAGTCCATTCTATTTTAATAAAATTCTATTAAATATTTATCAAAAAATACAAACACCAATATATTATGGTCAATCTTACTACATTTGAAAGCGAGACACAAACCAATTAAATCACTCATGAAATTAATCAAATGAAAATGGTCAAGGTGTAAGAAGCAAAATCCATTCAAAGTAAATTTATAATTTATCCTCTGTTCTTTTCCTTTTTTTTTTTTTTTTAACAATTAGTAGAAGCCCAAAATACACAAACCAATTCCTCATATCTGAGCATCTGAGTTATGAAAGAATACGCACAATTTGTTTACTACACAAAAAACACAAAACACAAAAACCCTATGGAAAAACTTTCACCAATTATGCTTGCCAAAAGACGAAGACATACTCAAGTCCTCATCAATGCCCAACACACCCTCCATTACAGGTACTACAACTTTGAAGAAAAATAAACCGAACAGCGGAAAAACGACGAGGAAAACGAAGACGAGGACACCGATGGATTTGATAACGGATGCGACTCCGTAAGCAGCCGAAGATAGGATTTTTTCACAAGATTGGCCATCTTCTGAAGATGATGCCACGCTCTTCAATTTCGAGGATACTTCTGAGACTATCTCTTTTAAAAAATGTGCTTCGTCCCTACAAAATATATCATGCTCCAGCTCCATCCATCAAAACAAATATATATCATAAAAAATGTGTTAAATCGCTGATTCATCCCAAAAGCTTAAGCTTATGGGAGAGGGCCAATAATAGTTTTATATCTCAACACTCCCCCTCACATATAGGCTGGACTAGGCCTTATACGTGGACAATTTTATGGGGTTAAAGAGTGTGTTCGCAGGGATTTGAACTCAGGACCTCCCGCTCTGATATCATGTTAAATTACCGATTCATCCCAAAAGCTTAAGCTGATAGCTTTAATATGGTATCAGCTTAAGCTTAACATGGTATCAGCTTTAACATGGTATCAACTTAAGCTTAACATGGTATCAGCTTAAGCTTAAGCTTTTGGGATAAATCGGTGATTTAACATGGTATCAGAGTGGGAAGTCCTAAATTCAAACCCCGGCGAACACACTCTTTAACCCTATAAAATTGTCCACGTGTGAGGCCTAGTCCAGCCTACATGTGAGGGGGAGTGTTGAGATATAAAAATTATTGTTGGCCAAAAGCTTAAGCTTTTGGGATGAATCGGTGATTTAACAATAGTTTTTATATCTCAACAAAATGACTTTGTTCTTCATCACTACAAAAATTGTGATTTACTTATTTATGCTCTATTTCATTTTTCTTGTTTTGAACTGGATATGTAATTGAATCTTATGTATTTTGCTTTAGACTTTTAATAAAATTCAGCACCGTCTGATTAGAGTTTATGATGTAGGATCTACTTAGTTGGTAAGTCTTTAAAAACTCAAACATGTGCCAATTTTATTATAATGGGTTTTTATATTTTAGTTTCTCTTCGTTTATAATATATATTATATTAAGAAGGGACAAAAAGATCATATAGATTATAAATTTTTTTAAGTTAATTATATATATCTATATATATATATATATATATATATATATATATATATTAGTCAAAGTTATCTAGTTGTTTTGTTTCTGTTGAACCAATCCGCCCTAGAGATGTAATCTTTTTATTACCAATCTATTATTAGTCCCGGGTGTAGTTTTGTTTTGTTTGTTTTTTTTCTTGATCAACTACTAGTGTTTCCTATTTCGCTTTTTCCCATATAATTGAGTTATTCTGTTAAAATGTTTTCATAGTGACCCTGGCCAGATATTGACTTCTCTCTTGTAAACCTCAATCTCTTGGAGGAGAAAATAAAATAAAGTATCTAAAAATTCGTCAATAATAAAATGCGCACAAAAAAAAAAAAAAAAAAAGAATCCGACGATATATAAATCAACTTGGAAGTAACTAATTTAGATCAAAATTAAAAATAACCATATTAATATAACCTAACAAATATTATTATTCTCTCATATACCTGTAGTTTTGTAGATCCAAGCCAGCTAAACTAGTAACTTCTGTTAACGCAACTCTCCATCTAATGACTCTCTCCAAGCTGCCCTCTAATATTAAGTTCTTTTCA
This sequence comes from Boehmeria nivea var. tenacissima, assembly GCA_018132145.1. NCBI lineage: Eukaryota > Viridiplantae > Streptophyta > Magnoliopsida > Rosales > Urticaceae > Boehmeria > Boehmeria nivea. Next base: position 10,158,659 of record CM030885.1, on the reverse strand, counting down.
TGTTTAGCGAATGCCTCTCCGAAATTCCCGACTTGTTTTCTCACATGAGACGGATCCACTTGGTAGAAGACGGGAATCACAATCTGACCCCTCGTTCTCATGCACTCGAGAATCTTTACGATCTCATCCAAGCACCACGACGACGAAGCGTAGTTTGGCGAGAAAATTACGACCGAGCAACTTGAGTTTTCGATCGCTTCAACCAACTGCGGCGATATGTATTGGCCTCTCTCGATTTGATCGTCGTCCACAAAAGTTTTGATGCCCTTTTCGGACAAGGCCGCCCTGAGATGTCCTAAGATGTTTTTTCTTGTGTCCTCGCCTCTAAAGTTCAAGAAAACATCGTATTTCTTTGAAATTTCTTCGTGAATATCGACCACGGTTTGCGGTGAACTAGAAGATGATAACGAAAATGAAGAAATATTGGAAGGTTGATCATCGGTGGACGACTCTAAAAGGGCCGTTTCCATTTTTTTTTTGTTTCTTTTTTCTCTCTCCTTCTTGGCCTTAGGTTTAGGACTGAGGCTAAAGAACGCGACTTCAATAATGTCTACTCTAGCTTATGGGATTTTTTTCTTCTTCTTCTTTTTCTTTTTGGTCTTATTTTCTACATTATAATATTCAAGAGGGTATTGTCTTTTCTCTCTCCGTTGAAACCAGAGGCAATTAGTTTAAATCCTTGACAAACTATTATAATTATCGTATTATTTTGGTCAACTTTCTAGATACATAGTACCATTTTTTCGTAGCAACATTTATGAAACCGTGTTAATGGATAGACGGACACTTTTATGGTCTTTGTAGGAAATATTAAATTATATATGATCTTGTTGTAGTTATATGGTTATCATAACCTAAAAGAGAATAAGAAATTAATTAAATGCGGGCTTGATATTTCATGGAAATTGCACTTGAAAAGTGTACTAGGAATATTCCTTCGTATAAAGAAACAAAAAACTAGACTAGGAAGAGAAAATTGAGAGATAAAGTTGCACATTAACTAGATTTTTTAGGTTTGATTATTTTTGTTGAGAGAGAGAGAAAAATGAAAGATGTTGTTTAGTAATTGACGGGAAGATTTGGGTTTTAACCATTTTTAAGTTCATGTTTCAAAAATTTAGCCATAGTTTCATGAAATTAAGGAATTAGTCATTTTATTGTGTAACAAATTTTGTTACCATGTATAACAAAAATTATTACACGGGTAACAAATTTTGTTACACCCAGTAATAACTTTTTTTACAGGGGTAACAAAATTTGTTATACAGGTAACAAAAATTGTTACACAATAAAAATGTCTAATTTCTTAATTTCGTGAAACTATGGCTAATCCTTTAAAAAATCAAAAATTTGGCTAAATCCTTAAAAATCTCTTGACATCATGACAATTTTTTATTTTTTTTAAACAAACAAGACTAGGAATGGAAAATTTTGAGAAGAGAAAGCTGCACGTAAACCAGATGTTTTAGGTTTGATTATATTGGTTGAGAGAGAGAGAAATCTAATTTATGCAAGATATGTATGTGATGCTAAATTTCTCGAGGTATGGCTATATTTTAAAATAAAATTATTTTTGATATCATTTAATAATCTATACTCAAGTGGTCTGTTTTTTTTTCACTGTATATTTGTAATGTAAATTTTGAGGTATAAATTAAAAGTGCAAAACACATTAGATATAGATTATAATTGAGCTAAGAATGGGGTATTTTTCAAAATCCCGCTTGTCTCATACTAAAAGATTTTAGTTACTTTTTTTTCTTAGTCGACAGTAAGTACATTTCAAACGACATCACCTCAAAAACAACAAAACTCTTAAAAACGATAAAACCCAAGATAAACGACATAAATTAAATGTAAAAAAGAAACGATGACATCCTAAAACGACACCAGAAAACATAATAATAACAAATGATGAGGACCAACAACATCTGCAATTACAAAAAAATCATGAGTGGGAGCAACATTCAATCTGCAAGTACATAACAAGTATATTAAAATTACATTTAACTTTAAAAAAAGACATTCATAGATACCAATTTCATATAAAAACGACAACCATAACAGAAGCGGTAATATAATGTAGAAGCTGCAACAAACAACAACAATTTGATTTAAGATTGACAAAAGTAAACGATAATAAGCCCAAAACAATTAACAGCATGGAAAAAAAAAAAAAAAAGCAACGACGCCAACTAAAACAATTACAAAACTCAAAGTACCACTAAAAAAATTAAATAAAAAAAAAAGGCATCACAAGGTGAAAAAACAAAAAAGAAAGTTTACTTAAAAATGAAAACATTTACATGATGTATGAGGGAATGAAACTGAAATTAATTAATAAAAAAACAACATAAAAAGGCAACGAGTACTTCATTAGAAACAAAATTATCCTTATGAAACGACATCACACGGAAAAAGAGAACCAAATGCAATAGGAGTAGAGAGCCAAAGCGAAGAAAACACTTAAGACGAAAAAAGTATATTGTATGAACAAATATATTTGCTTATTGGTGATCTTAAATTCATGATAAATTTGCTATTTGCTTAATAATCTCTAGGAGTAATAACAAAAGTTTTTTGTCACATAAGCTATGACTAAAAAACACTAATCCGAAAAATCAATTTGTGTAGCTATTAACATAATTAAAAATATCTAGGGTGTTTTTTTATTTTTTATTTTATTTTTGCATTTTCTCTCTCGAAGCATAAAAGAACTTGTTTTTCAGAGGGAACATTTGTAAACAATGTTGATTGTAAAAAATGTTAGGGTTATTGCTTTTGTTGATTGTGACAATGTTTGGGGCTTCATTAAGTGCTGACACTTACACGGTTGGTGATGATTTGGGTTGGACTAACCCTCCTCTTGGCAACGTTGCTTACTCTACTTGGGCTAAAACTAAGAGCTTTGACATTGGCGATGTGCTTGGTAAGTTTGTTGCTTCTCCTATTCAAATTCGTATTCTTACTTCTTTTTTATTGTTTATCAAACAAATTAGAGTGATGATATTGTTAAATCAACTCGTTTTGGTATTCGCAAATTCTTGAATGATACGAAAATCATTTATATCACTTTGTAAAAAAAAAAAAGGAAGTTAAAGAGTAATTAAGTTTATGAGCCAAGACCTCTAATCCTTGATTAGCTCGTATAGCGAAATGTACCCAATTATATGTTGTCTTTCTATGGTTAATGTACCCAATTATATGTTGTCTTTCTATGGTTAATGTACCCAATTATATGTTGTCATGACTTTTTAAAATTTTTGTTTCTTTTTCTATTCTGTTTTTGAGTATTCTTTTTGCTCATGAATATTATATTCTTTGGTCATGTACCAGACGGTGCAATATATGTGATGATTTGAATTTAGTGATATTATACAATTTTTTTTATATTCTCTTAGTCTTCTTTTTAGTTGAAAGAGTGTTACACGATTAAAAAATTTGACAGAAAATGACCAAATATGACCTTTATTTGTTAATTATAAAATACAATTGTTAATAAGACCTTTTACAATGCTCCATTTAGTGGTGTGCCAATGTAATACTAAAAAAAGAGTAATAATGATATTAAAGCACGTAGTAATGATTTTATACATCTCTCATATACTCAGGTAAAGCAGTGATGGGTATGGAGTACTACATAATTATATATGTGTTTGCTTTATTGATTTTAAAATTTCACATTGTTCTGATCGTTTTTCTCTTGTTGAAAATTCTTATTGCATATCTTTTTTTTTTTTTTTTTAATTATTGACTGCACTTTGAGATAGGACTTTTACATTGATGTCAATTAGTTATTTTAGTTTTTCTAGTTGTTTCTTGAAGTGTTTTTTTTTTTTTTTTGGAAATTATTTAATTTAGAGAGAGAAGGAACAACGTGGGATGTGAAGAGAAAAGGCCAAAAACTTAAAACGACACCAACAGAAAAAGACCAACTTCTTAAAACAATATCAATAGAAAACGACAACTACCTCTCACAAACACCACCGTCACAAAATGACAACAATCGTGAAAACGACAACAACAAAAGAAAACGACATCCTATAAAACGTACGTACACAGGAAACGACAATATCCACGGCATCAATAGAGAACGACAATGAATTTCTGTACGACAACATCCTTTCAGAAACCACATCATAAAACGACAACACTCTATAAACGACAAAAATCAATAAAAACGACATTGAAATACTTGGGAAGCGACAGTATCCAAAAAAAGACAGAGAATCCATGAATGTCAACTACCTTTCACAAACGACATCGTAACAAAGGGACAGCTCTCTTGGAAACGACATCCACCGAGATAAACGACATTCAAATAATATGTACATGGGAAATGACAGTATCCCACAAACGTATGAGACCATTTTTCCTTTTAAGTAGCTCTCCATCATATTTCTTTAGTGCAAACTTGATGAAAAAATAAAATAAAATTGTCATATTTGAATATATATCACAGGCTGAGCTTTTTAGGACAGCTAATCATATTTATCGTTCAATTTTAAACATGTAATAAAACCAATAGAAATAAATGAAAAAACAATCCAACAAAAAGTACATGTAACACTCTTCTTTCTCTTATTATTTTTTTGTTTCTTTTTTGATAATTAACGACGAAAACATACGAGTCGTCCCACCAATATCATGGAGCCACAGGCCTAGGCAATATAGATAATATAATACATACACATATAGGGAATTTTAAGAAAATAATCACAGTTTACAAAATGATTTTAAAAAATAGTCATAGTTTTAAAAAATTTAAAAACTAGCACTTTTAAAAAATTTTGACAAAATTTCTAACACGTGTCATAAATTTTTGACAGTAATTTTATGTGTAATTTTGCTATTGTCATAAATTTTTTTACGTGTTATTGCTAGTTTTTTAATTTTTTGAAACTGTGACTATTTTTTAAAAACACACAATCCAAAATGGTTATTTATCTACTTGACCCATACATATATGCATGATTGGTAAAATCACTTGAAATCAACTTTGCTTTACTAAAAATTTCTGTTTTATTGTGAAAATTCAACATGCAAATCTGGCGGTGATTCCCCGACCGAAGCTTTTTGACTAGGTAAGTTCCCGGTAATTACCCGGAAGTACTTACTCGGATTTTACCCGGATTTTTTTTTCTTTTTTCGTGTGTTGCAGAGCTCCCCCGCCACGACCCCCTGCCAACCACCCCCCGCCACCACCCCACAGAGCACCCCCGCGACCACGCCGCCGACCTCCCCCACTGACCTTACCCGCAGACCTCCGCCCTCCTCCTGCCCCCCACGCTGACGACCTGCACAGTGCATTGACGAATTTTTTTTTTTTTTAATATTTGTTTCGGCCTAAGTTCAGGGAATAATCGGGGAACTCCGGGGATGAATTTTCCGGTGAAAAAACGGGTAGTACCCGGTCATTCTCCGTCGGATAATAATCGGGTATTCATTCGGGGAAAATATCCGGGCAATTGCCTGGACCGTATTTTCACTAATTAATAGTAATAATACTTTAGAGTTATTTGTCACGGAAGCTATGGCTAAAAAGCACTCATCACAAAATCAATTTGTGTACGTAGCCATTAACATGATTAAATATTTTTATTTTTTTTAGATGGATTATATTTTATAAATTCCTTCTGTATTTTCTTTTTTCCTTCCCTTTACCCTCTCCAACCTCTAAATTTTACATATATAGTTTAATTTGGAGTGATAATTACATATGTAGAAATATTTAAAACAACATGCTGGCTAATAATTCAAAACTAATCACTTTTCTGCTATTGTACTCAACAGTCATATTGCTATTAATAGAATCAAGTCCATTCTATTTTAATAAGATTCTATTAAATATTTATATACAAACACCAATATTACATTATGGATCAATCTTACCACATTTGAAAACGTAGACACAAACCAATTGAATCACTCATGAAATCAAATGAAAATGGTCAAGGAGTAAGAAGAAAAATCCATTCAAAGTACATTTATAATTTATCCTCTGTTATGAATGAAAGAATACGCAAACCAATTCCTCATATCCGGGCCACCTCATCTGAGTTATGAATGAAAGAATACACACAATTTGTTTAGTACCCACAAAACACAAAAACCCTATTCTAAGAACTTTCACCAATTATGCTTGTCAAAAGATGAAGAAATACGCAAGTGCTCATCAATACCCAACACACTCTCCATTACAGGTGCTATAACTTTGAAGACAAACAAACCGAACAGCAGCGGAGAAACGAAGAGGAAAAAGAAGGTGACACCGATAAAGGATGCGACTCTGTAAGCAGCCGAAGATCGGAATCTTTCACAAGAAGATTGGTCATCTTCTGACGATGATGATGCCACGCTCTTCAATTTCGAGGATACTTCTGAGACTATCTCTTTTATAAAATGTGCTTCGTCCCTTCAAAATATATCATGCTCCGTCCATCAAAACAAATATATATCAGACCAAACCAAAAAAAAAACCAAAAAACTAATTAACTTGGTTCTTAATAATCACAACAAAAATTGTAATTTATTTATTTATTTATGCTCTATTTCATTTTTCTCGTTTTGATTTGGATATGTAATTGAATCTTCTTTTAATAAAATTGAGCACTGTTTGATTATAGTGTATGAAGATCAACTTTGTTAGTACTTAGTAAGCCTTTGGAAACTTAAGCATGTGCCATTTTTTTTTTTTTTTTTGGTTGAAGTGCCAGTTTTGTTTTTGTTTGGTTTTTTTTTTTTTTTTTTTTTTGCTGAAGTGTCAATTTTGTTAAAATGTGTTCTTATATTTTACCATATGTTTGTTTACACCATTCTACCCATTCCATTCCATTCCATTTTTTCACTTTTTTCAACTCTCCAAACCATTCCATTCCATTCCACTTATTTCAACCATTTTTTTCAACTTTCCAAATCCCTATACAATATCTTTAAATCTCAACCATTTATATCACCTCAAAATTTGTAAAGTCAAACCATTTTCCAAACCATTTTCAAACCATACAGAAGCAATTATGGACGAAGCGTTCTAACTATTCTAATTGTCCATAGCAACTCATACACTCATCATATATATTATCTGAGAAAAAAAGAAAGATTAAAAAATTAATTTTAATTTTCTCTAAAATTTTCCATCCAAACCCAAGCTATTGCTTTATATATCCTAATCAAAATTGGGACTTTGGTTTTCAATTTTTAATTTTTTCCTTTCCTTTCCTCTTTGGTCTGACCTTTCTTAGCCAAAGATCTTTATTTTTTTTTTCACATTTAAAGAAAAAAACAAAAAAGTCCCAACACAGAATCCTGAGGTCTGCCGCCACGGGGTTGGTGGTTGATTCATATGGCGGCGGCATTGGAGTTGAAATCGAAAGTGGAAGCTCATGATGATCAGGAGATTAATGCGGTTTTTCTTTTTTCTTTTTTTTTTTTTTCCATGGAGAAATTGACAGCGTATTAAAAAAACAAAAAATTTAACGCGGCACGTTTTCAAAGAGTCTAAAAAAGTGATTAGATTATTAATATTTTGTCCGAGAGTCAAATAATCATTTAAATCAAAGTACTATATATATCTATCTAGCTAATATCCCTTAACATATACCCTAAACGACACTTGGATAAAAATCACGCAATGTTCATGAGTGAATATTATTCCAAGTCCAACATAAAGGCTTGAAAAGTATAGTAAGTGTAGAAAAATTCCGTACGTAACACCATATAACTCTCTCACTCTACGTATTTCAATCTGTACACGCATGTTCAGCTATATATATATATATGTATGTATATATCTTCCGAAGATTGATACAAGTATAGCTCCAAAATATTCATATATGTATGTTATGAAAATGGCTAGGCAAATGGGTATAGTTATGAGCATGATGATTATATTTATGGTGGCATTGATGTCAAAGAGTGCAAGTGCAGAGTCGTATTATGTTGGAGACGACTTTGGATGGGCTGTTCCGCCAAATGCCACTTTTTATTCGGAGTGGGCTAATTCCAAGACTTTCCAAATTGATGACGAAATTCGTAAGCACTTTTCTTTTACCTACTTAATTAATTAATAGTCTTTTCCAAAATAAAGTTCATTATTAATAAAGTTTAAATAAGTACCCCATATGCTATCAACTGAGGTAAGATTTGAAACGTTCATTAATAAACTTCTTAACACAAATATGTAAGAGTAATTTGCACTTTCAAAAAAAAAAAAAAATTACGTCCTTCACTAAGTTATGTGCCAGGTATGCTATATATATAACAAATGTTTAGCATCAAATTTGAGTTAAGAAATTGAAGTGATAAATATTATCATAAAACAATGTTGTCATATATATAGATGCTAAACAAAAGTTTATATATATGCATATGTTCAGCATGAAATTTTTCTTGCGAAACAAAATTAGATTGAAGAGATTAGCAATATGATTAGTTTGCTAATTAATGTTTCGATTGTACAAAATTATTAGACTTCAATTGGACGGGAACATTAGCCGATTACAATGTGGCCGAAGCGTCAACCCTAACCGAGTACCAAAATTGCACCAAACCTGGACTCGTCTTTGATAAGAGTATATTTTTCGTTCTCAAATCCAACGGCTCTCGCTTCTTCTTATCCACCGTTGGCAATCAGTGCGAGCTCGGGATGAAGCTGATCATCACCGTTGGATCTCCAACGGACACCGCGGCCTGGCCGAGCGCCTCCTCCAGCCTTCCATCGCTGACTTTCGGCGCCTTGATGACTACACTACTCTCCTTGGCTTTCCTTAATTATGTCTAAATTAATCACTACTTAAAGTGATTATAAATATTTATGTGTGTATGTGTGTGTTTGTTTGTTCGCTTTGTCCTTTTTTTGGGTAGAATTGTGTGTTACAATTATGTCAATCTTTCATATATTTCTAATAAGACCTAGTTAAGCTCATCATAATCAATTGTTTATGATTAATTACAAAAATGTTGCGTATATAAAAACAATTAAATATGTATGTGAGAATTAGTTAGTACATCATTTTAATCACTAATATTGTACGATCCGACTTTTTGACCGTTACTTAAATTTTACTTAACTTTCAATTTGAGAGATTCTTAATTGAGAGATTAATTTAACATATAAAGCTCATGAATTTTTTACATTCTTAAATAAAAAAAGAGGGGTAAAATTGTCCAACATAACTCAAAATTTGATTATACGCATAATATTCTCTTTTGCAAAGAGAGAGACAGAGAGAAGTGGGAGTGGGCCAATGAGCTAGAAGAGAAACGTGTGGTGATAACAATGGGCGGGATAGAGCTCGGTATAGTGTTTTTTTAATTATATTTCGGTTTTAATATACTATGATCACATTAAAAACAAATACATTCAACGCGAAATTACGTTTTCATAGAGTCTTCTAAACTACGAAAGTGACCAAGTCTATTAGACTACTACTTTGTCCGAGTCAAATAATCATTATCTCAAAAGATGGTTCAAATGAGTTTCGAGTGTTCTTATCTAATATCCCTTAATTAATATCCTAAACGACACTTGGACAAAATTCACGCTATGTTTAGTGTATTCCAAGTCCAACATAAGGGCTTGAAAAGTATGGTCAACTAATCAAAGTGTAGATAAATTCCGTAAGTAACCATAACTCTCTCACCCAAACGTATTTAAATCTGTGTTCAGCTATGTATATATACTTCCAAAGATTAACACAAGCATAGCTCCAAAATATTCATATATACAGATATCTATGTTATGAAAATGGCTAGAAAAATGGGTTTAGTTATGAGCATGATGTTTATATTTATGGTGGCATTGATGTCAAAGTGTGCAAGTGCAGAGTCGTATTATGTTGGTGACGACTTTGGATGGGCTATTCCGCCAAATACCACTTTTTACTCGGAATGGGCTAGCTCCAAGACTTTCCAAATTGATGACCAAATTCGTAAGCACTTTTCTTTTATTACTTAATTATTAATTAATATTCTCTTCCAAAATAAAATTCATTATTAATGAAGTTTAAATAAGTACCCCATATGCTATCAACTGAGGTAAGATTTGAAAAGTTCATCAATAAACTTCTTAACACAAATATGTATGTCTATATGCTAGAAGAATCAAGGTAAGAGATGCTATATATATAAACAAAGTTTATAATATATATGCATGATCTTTAGCATGAAATTTTTCTTACAAAACAAATTTAGATTGAAGAGATTAGCAACATGATTAGTTTGCCTAATTAATCTTTCCATTGTACAAAATTATTAGACTTCAATTGGAACGGAACAGTATTCGATTACAATGTGGCCGAAGCGTCAACCCTAACCGAGTACCAAAATTGCACCAAACCTGGAATTGTCTTTGATAAGGGTATAGCTTTCGTTCTCAAATCCAACGGCTCTCGCTTCTTCTTATCCACGGTTGACAATCAGTGTGAGCTCGGGATGAAACTGATCATCACCGTTGGATCTCCAACGGACACTGCGGCCTGGCCAAGCGCCTCCCCGAGCCTTCCATCGCTCACCTTCGGTGGCTTGATCACTACACTACTCTCCATGGCTTTCCTTAATTATGTCTAATATTAATCACTACTTAAGTGATTATATAAATATATGTATGTATGTGTGTGTGTGTGTGTGTGTTTGTTTGTTGGTTTGGTTTTTCTTTTTACGGTAGAATTGTATGCTATACAATTATGTCAATTATCTTTCATACATCTCTAATAAGAGCTACTTAAGCTCATATCAAATCAACTGTTTATGATTAATTGATGTTATATTATTAGTAGCGGGATTAGCGACGGATTAATTCTCTCAATCCTGTTATAACGGGAAAAAAAAAAAAAAAGAGAAGAATAATGGACGAAAAATGTTGCGTATATAACAAACAATTAAATATTTATGTGAGAATTAATTAATAAATCATTTTAATCAACTAATATAGTTATCGTATTAATTTGGTCAAATTTTTAGATATTTAGTATAGTAGAAACATTTACGAAACCGCTTTACTGTATATAGACGGACACTTTGAAATTGTTGGCTTTTGTAGGAATTAAATTATATATGATCCTGTAGTTCTATGGTTATAAGAGAAAGGAGAATAAGAAATTAATTAAATAGGGGTTGGATATATATTTGGGTTACTAAGTGGTGCTTGATTAGAAGGATTGAGTTGTCAAGAAAGAAATGAAAAATAAATAAATAAAAACTGAATCATTTGATAATGTTTTCAATTTTAAATCTTTTTTCTCCTCTTGATGCTTCGTTCCTACGTTTTTCTCGTGGGTATGAATATTTGTCGACTAAATTTGTGTGTTTGTGTTTCAATTATGAAAAAAAAAAATCAATCAGAAAGAAAATAATGAAAAAAATTAGATTATGCCCTTTTTGTATTAAATGTAAATAACAAAACAATATTGTGTAATTATTTCAAATTTGTGTGTTTTTAAGAGATCAGGGGTATTTTAATAAAATTTGCTTTGACTGTAATGGTCATTTCAAAATCCAATCAAACAATTGAAACAATTTTATCTTTTCTTCAAATTTCTATTTTATTATATTACAATTACAATTACAATTACGATATTGACTAGATGTCTTAGGTTTGATTATTTTTGTTGAGAGAGAGAGAGACATATCTAGGATATTATTTAAGTCTTAGATCACAAATCTTTACTCTTACTACAAGATTATTCCTTCGTAGAAACAAAAAATAGACTAGGAATAGAAAATTGAGAAGAGAAAGTTGTACATTAACTAATGTTTTAGGTTTGATTATTTTTGTTTAGAGGGAGTGAAATCTAATTTATGCGAGATATGTGAGATGCTAAATTTGTGTATTTGCTGTTTGTCTCTACAAATCTTTTAGTACAAGATTTCATTTACAATTTTTCTTTTTATTTCTCGATAGTAAGTACATTTCACAAACGACATCACCTCCAAAACAACAAAACTCTTAAAAACGACAAAAACTAAGACAAACGACATCACCTCCAAAACAACAAAACTCTTAAAAACGACAAAAACTAAGACAAACGACATCAAAATTAAAATGTACGACATCCCAAAAGCGACAGTAGAAAACATAATAATGATAAAGGATGAGGAGCAACAACAGCTGCAACGACAAAAAATCATAAGTGGGAACAACATTCAATCTCCACGTACATTAAAAGTAATTAAAATAAAAGTAACTTAGAAAACGACATTCCTATATACCAATTTCATATAAAAACGACAACCATAATAGAAGCGGCAATAAACAACGATAATTTGATTTAAGGTGACAAAAGTAAACGACAATAAGCCCAAAAACAATCATATCAATTATCAAAGACAAAACAACTATACAGGATTGAAAAAAAAATCTTTACACTATAAATAAAAATATGAAACCAATTATATAACTGTTGATTCGTGTCATATCCTTCATTCTTTATTCCATTTTGTGTTTATTCTTCACGCCACGTGTTAGTTGGTACCAAATTCGTATCAATATTAACCATAACACCGACAAGAAAAAAAAAGACGCCAATAAGATTTAGAAATAAAATGCTGAAAGTACCACTGAAAAAAATTGCACCACAAGGTGAAAAAAGTAAGCAAGAAAGTATAATTAAAAACGAAAACATTTACACGACGCATGGGAAATGAAACGTAATTAATTAATAAACAACATATAAAGGCAATCATGAGTACTTCATTAGGAACAAAATAAGCTCATGAAACGACATCACACAGAAAAAGAGAACCACATGCAATAGGAGTAGAGAGCCAAAGCTAAGAAAACGACAACATCATTAACTACGAAGCAAGTGAAGAAAACGACACACAGTCAGTAGAGTAAAGACGAAAGACGAAAAAAGTATATTGCATAAACAAAAACATTTGCTTATTGGCGATCTTAAATTCATGATAAATTTGCTTAAATTACAACAAAAGGAGATACAACTCAACTAGGACAAAAGGATCATTTAGGTTGCCTTAATTTGTAACAATTTTTTTCAAGGTTTATCTCTGATCCGGTCCATTAATCTTGGTGTAGTACACTAGTTGTATTAATACGTCATATATATTAATATAACTACATAAAGAGAAAAATAAACACTTATAAAGAAAATTAACAATTATTTTATAGGAGTCTATAAATAAATGACTTAGTTTTAGAAGTTATTTAAAAAATATCCACAATTCTTTTTTTTTTTTTCACATATGCGAATTAACACGGAATATATTTATGATTAGTGGACTATATACAACTAAAAAAATTCCATTAACCATTATATATTAAAACCGTACTGTTTGCCAAATAAAAGAATTTGTGAACATCTTTTTAACAAAGATTCTTTTATGTTGTCCACGTTTTGTGCACCATAATTAGTGCAGTATGTATAATAGTTTATAAAAAATTAAAAAAAAACACATAAAAATATAATTTTTTGTCCATACGCTACATCTTTTATTTCACATTGTTAATTTATTTATCAAATCTAAAACCTAAATTATATTTAGTGGAGAAAAAAAAAACAGATTATATATATATATATATATATATATATATTCATTGTTACATTGACATACTAATATGTCAATAATAATGTGGTGTACTAAAGAATTGGCCATCTTTAATTAAAGCATGATTTTTTTTCCCTTTTTCATCAAATTGGTTTACTTATGTATATAGAGCGTGTGCCTAGGGCTCGTTAACCTTAAAAGGATTAAATAAAATTTCTATTGTTAATTAAAATTTTATTACATTTTTTTTTTTTTTTGCCCGCCTAGGACTCGTTATCCTTAGGGCTTTATACCACATAGAAGTTTAAACTAAAAATATGTCTTCATCTTTTACATTAATATGTGAAATATATATATATATATAAGAGAGAAATATTTTCACGATCTTAATCTCTACAGTCAATAACAGAATTATAATACAAAAGTCAACTATTATTAATTACATAATATTTTCTAATATTAATCATTATAATACAAATTGAATATTTCCAAATTATAATACAAATTGAATATTTCCAATTGTGATTTTTGTTCTGTACTAAGTCTTGATTTTTTTTTTTTAATTTTTAGTTTCAGTCTAGTTTCAAAATGGAGAATGGATATGGAGTTTCAAAATGGAGAATGGATATGGCTTTTCCTTTCCCTAAACATTGGTCCCACATTTATTGAAATTCCTTCAAATGAGACCTATGAGAAGAAATATAAGCCTTTAGTTTTCCATCGTTTGATCACATAAAAGCCATTTAATTAAAACCACTAGATAGTGTACGAACATTACATCACGATAACCTTCTCGTTTTTGTACAATTAGTTTTCAAGAAGTAATAGAACATTTATACCTTTCAAAACAAAAATATAAATTTCAATAACGGATGGATATTTTTTCTAAAGTAGTACTTTTCAGTTTTCACATCTCTTTTTAGTACTGCAGTAGACAATTAGAAAGAACAAAAAACAAAAACAAAAACAAAAAAAAAAACAAAACAAAACAAAACAAAATTTAAAAAATGGTAGAAAAAGTACTTTCAACTATCTCTTTTTAGTACAGTAGATAACTAAAAATAAAAGTTTTTGACTTATGAGAACCTTGTTTTTTATTTTACGATAAACTGATCCCTTTTTTTCTTAACTCAATTAAATAATCTCTGAATAATGCATTATGATTTATATACATACTCAAAACTCACGTTTTACGGTACGTCTGAATAGAAATTTAAACTACACATATAGTAAAGAAGATTTAAGTTTGATATTTTGTAAGTGTTAATATTGTAGTAATACTTATTCGAGGATATAAACTCGAATTTTTTTTATTGAGATTGCGATCTAAATAGGTCCTTAATAATACCAAATCTATCATTTTTTTTTAAAGAAAACTTATAATGAAATTTGATGTCACATGCACCTCTAAGAACAAACATAATAAAAGAGAAAAATCACAACCCAACACAAATATCTACTTTGTGATTTTTTTTTTACAATCACACAAAACTCTCACGACCCCAATACACCTACAAGTCTATATACTCTTACAAAGTTCTCCTTAACTAACACTTCTACCAACTCTCAAAGGTAATGCACATGTATGCTCTAATCAAATATTTAATTTACTTAAATCTTTAATAAAGAATGAGTCATATCGGTATGTCTCGCCCACTTAGAGTTCACTTCTATTTGAGAATAGAGTTAGGCACATCACTGAAAAATATGAGAGTTGAGTTAAGTGTATGTAATTTTCTCTGAAAAATATTTAAATTTATTATTATCATTGGATTATTCAAGCGGAGAATACGGTATTTTAATAAGTAAATACGTCGGATGTTTATGATATATTTTCACTCTTTTATACCAAATATGTAGCACTGAGCAATGAATATCATTTTTTACGGAACCTAAATAAAGGAATGTTTGAATTTATAAGGGGCTAGACTCTAGAGTCATTTAGGAGCAAAAAAAAAAAAAAGCCCTTTTAAGCCGAATTGGATGAGATGATAAAGCGCTATTTCGATATTAGAAATCATAGAAACATTCTAATTATAATCCCATCTTTTATCGACCCCTCTACAAATATGCATTATGATACTAACGACAAATGTTGTTTCTTTATTCCAGCTCAAAATTAAATCATAGTAATTCTTACTGAACAATCATGTTGTTCAGCATTATTGCAAATCAATTCAAATCACATAATAATTCTCTCTTTTGTCACTTTTTCCCCAACTGTCGTTTTAAAGGTCCCCATAAACATAGATCCCATGTCTCATGTGCACGATAGGGAATCTAATACATAATGTGGGCCAACTCTAACATGATCGCTACTCATGGAACACACAAAACCAACCCTATCTCTATATATCAAAACAACTTTGGCAAATAATGCTTCCCAAAGGATATTGTAGGAACTCTCATTTTCCCCTCCGCTACGTAAGGTGCTACAATGAAGACGAATGCGCCGAAGAGAGGGAAAACGACGAGGCAGAAGACGAGAACGGCGCCGACGGAGCCAAGAACGGATGTGAGTCCGTAATTGCCGAAAGATAGGATTTTTCCAACGTTACATGATCGGTCATCTTCTAGAGTCTTTGATGGTGCAATGCTCTCTAATTTCGACGAGACCTCCTCGACTAGCTCTTTTATAAAATGTGCTTCGTCGCTTCAAAAGTAAATCATGATTATTGGTCATGTTTTTGACATTTAAATAATGAAACTAGTGAATAGTAACGCGCATTTTTGTCTCGTGGTGAGTAAATAAGACTGTGGTTGTTAGGATTAAATAAAAGGATTAGATTAAAGTGTGAAAGCGTTTCGGCTTTGTCAAATTTTTTGAGAAAAATATGATTGAACCGAATTTTTGATTTTTCAAAATTAAAAACCAAAACCCTAACGAAATTGCACAAAAAACCAACATTTAGTTAATAGAAACATTCTATTCAATTTCGGTTTAATTAAATGAGTAAATGCAACCGAAATTTGAAATAACTAAAAATTTCTTTTGTTCTCGACTAATAATTTTGTTGAGGTGAAAAAAGAAATATTATACTTTATAATTTCAATTATTTGAAATAGCTGAAATTACAAATAATAGCAAAAAATAAAAAGGGGGTTCTAGCTAGAATATGTCCTAAATGCTCTAGTGTAATATCGATTGTGCAATTAAATAAAACAAATCTTGTTCGGTATTTTATATTATCATGCACTTTATACACTTGATATATAATTACCAACACTAAAACAATTCAAATTAAGCTTTAAAACAAAACAAACAAACAAACAAAAAAAAAAAAAAAAAAAACTTTCGCCTCCTCCAATGGTGGTTGTTCCTAATCATTTAGCGCCTATTTGCCTCTACGACAATAGAAGAGAAGCAAGTTGCGATACAATCTTTTGTTTACTCGTTGAGTTTTATATTAATTATCAATGTTGTAAAGTGTACTAAATTTCAATGAACTCTCATATTATTTTTTATCTATTGGATTTTGTTCTAGTGGTCCGTATAAATATAATGGAACATACGGATATAAAGAGGGTGATACGTTAGAAGCGTCCTTAACACACGTGATTATGTTTGAGATTTAGGGGGGTCGTCTATTCGGATTTAAACTAATTTGTTTTATAAATAAAAACAGTCAAGATTTTAAATTTTAATTATAAATTTAAATTTTTATTTAATTGCATTATTTGAATTGAGATTAAAAAATAAATAAATTAAAGGACAATTAAGGAACTAGTCATTTTAAAGGTAAAATTTAAAAGATTTAGTCATAGTTTCACAAAATTAAAGATTTAGCCACAACATATAACATTTTATGTTACATGTCACATATATACGTGTAAAAAATGTAACGTTACATGCAACATAAAATGTAACACATGTAACGTTACATGTAATGTTACACTTTTACATGTATATACATGCTATACGTAACATAAAATATTATATGTAATGGCTAAATTCTTAAATTCAATATTTTAAGATTAAATTCTAAAAAATTACCCAAAAATTTGATTAAATGCCTAAAAAACTCGTAAATTAAATGAGTTTTACTACATCTTTTTTAAAAAACACGTTTTACTTAAATAAGAAAGATCTAAACAATAATTTACGTTACGACAAATTATTTAAATTAAAACTCAATGATCTAAATTCCTAACCAAACAACCTCTTTTAAGTTTTCAGATAACAGAAAAAGAAGATCCGAAAATCTGGTGCAAAGATGAAGAAATTGGGATGATGGGGACTTAGGAGGTCAACTAGTGAGTGAGGACGGACAACACTTTTTTTTTTTCAGAAGCCTATTGGCCAGTTAGTGGGGCCCACAAGTGTGTTTTTTTGTTTTTCCAACTCCATTAACATTGCACTAGATTCACACATGTGCACTTCAAATGATCCATGTTATATGCTAACCTTTCATTCCTAATTATGGCCAAAAAAAAATATTGAATATTGATGAACGGTAGTGGTGAGGGTGTGTCAGTTCTATTTTATTTTTATTTTTATTTTTATGTTTACTTTCCTGACATACAAGGACGGATGCACGTGGCAACTGAGGCATAAGGAATATATACCTCCATTTTTTTTTTTCAAAATTACTATTTTACTCTTTTTTTTCAAAAAAAAAAATATTATTCGGTGATTTTATTTATGGGTTATTGGGTGTATTTGGTATTTTATCATTTGTTTGTTGATATTTAAGAAAAATAATAAATATTTTTAAAAATTAAGTTATTATTTACTGATACATAATAGAATTAATGAACAGGGATTCTCAATGGGTATTTTTAGTGGTGGGAATGATTTTGGATCGACAAATTTATATTTTCAATGTGTCCAACTGTCTTACATCTTAAAAAGATAAATCTGACAATTCAAAATTATTTCTTACAAAAAAAAACCCATTAGAGAAACACATAATCATTTAATGACTAATTTTTTAATTAATCAAAACATTGATTATTTTTTTTAAACAACTTTCACAAAATGACTTACTCAATTATCTTTTTATTATATTTATGATGTCTAGACCGTAAAATTTATTTTTTTAATTTTAACGATTTAAATAATTTTTTTCACTATTAAAAAACTCACTAGAATTATTTTTTTCAATTACGGCTAAAAATATTATTTTTTAACATAGTGTTAGGACATATAACTCCGTGTAATATTTTTATAATTATATATATTTAAATAAGTTAGAATATTATTATGGGCGTAATAACTAATAACAGAAACACATATTTGGGACAGCAGATCTCGATTAATGGCGAGAGATTGTCATGTCTATAATTCATATTTCCGTCCTTAGACATAACAACTTAACAAGGACGAATGCACGTGCCCAATGGCCACTTGCCTCCTTTCTTTTTTTGAACATTATAATTTTGCTTCTATTTTGGGGAAAAAAATAATTCAACATGCATCCACTCATTTTGTTTTAAATCATAATTTTGACGCTATATTGATTATGTCTGTGTTATACATTTTAAATTTTTAATATTTATACTTTTGCATGATTTACAAATTTTCGCTGGAAAGTTCAGTTTTTCCGCTACTTAAAACTTAATTACAGTGCTACATTAACTTCTAAATGTTGTCGGGCTTGAAATCTTTATTAATTTTCTAATTAAGTTAAATCTGAAAAAAGGTGTGTATAGTAATAGTGACACTTTTAAAAGATTATTCTAGCTTGATTTTAAGGCACATAAAAATATGTATCCTATTTTTTTTTTAAATGGGATCAGTTAAGCAATTAGCATTTTAAAGGTAAAATTTGAAGGATTTGACCGTTTCACGAAATTAAAGATCTAGCCATAACATGTAATATTTTATGTTACATGTAACATATATACGTGTAAAAAATGTAACATTAAATGTAACGTTGCATATAACATAAAATATAACACATGTAACATTACATGTAATGTTACACTTTTATACGTATATATGTTACATGTAACATTATGGCTAAATATTTAATTTTGATATTTTAGGGTTAAATCTTAAAAAATTACCTAAAATTTTGGTTAAATGCCTAAAAATCTCTTTTAAATATGCCACTTTGAAAATGGACTTTATAAAAGCCAACTTTTAGAAAGAAAAAAATAATAATAACGGGTAAAGAATTTAAAACCAAGTAAGAAAATTTATTACCGTATATATTTTAAACAATGACTATATTATAAAATTAAACTTCTAAAACGACTAACTATTATTACATCCATTTGTTTTATTATTTTAAATTCAAAACATATCTTTATTGAGCCGAATTCCTAGATCTTCCCTAAAACGGTCTCACTACCATTCTAGTAGTCCAGTTCAGAGGCTAGCTGTTTTTTTTTTTTTCCTTCTTTTTTTTTTTTTTTTTTTTTTGCGGACCAATTAATTACAATAAAAAAAGGAGAAAATAAAACAATCCTCTAAATCCATCAATAATAACAACTTCCAATCTTAACAAAATCAACACCTAGTAATCCATAGCAAATCGAATCAACCAAAAATAATTAAGACAAAAAATAATTATTATTATTATAATTATTATAAGAAGAGTATTGTGTTTCATACCTGTAGTTTTGAAGATCCAAACCACCCAAACTAGTGATTTCAACCAATGCAACTTTCCATCTATGGACTCTCTCCAAGTTGTCCACTAATAATAAGCTCTTCTCATGCTTGGCAAACGCCTCCCCATAGCACCCGAGGCGTTTTCTCACATGATGAGGATCCACTAGGAAAAACGCGGGGACCGCAATGTGGCCCCGCGTCTTAACGCAATCGCGAATCATGACAAGCTCATCCAAGCACCGCGGGGAGGCCGCGTAGCTCGGCGAGAAAATAACAACCGAGCAGCTCGAATCCTCCATGGCTCTGACCAATTCATCCTCCTCGTCGTCGTCGCCGCCGTCGTCCGAAAAGGTTTTGATTCCCTTTTCCGACAAGGCGGCTCGGAGACGATCCACCAAGTTTTTCATTGTGTTGTTGTCCTCATCACATGACGATGATGTTGATCTATAGTTGAGGAACACATCGTATTTCTTTGAGTGATCATCATGAATTATATCAACCACAGAGTGTGATGAAGTAGAAGATGAAGAACCTATAGAAGAGGATGACAAAAGGGGTGTTTCCATATTTTTTTTTCTTCTTTTTTTTTTTTCTTTTTTTTTTTCTCTCGATCTCTCTTTTTGTTGAGCCTTAGGTTCTGGGACTGAAGCCAAATTAAGAAGATGAGTTCAATAATGTTGGCTTTTTATATGGGCTTAGCTTGTTGGGTTCTTTTCTAATTATTTTGAAGTACAACCTTTGAAAAGATACAGTAGGCGTTCTCTATTTATTATAGGCTATACTTTACTTCTATGTTTTTTTTATTTTTTTGGCTTATATTTTTTTTAATAGAAAATTATGCAATAGGACAATTTTAGATGGGACCATTTTTATAATAATTCTGAATTACTTGATTGTTTTTAAAAGTAAATTTGATGATCGAAAATAGATTTGAAAATATTCTCACCACTCTTAAGTCTTATCATAGATGGGTTTTTTTTTTTTTATAATAAAATCATCGTGTTGAGAATATTTTATAAACTATTGTGTGAAATGTTCTTACTGAAAAAGTTTTCTTTTTTGAGAACCGTCTTTTCACACACCGTTGAAACTTGAAACTTGAAATCAAGGTCGCACATGAGATTTTTGTGAAATGTGTGCAAAATATGACATTAGTGTTTTTTTTTTTTTTTTTTTAAGGGAGGTATTCATTAATATCATAGATAGATGGGTTTTTTTTTTTTATAATAAAATCATCGTGTTGAGAATATTTTATAAACTATTGTGTGAAATGTTCTTACTGAAAAAGTTTTCTTTTTTGAGAACCGTCTTTTCACACACCGTTGAAACTTGAAACTTGAAATCAAGGTCGCACATGAGATTTTTGTGAAATGTGTGCAAAATATGACATTAGTGTTTTTTTTTTTTTTTTACAAATGAAGGGAGGTATTCATTAATATCAAGACACACATATTCATGACGTTATTTCCTTCGGTCATACATACATAAGTTTAATTTTATGTTTCCTTAATAAGTTAGATTAAATAACTACTTGTACCTTTTTTTTTACATACTACAAGAATGGGTAGAGAAATGGCCACTAAGAAATGATAATTTTAAAGAAATATTGCATAATAAATTGTTTTGAGTGGCTTTAATTATAAATAACTTTTTAATAATATAAAATTGGATACAGGCAATTTTGATAGTGAACTTTGCAAAATTTAGAAAAACTAAAAAACAGCCAATAATTAGTAAAAAAAATTACCTTTAACAAAAATTAACTAAAGAAAATTGTGGAAACAAAATTAGCATAAATTAAAAATTAATTACTCACTTTTTTAAAAATTTTAAATATAAATTATTCTTAAAATTTAAAGTCAACTATTTATTATAATTTCTCATAAAATTATCATATTAGTTTCGTCAACCTATTAGATATTTTTTCCAAAAAAAATAAAATAAAATAATTTATTGCAAGTAGATAAAATATATATGAAAACCGCGTTACTAGATGGACGCATCATAATTAAAGCAAAACTAGGACCCACTTTTGAAATTTTGTGGGTCATTGTCCGAATTAAAAAATCACCTACTGGGATCTGTGGTCATAAGAATAGTACTTACAAAAAAGTACAGCTATACAAAACCTATTGTAATTATTTATTTATTTTTTATCAATGAACACATGTATCGTCCATTGGCTTATAAGTCACGACCAGAACTTAACGCAAGTAGTAAAATTCCCTCCATATATTTTCTTATCTACATGTGATTGAGCTGATAAGAAAGGCATCGATGTGATCCAAGATAGAACATGAGCCAAGATTAGCGCCTAATTTTTTGGGTGAAATCTACTTTGAGACCATATTAGAAAATAATAAACTTTTACTAATTTTATATTATAATTTCCCCAAAAAAAAAAAAAAAAACAGAGAGAGAATTAGTTATTAAAGTTTATTGGCGATCAATTACTGAGTTATGGACAATGATGAGGTGACAATACAATTTTACTTGTTTATACTCTCGATAAAATAATATTTTTTTGTCGAATTTAATATGTTAAATTAATAATTAACTAAATATACAAGATAAAACAAAACTCTCTAAAGATTTATTCAATATAGAAATTAATAATTTCCTGCTCAATGGACCAGATCAATACTCTTATATCCTATGCTATGATCACCTGGCTGATTAAAAGCTGAAACTTTTGACAATTTGATAGTTCCTCTTCATAAATAAGGTGAATTGACTAAACCTTGCAAAGTCTAGCTATTTACTTGAGGGACCAAAATGTTGGCTATTGAGGTGATAATAATAATGAAATAATAAATGAGTACCAATTAATAGGAGTCCATATTAAATTAGTATTATTTTTTTAATTCAAATCCCTATTGGGGTTGTATTAGCTGCATTGAATAGAATGGTTTAATATGGCATTGTTATGCTTCTGAAAGAAGTTCTATAAATTATGCCGATGAAAGAAGGTGTTGCACTTATAAGCAAGTAGATGGCATTTGGTGAATTGTAAATTTAAAAATATTGTTTACAGCAAAAGTAATATTATATTTGTTGTTAGCCAATTTTCGTCCGAGGATATCTCGTCAAGGAAACCTTCGCCGACGGCGAGAAGCTTCCAGAGAGAAAATTCCCCGTGACGAGTGAACCGCCACGTCATCATGAAAGTTGACGACCACCACCCCGAAGGTGTAACTCGGCACACAACTAGGTCCTCGGGGGAAGACCAGCGAGATGGAGATCCTCCAAGCTCGGGGACCTATGGATCCCACAGCCAGCGTCATGCTCGCGATAGATCAAGAGGTTCGGGGGACTCTTCGCTAAGCGAGAGAACCCCGGACCAAGGGCAAAGCGCAGACAACAACAGTCGGATGCTCCCGATGGTAGCTGCCTCTGACAGGCACTGTAGAGGCCTCATCGATGAATGACGAGAAGTGATTAGTTAGTAACCAACCCCCTGATTTTCGGGCAGGGTATGGTCGATTAAGATAAGGCCACCTAATCCCTTGATTTAAGGGCGATTAGGTGGGGCGCATTTAATGCACTTCCCTCTCTCTCTCTTGCCGGATGGATATAAAAGGCGGGAAAGTTGAAGGGGAAGGGGTTGGAAAAAATTACTCTGTAAACTCTCTTATTCGAAAATATCCAAAACACAGTGGACGTAGACTATTACTCCGCCGGGGGGTCGAACCACTTAAAAAATTCTCTTGAGTATTTATTTTTCGCAAAAACTTTCACTATTCATTGCCGTATCACACACTAGAGATACGGATCACGGCGTTGGTTTAAATTTCACACCAACAATATTGTTTGGTAACTTAAATATTAAAATATTGTGAATATGTATAATTACCAAAATAGGCCCAATAAACCATTATATATAAAGCTTATTATTATTATTATTATTATTGCCGCACCACGCTCTTAAGTAGACTTGAATCAAATAATATATTATTAATAACGTGAATCAAATTATCATTATTTGTGTTGAGTTTTTTTCTACCCCATAATTAATTGACAGCCTTACCATTCAACAAGAAAATTTGAAAAATACCTCAAATTCAAGAAACGATGGGAATGGGGCAGCGGATAGGGCTAGGGGTCACTGCCAACAAGTGCGGAGTGCGTGGACTCGACGCAACTAATGACTGCGACTGGTGAGTAGTCGACGACCTCAGTCCGCGTTGGTCGTTTTTTGGGCCTCACTACCCCTTTTGGGCCTTATCGGGCCTTTTCTAAAAATGGACCAAACATTAGCCCCTAAATTTCCGTGTGCTGTTTGTTGCGCAAAGGGAACTTAGTGTTGTCGAAGACTTTGTGATTCATTGCAGGATCTTCTTGTTCGATCTTTTTACCGATGCTTGATACACTTTAGGAGTTTTTTTTTTTTAACTTCTTGTTGTTGGATTTTTTTGACGTTAAAATTTGGTTGGTCGAACCTTGGTAGTGCCAAGTTCGCTAAGCCTCATTAAGTCGAAGCTTGGTGACGCTAAGTTGAACAAGCCTAGTTATTTGGTGGATCAGACTTGGCGATGCCAAAATTTCCAAACCTTGTATGTTTTGTTGGTCAGATCTGATCTTTGTCAAGTTCATTAACCTTATTAAGTTGAAGCTTGGCGATGCAAAGTTTTTCGAGTCTCATTGTTTTAGCGAGCCAGAGCTTGGTGGTGCTAAATTCATCATTCCTCATCATTTGGCAGGACGAATCTTAATGGTGCCACATTTGTCGATCCTTGTCATTTGGTAATCAGAGCTTAGCGATGCCAAGCTTGCTGATCCTCATCGTTTGACAAATCAGAGCTTGGAGGTCCTAAGTTCGCCGATCCTAATTGTTTCTCAGGCTGGAGCTTGGCACTGCCAAGTGTGCCGGGCCTTTTTAGGTTGGAACTTAACGGTGCCAAGTTCGCCTATCTTTGGCTATTGGGAAGGAGTGTGGCATTCTCAAGCTTATCATGCCTTTTGTGATTGTATAATGAAGCTGCATTGTCATTCTACCTTTTTTTCTTTAGTTGAGTAGTTGGTGAGTCTTGGATTCTTCTTCCAATTTCATCATCATGCATTACTTGAGCTGCTAAGTTTTGGGCCACTGTTTGAGAATTCGAGTGTTTGCGCGAGTCAGCTCATTGTGCTCGTCAAGCTTCGTAACTAGGTTTTGGTCTTGTAATTCGTCCTGATTATCGATTATGTGGCTCTCAACCCCACAAACAACTATCTCTTCTCATTCAAATTCATTCTCTGAGGTATAATGTTTGAACACCGTCCGCCATTAGTATGAGTTTGTTCACTACTCCTTTTAGGCCTTATCACGCCTTTTCTAAAAAAGGACTCACGTGGCATACAAATTGATTTAGTATTTATATTTATATTATTTTCATAAATATTTTCATTTTCACCCTTTAAAATAAATGTTATCATTTATTTTTATAAATGTTTTCATTACGCTCGTCAAGCTTCGTAAGGAGGTTTTGGTCTTGTCATTCATCCTGATTATTGATTTTGTGGCTCTTAACCCTACAAACAACTACCTCTTCTCCTTCAAATTCATTCTCTGAGGTATAATGTTTGAACACTATTTGCCATTAGTGTAAGTTTATTCACTACTCCTTTAGGTCTTATCACGCCTTGTCTAAAAAAGGACCCATGTGGCACACAAGTTGGTTTAGTATTTATATTTATACTTGTACATTATTTTCATAAATGTTTTCATTTTCACCCTTGAAAATAAATGTTATGTTTTCATTGCGCTCATGAAGCTTCGTAACGAGTTTTTGGTCTTGCCATTCATCCTGATTATCAATTTTGTGGCTCTCAACCCTACAAACAACTACCTCTTCTCCTTCAAATTCATTCTCTGAGGTAAAATATTCGGGCACCGTCCGCTATTAGTGTGAGTTTGTTCACTACTCTTTTTAGGCCTTATCACGCATTGTCTAAAAAAGGACCACGTGGCACACAAATTGGTTTAGTATTTATATTTGTACTTGTATATTATTTTCATAAATATTTTCATTTTCACCCTTTAAAACCAATGGGCCAGTTGGGATTATGTCACTTTGGGCTTTTAATAGGTAGTCCACGAATTGATAAATTAACCAAATAGTTACACAGCTCGATCACTAAAAATTGAACTTCTAAAAATATCCTTCCTATCAAAGAAGGAAATGACTGTTTCTTTGCTTATCACCATTTACTAAAAACAACTCTAATAAAAAAAAATGAAATCCTTAATAAACAACGAAATAATCAACATGTATTATATATATACACACACACAAATTTGGGCCCTCCCAGAATCAAAATCCTTGATCGGTCTTTGTTGATAACCATTTGATTTGATTGGAATTAAAGTCTACCGTCGACGACGTTCTCAAACGACTATCCAAATAACCAAACGGGTCGCCACCAAAAACGACACGTTCAAACAGAGGTACTGCAACTCTGAAGAATAAAAATCCAAAGAGGGGCAAAATTACAAATAAAGAAATAATAATCTTAGCGATGAAGAGACCGGAACATATACAAGCTGCGGAGACACATGAAGATAGTAGTGATTTCTTTTCAATGCGTTTGTAGTCCTCCAAAATCTCTGCTTTTGCCAAACTAGACAGTTTTCTTGAAACCTCTGCAACTATCTCCCTTATAAAACTTGCTTCATCCCTTCAAAAAAGTAATAACAATAATAAAAAAAATAAGAGAAATTATAGTGAATACCAAATTTTTAATACCCAATTTAAATTATTATCCAGTTTTTTGAAAAATATAGCCAACTACCTAAGTGATTCAATTACTTACACAGTGGTAAGTGGTATTAATTAACTTAGTTACCAAAAGCATGTTCAAGTAATTAAACAAATTGACTAGAAACTTAATTACTTTAAAAATTTCAGTATTTATTTTTATGGTAATATAAATTTTAAGTGTTTGCCTACTTCACCCTAATAATAATAATGAATACTTTTTTGTAGCCGAAATTAGATGAATTTGTTGTTCTACCTACTTTCTTTTATCATTATTCACCAGTTTTTTTTTTAGTAGTAACATATTTAGTCCTTGAATTTTCACAGTTGTGACGATATACTCCTTAAAGCTTCTATTTTTACAAATTTTCTTCTTGAATTTAACTATTAGTTGTAGTATATAGTTGTCAAATTAATGATAAAACTAGTTCAATATTTGACAGAATCAATGAGATAAACACATCATACAGATATAGCATATTTATTCATCTTGTTAGCTAGATATGGATATATACGGCCCTATCCCATTATGAAACAATAAATGTACGAAACATCAATATACATACATACATATATTAATCTTGAATAAAAGAAATCGGACTGGGTGAAAAGCGTGTTGACATCAACAGTTTGGTCAAGGCCTGGAGAAGGAACATGAAAATAAATTTTGCTAGAATAATTCAATTTATTTACCTTTGACTTTTGAGTAACCAATGGCCCATGCATTTATAGAGATTGGGGAAGTTGCTATTTAAACCTTTCTTATTTGCAATTCGCACCTTAAATTTAAAAATCTTGACAAATCAATCCAAAATTGATCGTAACGAACGTAAATAATAAAAAATAGAGGGTGTAATTTGGTAAAAATAAAAAAATAAAGAAACATGCCAAAGTCCGACAAATTCAGGGACAATCGATGCAAACTATTCCAAAAAAAAAAAAAAAAAAATCAAATTTGACGCACATCAGTTATCGATTTGAACCATAAATTTGCCATATTGAATTCAAAGTTAAAATTGCCCAAAAAAAATTTAGAACATTACCAATCAATCCCAACAAGTTAAAAAAGGCCAATTGGTGCAAACCACTTTTCTTTTTTCCCACTAGAAAACAGGAAGGTTTAATTTTTAAAAAAAATCACTAATTTTTTGAAGATGTTTGTGTAGCGGATTCAGGAAGAAAAATATCAATCAATATATGTGTGGCTGTAGCAAATAATGAATAGATGAAATTACCAACACACCAAAAACGAAAAAAAAAAAAATTATGGAAAGAAAAATCAATATACCTGTAATTTTTTATATCCAAACCAGCAAGACTAGAGACCTCTGTCAAGGCAGCCCTCCAACTCTTCACCCTCTCCGCCGAGCCGTCGTCTGACCGCTTTTCGTGTTTAGCGAAAGCGCGTCCGAAGTTTCCGACTTGTTTTCTCACGTGAGACGGATCCACATGATAAAAAACCGGTATCACAACCTGAGCCCTAGCTTTCATGCAATCCATAATCATGACGAGCTCGTCCAAGCACCACGTCGACCAGGCGTAGTTCTGCGAGAGAATCACGACCGCGCAGTGAGATTCCTCGATGGCTCGGGCCAGCTGCGGGGATATGCGTTGGCCTCGCTCGATCTGATCGTCGTCGGCGAAGGTTTTGATGCCCTTTTCCGACAAGGCGGCTCTGAGGTGGCCCATGATGTTTTTTCTCGTGTCCTCGCCTCTGAAGCTCAAGAAAACGTCGTATTTTTTCGGGTGATTATAATCGTCGTCGATCTTCACCGCGGTTTCCGATGGACTAGAGGAGGAGGATGATGATGACACTGAAAATGAAGAAATATTGGAAGGTTGATCGTCGGAGGACGGCGATGAAAGAGCTGTAGTTTCCATATTTTTCTTCTGTCTTTTTTTTTTTTTTTTTTGGGACTCAAGTTTCTAGTGTTGATCAAGTCAAATGAGAGAACTTCAAAAATGTCTAGTTTCTCTATTATTTATTTAATTTCCCTATATATGTATTGTGTCCTTTTCTTCTTTAATATTTAGTAATTACCACATATTAATGGTTTTTTTTTTGTCGCTCTCTTGAATAGTGTTTGTTAAAAAAAGAAAATTTTCTAAATATAATATCTGATTGTATTGAAATTTAATTTTAATTGTCAGTTTTAGTGACTAGAGTACGACTTTAGTTATTATAAATTTCATGACTAAAAAAAATCTTATAATAATTTAAAAATATATAGGTAAATAAAATTAGGGTGAAGTAGGCAAATACCCAGAATTTATATAACAATAAAAATAAATACCCAAACTTTTGAAGTAATTGAGTTTCAAGTCAATTTGTGAATTACTTGCACATGTTTTTGGTAACAAAGTGAATTACCACCACTTACCACTGTGTAAGTAATTGCATCTTTTGGGTAGTTGGTTATATTTTTCAAAAGATTGGGTAATAACTTACATTAAGTTTTAAAAATTGGGTATTCACTATAATTTCTCATAAAATTATCATCTAGTCATAATTTTTTTTTTCTTTGTAAATGTCCAATTTTTGTAGTGATAAAGGAATGTAAAGCTAGCTAGGATTTTTTTTGCTTGTATAAAATAAAGCGTAGGACAGGCGTATGAGTACATAGATATATTATATTTACGCGTACTCATTTATTAGGTTTGACAAGTACACCATAAGAGACAGAAAATTTAGATAGGTCCAACTAGATGAAAGCAAAAGGAAATGAAGGGGAAATTTTCTTTTGATCATGTAGTCATGCACGTTTGATTGTTCAGCTTAATCAGTTGGAGATAGCGATGGCAAATTGTTTACAACTTAGCCTGTAGCGAAGACCATCGCTTGTAAATCTGAGAATCATTTGTGTTCGATGAATATAAAATTAGTATAAATATACTGAAGCGTACTTGAATTTGTATAGCAGCCATTTAGCTTTTTAGAATCGTGAGATCGCGCCTTGGAAATCAACACGTTATTTTAAGAGAACTCATTGTCTTAATGGGATTGAAGAGAATATAATTGTAGATGCCCTGAATCTACAATAAAGAATATCAGGTTTAGGATCCTTAGTCACTCGATCGTTGCTTTATAGAGGTCCTACAAAAAAAAGATCGTTAGTGATGTTTTGCCTAGGTCAAAGCGTGTTTGTTATATTTCAAGTGATAAACAAAAGAGAGATTAAAGTTAGAGTCTTTCAATGATTTTTTTTTTTTTTTTTGATAGGAGTCATCCTCCAATTGTTATAAGTAGAGTATTTATAGAATGAGTATAGTGTAACTTTTAGATTCTGATAAGATTTATCTTCTCAATTTGAATTTCTAATATCACCTAGATTCTCTAAATAAGTAGAAAGTAGGTGTGAAAATATGGCCCAACAATAATGCAACTGTACGTGTGACTTGAAAATTATAATGCTGGGGTCTAAGCGGCACTGTGGGGAAAGAGGGGTTGGGGGGTCAGGGCAACGTCGAAAGGCGAGTTAGGCTTCCAAATTTGTGTGATTGATTTATATATTTTTTTATTTTGATTGGATATATATATTGGGAATTTATCATATTGAGATGAAATTGAAATTTTAAAAGATTTAGTGGTATAAGTTTATTAATATACATGTAATGGATTAAAAAGTCTAGAGAAATAATATATTTTCATGTACCAAATCAACATAAAATTAGAATATGAGATAGTTTTATAAGATTTTAAAAACACATGCATTATTTAAGAATTTCAAAAACTAAAGGAATTTTTCTGGAATTTAAATAATTTAATTTAGGACAAGGTTACAATGTTTCCTTGTGGGAGGACACATCAGTGTTACCCAAATATTAGCCATCAGATTAAAATCTAACGGTTGCTCAAAATAAAAATGCACTCTAATATACTGCACCTTACGATATATGACCATTTCTCTATTTAACTCCTCAAAGTGTAGAGGCTTGTTTGTCTCTTGGTATACGACCAAGTCAAGGGCCTGTGGGGTGTGGGCTACGTACTCTTTTTTTTATTATTATTTTTTAATTAATTTATTTTATTTTATTTATTTTAGCGAAATGAAGAACAAGACTTATGTGGAGATTTGGTTTTTTGGTTAAAGTGAGAGTTACAATCACGTGGGTGAAGTGCATGGTAGCATGGTGGACTTCTGTTTTGATATCTAATAATATGTGTGTAACATGAATTTTTCCGAAAATAAAAGAAACATTCTAGCCTTGTCCTTTTAATTTACTCATGGGTTTTTCCTAATGTTTTCCTGTTTTCATTTTTTTTTTTCGTTTTTACTGAGACCTAATGTTTTCCTGTTGCTTACACCTAATATGCCGTTTTGATAAATACTGTCATTTTATTGCTTTCACGTCGTTTTCATTTATTCTGTCGTTTACTTAAATGCTGTCGTTTTTATTTTTTCTGTCGTTTTATCATGGCTGTCGTTCTTTTAGTACTGTCGTTTTTCGTTTTCTAGTCGTTGTATAATTACAGTGTTGATTTCCATCCATTCCAGGTGTCCTTTTCTACCAATATATGTCGTTTTCATTTATTCTGTCGTTTTCTTAAATACTGTCGTTTTTATTTTTTATGTCGCTTTTATCAAGGCTGTCGTATTTTGAGTACTGTCGTCTTTTGTTTTCTTGTCGTTTTCTAATTATAGTGTTGTTTACGTTCTCATAATCATTTTTTCCATCCATTCCATTTCCAGGTTCCTTTTCTACCAATATATATGTCGTTTTTATTTATTCTGTCGTTTCTTAAATACTGTCGTTTTTCTCTTTTCTGTCGTTGTCATTTTTTAGTACTATCGCTTTTCGTTTTTTAATTACACTGCTGTTTACGTTCTCACAATCGTTTTTTCCATCCATTCCAGGTGTCCTTTTCTACCAATATAGGTCGTTTTTATTTATTCTGTAGTTTTCTTAAATACTGTCGTTTTTCTTTTTCCTGTCGTTTTTATCAAGGCTGTCGTTTTTAGTACTATCGTTTTTCGTTTTTTAGTTACAGTGTTGTTTACGTTCTGTTCTCATAATCGGTTTTTCCATCCATTCCAGGTTCCTTTTTCTACCAATATATATGTCGTTTTTATGTATTCTGTAGTTTTCTTAAATACTGTCGTTTTCTTTTTCCTGTCGTTTTTCGTTTTCTTGTCGCTTTCTAATTAGTGTTGTTTACGTTCTCATAATCGTTTTTTTTAGGGTTATCTACATAAACACCCCCCAATGTTGTGCTATTGTTGCAGTTTGTACCCTAATGTTTAAAAACTATCATTCTTGCCCCCTAAAGTATTAAAAACTTATAGATATACCCCCTCTATTACAATTTGTAAAAAAAAATAGATTAAATTAATAGCATAATATTATTCTGTTGGCACCTGTACAATTTTTAAAGATCAACTGCTTTCAAATTAAGAAAATTATAGTAATTAATTCTATATTTATTTTCACAAACACCCCCTTATGTCGTCTTTTCTTCTCAAAATGCACCTCGATTTTTTAAAATTTTGTATTCATACCCTTAAAAAATTGTACAGGCACCAACAGATTAATATTACGTAATTAATTTAACCCATTTTTGTTACAGATTATGACAGAGGGGGCAAATCTATAAGTTTTTAATACTTTAGGGGGCAAAAATGACAGTTTTTAAACATTAGGGTGCAAACTGCAACAATAGCACAACATTAGGGGGCATTTGTATAGATAATCCTTTTTTTTAATCCATTCCAGTTGTCCTTTTCTACCAATATATGTCGTTTTCATCCAGAAACCATGTCCTTTCCTACTCTAAACATGCCATATATCCAAATATCAATTTCAATATCATCTGTTCAAATTTAAGATATTTAAATGAGAAATTAGTTTCCCCTAAAATTAAATTCAATTCACATATCGTAAACAACTAATTCAATATATTCAAATTTAGCTACTTTTAGTAGCAAAGAAACAAAAATTGCAACAAAAAAAAAAAAAAAACGACACACTTTATGCCACGATGAAACCACCACCACCGTGGCCTTGTAAATCAAATAGTGACGGTGATGAATATAGTCTCACGTGACAAAGTTTTGTAAAATGAAGCGGTTGTGATAGGGATCTTTTTTTAGTCCCTACGGTAGGGACCGATCCTAAAATTTATTATGAATGGTTAAAATTTTAAATTTAATTTGTTATATTTTTCAAAGTTGTTTCTTGGATTTTTTTTTTTTTTAGCATTTTGATGAAAAAAAAAAACTCAATTCTTTTAGGGGTGAAAGTGCAATTTTTTTTGAAAAATTAGGCCTAAATGGTAATACAATAAAAATAAGGGGACAAAAAAAATACTAACAATTTTGAGCCACTTATTTGGTCCCCACAATAGGGACAAAATAAAGGTCCCTACTACAGCCACTTCTTTTGTAAAAATCAAGAGATACCTTTATAAGTTTTTTAAAGCTCAAAATATACGGGAACATATATATATTTTTTTAAAAATCACGGTGTAAATTAACATTGTAGTCCATTTTTATTTATAATTCTATAACATGATAAATTTACTATTTTATTCCTATTCCAAATTATTATACTTTCTTTTCTTCTCTTCTCCTCATCTCTTTTTTTTCGCTCATAATTTGTTTTTTCTCTTTTATTTCTTATGATTTTCTTGTGTGAGATCTCAAGAGAATCGGACAACAAATTGTTAAATCACCGATTCATCCCAAAAGCTTAAGCTGATGGGAGACGGGCCAACAATGGCTTTTATATCTCAACACTCCCCCTCACGTGTAGGCTGGACTAGGCCTTGCACGAGGACAATTTTTATGGGGTTAAAGAGTGTGCATTCGCAGGAGTTTGAACTCAGGACCTCCTGCTCTGATACCATGTTAAATCACCGATTCATCCCAAAAGCTTAAGCTGATGGAAGACGGGCCAATAATGGCTTTTATATCTTAATAAGAATTACTTATGGTAGTGCAAAAAATTCCTTGGGTTTAGGGTTTAGGTTAGTCATGAAGAACACGTTGTTATGATTTGATACCATAAAGGATTCCTCACTATTAATGCGTGGAAACAAGTACATTTTCTAAGTATTTTTCCTTTCTAATATTATTCTATATGTAGCTTCTTTGATTCTTTTTATCAAGCATAATGATGCAAATCGTGCTGAAAGTAGTAGAAGGAAGTTTCGCGACTGATTGATCGGTCGCAGAAGTCACAATTTCATTCGCGGAAGAGTTTCATCGACTAGAAAAAATAAGTCGCCAATCGATCGCATATACCTTGTCGCAGATAGGCATCCGTGATTGATAATTTCACTCTACGATACTCTGAAACTATTTGCGACTAATAGATCATTCACTTTAAATGCCCCGATTGCTAGTAAGATATACTTGTTCAGGATAGTTACGTCATCTAAGGGATAAATGCACTTCTTTGTCGTAAATTTACATTGAATTGAAAAATTAAATGGTATTTTTTGTATCATGATAAACTAAGGAAATATTCGTAGAATTTTACAAAAACTTAAAAGGAGGTTTTTGGTATATTTTTCCCCTAGAAATATTATGAAACAAGATTATTTGTGCAAGATTAAATCTTAGGACACGTGCCTACTAGTGAAAAAATCTTCGGACAATGACGTTCAAATAAAAATCATCTAGGCTCTTTCATGTCCAAGTCAAATAATTTAACGCGTTTAAGTGCTTTTTCAAAGAGCAGAACGGAAAATTTTAATATTTTGTACGTGTATGAACACGTGTCCAATAAATTGCATTTTTCTATTGTAGTAGGTAATATACCAAACTTAATTAAAGGGTTTTTGCTTTTAATATTGAACCTTTTATACTATTTTACCTAGTCCACATTCACACATTCACACCTATTTTAGAAGAATTTGAAAACTGCAAATGGAAACCGTCCATAACTATATAACATATACATATAACATATAGAAATATAGACATATAGATCGCGTATATATACGTCGACAAGTAATATAATTATGTATGAAATATTCAAAATAATTAATATGCGTTTATTCACAAACTTTCCAGATTGGCGACCAAGTTGCTTTTTCCTTTTTCTTTTTCTTTTTGAATTCAACCGTCAATCTTTAAGTTAATCACGCTCATCCTAAATATTAAAAACAATGCTATTATTAATTATTATATACTCACATGTCAACTTTCAAACGACATTTATATGTTCTTAGGTGGGGAAGAGAGAAAATTTGTATTGCAATTTCTCACTAATATCAAATATTGTGTAAAACAAAAATTATTACCTAGTTGATTAGTGATATGCTGATATGTAACTTTTTTTTTTCTTTTTTGCTAAAATCACGAGAAATTAATTTTAGACAACTGTGGTCTTCTCTATTTATTCGAGTCCACATTCGATGTGTCATGCAGCCCTAATACTGATCTCGACAAACTGATATTTGGAAAGTAACTCAATCAGGGACGGAGCCAGCTTGGGCCCAAGATGGACTCCGGCCCTTTGACTCAAGCTAACCAATTGTAATTTATGGCTCATAACATGAAATTTTATATTTTCAATTTTTATTTTGAATAGCCCCCTTTAATTATATTTTTTTTTAAATTTTTACCCTTTACCAATTGTGCTAAAATGTATTACCACAAGCCTCTAGCCTTAATTTCTAGCTTCGTCCCTGAACTCGATCACCGATGAGAAGGCTTCTTCTAGCGCTTAATTAGTCGGATTTGACCTAGCTTGCTTGCTAGGGTTGGCGTTTTGTTTGGCTATAGTCTCCATCATTTGACCAATTCTTTCTTCAGCTATGTCTAATAATGGGTTCTATATGTGTACACTAGTGTGATCTACAAAATCTTTCTTTGTAGCATTTTATTAAAGGCGTTGTGGTTATATCTTCTATTTCATTAATGAATAAATAATTGTTCTATAAGATATAGTTTGTTCTAAGCAAGCTAATAGCTAGTACTTAATTAATTACAATAGATCTCGTTAGTGGGTAGGTTTATTTTATTTTTTTCCTCGTTTCTGGGCTTATGATGAGCCTCTCGAGCACATGCATGCACTACTATTTCGGCCTTTTTCTCTTCTTTTTTTCTTTGTTTAGTTTCGCCGAACGCAAATAAGAAAGAGAACTATGCTAAAACACAAAATTAAATCAAATTTTATTGGTTCCTTTTTGAGAAAAATAAAAAACAACAAAAAAATTCCTTATTTTTAGCTAATATGAGGCGTTCACCCAAAAGAAAAAAAAATCCTTATATTAAAAATATTGATAAGATTATATCATTGATTTGTTAGGATAGTTGACCAAGAACTTTATATATTTTGAAAAGGAAAGGATGCTTTTATTAAAATAAAGCTATTTTTTTTTTTCAATTTTAAGCATTGAGGGATGAATATGTTAATTTAGCTAAAAGATGTCATTCTCCTTTTTAAAAGCTAGGATTTTTTTAATCACTCTCCCATTATTTATTACTAGGGATATGCTTTTTATTTCACATAAAAATTCATTCACGATGAAATTGTTTATATTGATTCGGAAATTGGATAGAGAATGGTACGTACTAATATTATTGTATTCCAGAAAATTAAATTCTAGACCATCGTTGTATATCGGCCAACAAAGATGGTCAACGAGTCAGAAACGCCTTGGATGTTTCTCAGCCAAAAAAAAAAAAAAGAAGTTCAGAAAATCCAATCGCATCTTATCAAAGTAAAGATATTGTGCGGAAAGCGCGTAATTGATCAAAGCACTAGCACATGACCAGTGACAATGAAATGTTAAAAACTTTTTTTTTCATAAAAGGAAAATTTCCGAATTATTCAAGAGGGAGGCGCGAATGAAATTTTTATAATAAGTTGTGTAGTAGTAGAATTTTCTAAAGTTTAAGAGGAGCATGAATATAAATGTTTAAAATTTTAGGTTGAAAATATAACTTTTTCGGAAAAAATTGGCAATTGAGTCCCTCACAATGCCAATATTTTTGTCTCACACCCCCACATTCCAATATGCATTATGTAATATAATATAATATAATATATATATATACCTTTATACATATGGAAAGCTCATACACAAGCTCCGTAATAATTGTACCCGTTCCCACCGATAATAATAATTAAAGAATGTTAAATCATACATACATTCACATTGCAATATGATTTTCTTCTCAATATAATAATGACATATCATATATATGGTCATGGTTCGTGACCTGGCCCAAAAAGCCGAAAGCTTTGAGACATGTTCTATTTCCAAGAAGGCACGTATTGTACACTATATATAATAACGATAAAACTAGCTTGGGATGGCTAAATCAAAGCTTGTCTTTATGTTTGACAAGTCAAATTTGGCGAAGATATCATATTGAAAAAAATAATACTAAAGTTGTGGACACAATAAAATATATCATCAATAATAGTCATCACTCGTCTATATAAATAGGAATATTTTTCTACCCCTAAACCCAACCAACCTACTTCAACCTCAAACTCTCTTCTCATATTTTGCTAAATTAAAGACTTGAGTCTTTTTGTCTAGCCAGAGAGCCAGGGACGACCTTGGAACACTTGGTGAACATGGCGTCGTTTTTGAAGGTTTTGGTGTCGTTTTTGGTTGTGGCTGTGGTGGCTCAAGTGGAGAGATCTGAGGCTACAAATTATACAGTTGGAGACACTACTGGTTGGGGAGTTCCTACAAACACTGAATTCTATGATAATTGGGAAAGTGGCAAAACTTTCAGAGATGGAGACTTTTTGAGTAAGTAATTCATTTAATTGTTTGTTAATCAATATGTCTAATTATGGAGCAACAATAATGTTTTGATGATGATGGGTGGTGTTTGTTTCTGATTCAGTAATTTTAAGTGGGTTTTTTTTTATTTATTATTGGATTTGAAGCAATAAGGAGAAAATTTTGATTAAGTATACTTAATTATACTTACTTTTTAATTTCTGACAAGTATATATGTCTAATGAAGGAGTAAAATATGGGTTGTGTATAATTGGCTTGGTTGTGTGAGAGTTGACTTATGGTTATTGCTAATTAGGCTCTCAATTTTGGCTCACTGGGTTAGATTTTTTTTTTTTCTTCTCCCTCTTGATTCTTGTTTTTAGTTATTTACTTCTATGTGGGATTTTTTTTCCCTTTTTTTTTTTTTTAACTTTAAGCTATTAAAAAAAGTGTTTATAGTGTTTTAGAGTTTAACAGATTATTACTCCAAAACTTAGAAGAAATATATATATGTTTACTTTTTTCTTTTTGAGTGATACAAGAAGCAGAACGTTAAAAAGTTAATTTTTAATAATGCCATCATCACATGTTTGGTATTATAATATATCAAAATTCATACAGATTCAAACAAAAAAAAAAAAAAAATTCATATAGACCAGCTATATTGTCCCGTGAGGCCGCGAATATCGGACTCCCCACTCAGATTTTAGATGTTTATATGCAATTTATTCACATAAATTTGTTTTTTCATACATTCCTAATATATATTATGTTTTTTTATTACTTTTTTAATTTATCCTCTCACTTTTATATTATAAATATGAAGTAAAAATTAAAAAAAAACACTACTAAATATCTTTTTTTAATTCCCTTTTATTATTGGTGATTTTGAGCAATGCCCTTTTTTGGCACAATGATAACTTATGCCCCTATATATGTTGTGCTTTTAATTTATAAAAAGAAAAAAAGAAAATAATATTATTTTTAGTGTCACTTAATAATTTATGTCTCAAATAATGTGCTTTTATTATTTTTACTCTATATTTATAA
Organism: Boehmeria nivea var. tenacissima; assembly: GCA_018132145.1. Lineage (NCBI taxonomy): Eukaryota > Viridiplantae > Streptophyta > Magnoliopsida > Rosales > Urticaceae > Boehmeria > Boehmeria nivea. Next base: position 10,120,120 of record CM030885.1, on the reverse strand, counting down.
CGTAAATTTTATAATATAAATTCAAAATATAATATACATAGAATATAAATTATTATTATAATAAAAGATGGGCATTTCACCCCAATAAAAATACTTTATTTTACAATTACCCTTATTATTATCTATCTTGAATGGTACAAAGAGCCCACAATCAGGCCAATCAACCAACATTTATAACACTCAAAAAATAGAGAATTTATCCATTTTCTCTTTTTTTATCTTCCTCATTTATAAGAAAGCAAAAAAAAAAAAAAAAAAGTTCATATTCACTTATAATCTTTATTTTAGCGGTAATTTTCAAAACTGGTTGTCCCAATTTCCCAATTTCCCATGAAATAAGTTATTGGCGTCAATACATCGATGTGTATGATTTACAGTGATAAATATTGAAATCTTCTTAATTTCCTTTTCTTTCTTCTTCAGTCTTCAACTGGACTGGAAATCATGACGTGGTTCCAGTGAGCGAGGCTCAACATGATGCTTGTACAAAGGTTACTACTGGTGTGATCAGCACAAGCCCAGCCATTGTGCCCCTCACAGCTGTTGGGGATTTCCACTTCATTTGCACCATTGGGACCCACTGCAGCTCCGGCCAGAAGTTGAGCATTGAGGTCATCGCCGCCGCCGCGTCGTCCCCTCCCCCGCCGTCCACCAACACTTCGTCCGGATCCACGCCGCCGCCGCCGTCCACCACCACGTCTCCGCCGCCGCCGCCGAGCTCTTCGGCCTCTTTCGGGCCCATGGTTGCCCTATCCGGAGCATTGTCTATGCTAGCCTTTTTTCTTTGAATTAGGGTTGTAGCGTATGGTATGATATGATATGATTTATTAGTATGTCTTATGGTTTTGTATTTATTTTTAATTTCTTTTTTGTGTCTTATTAGTGGATTTCTAAACATTTGTTATTAGTGTTTTGTTTATGTGAGCAGAGAGATGTAGTCTTTGATGTGTCTTTTTTAATTTGAATGATAAATGAGAATAAAGTGGCATCGAGACATTATTTTGGATTTGTTATATAGATGATGGAGTTGGAATTGGCTTGAAACATATTTTTCTAGATGGGTTTCATGTCAAATTTGGCTTGGAATGGAAATTTATAAATTTGTTATAATTATTTAAGTTATGACCATTTCTAGATGAGTAGGCCATATATTTCTCCAATATTTTTCCCATTTGTTGAAAATTTAATTTGATTTTAAGAGAACTTCTATAGTTCTAGAGAAAATATTTACATGTATAAGACTTTTTAGAAGTGAGACCAATATTGCCAACAAATTGAAAACTGATATGCCTCACTTGGTGGCCTCTCTAATTTTTCAATAAAATGAAATGATATCCTTTTGGCTTTTGTCTAGCAAAAATAAATAAATCAATCAATCAATATTGATGGTAAAAAAAAAACTTCTAAAATAGATCCAATATCAATTCCAAGTTCATAATTAAAACACTCTCACTTTATCCGCTAATTCCCAATACCAATATTGTTACTTAGAGGTCGTTCAAGAAGCTATTTATTTTTCAAAATACAAAAAATATATATATATATATATATAATTTTTTTACGGATAAATTTTATGAATGGCCTTTATAATAAGTCACTGTCCATATTTGGCCCATATAATATAAAACTTCTCAAATAGCCCCTCAAAATATAGTCATTAAAGAAAAGTAGTCCTTATGTTATATTTATTTGACGGAGATAACATCTTAGGGCAAAAAAGTAATTTGAATTAACTACAAAGCCTTTGTTTTTTACTTTTTTATAATTTTTTGAGAGAAAAATTTCAATTAAACCCAAATAATTGAATAAAATTTCACTTGATACCCAAATATGTTAAAGAATGCAAATTATTAGCTAAGATCTTATACAAATACAAGAACCCATAAAAAAGAAACAAAGAAATCCAAAAAAAAAAAAAAAAAAAAGAAGTCCCCAATTGCCATAGGCGTGAGTTTGAAGTTTGAAAGTTTTATTATTGGCACAAATATGAAAGACCGAGGTGACCACTTTCACGAATGGCTACAATTGATGAGTTGTTTTATTCTTGTTACAATGTAGTTGATCGGCATGGTTTTACTCTTTGCAAAAACAGGTGGTGGACGAGAAAGTTTGAAATGCTCTTGAAAGTGAAGAGAGGAACCAAAGAAGAGAAATACAAGGCTGAGGTGCACAAGAACGGTGAAGGTGTCTTCCATCTCAACCAGATTGAACAAGACTCGGCTTAGAGATAGAGAGCTTGTATGCAATCAAGTTTCCTATAAAGTTCACACCTTTCAAATTTATACTCCAAAACCCACAAGCAACAATGGATTCTTCTTTTCTTCATCATGCTTTTCAAACCAAACCAACAAACCCACAATTCCTATTTAAAAGTTTTTTTTTTTTTAAGGCAACTACAAACCCATTTCAAACCCACAAATTAATCTGCAATTACATCAAAAACCTTTCCCTGTTAAAACACATTTAAAAACCACAAATCATATTTGCTAACGTCAAACTCATTCCATGTTTCAAAACCACAAATCGCGGCGATGGGCACGATTTCAAGGCGGTGATTAAGAGCCGCGCGATGCGGCAGCGCGGAGGTTCATGTGTAGCTAGGTTTATTTATTGATCACATCCACGATCCAGATCATCCTACCAACCAACAAAACGGAAGGAAAAAAAAGGAAAAGAAAAAGAAAAAATTAAGCTTGCAGAGTCTAATATTTCCAAACTTTGTCACAAAAATTGAAGAAGAAGAAGAAGAAGAAGCGGAGTCTAATATTTCCAAATTAAGATTGCAAAGTCTAAGATTGAAGAAGAAGAAGAAGCCATTAACTCTCTCTAATGGTGTTTTTGTCACAAAAATTTAAGGATTTAGGGTGGAATGTGCTAAAAATACATCATGGGCATTGAGATTCACTAAAAAGTATTAATGGATAGGTCTTCCAAAATGTTCCATGTCATTTTTCGTCAAATAAAGGTAACAGGAGGGCCATATTTCTTTACTGATTATACTTTGAGGGGCTATTTGAGAAGTTTTATATTATAGGGGCCAAATATGGACAATGGCTTATTATATGGGCCATTCATAAATTTTTTCTTTTTTTTAAACATACAAAAATATACCTTATGTTATTGAGTTTTTTGCACTGGTGGCCCTTGAATTATATGGGGTGCGGTAAGTTACACCCTGGCTTTTTTTTTTTTTTGGACAAATTGCACCTTAAATTTGAAAAACTTGGCAAATTGCTACAAATTTAGGGTAATTTGCTAAGTTTTTCAAATTCAAGGTGCAATTTATCATAAAAAAAAATTTAGAGTGCAACTTACAACATTCTGTATAGTAGTCTAAGGGTTACCAGTGCAAAAAAACTAAAAAAAAAAAAGCAAATGACTTAAATACCCTGGATGCCATATAGATTATTCCCGTTTAAGGATTTCTCCTAGATGATTAATGATGAAAATAATAATAAATATTAAATATATTAAAATTTTAAACTTTTTGGTTAATAAAAAATCAAAAACAATTTTGGTAGGTTTTGAGAATATTGATCACAAGCATTAAATATTGGACAAAAATGAGAGTGCACATTGTCAAACTACAAAAAGGGGATAACTTGCAAAACGTTGACAGGTTCGAGGCCCATTAATGCAAATTATTTAACACAAAATTAAATTTGCCATGTTCCGAAAAAAAATAATAATTTCCAAGACTTGCAAATTCAGGGTGCGGATTACCAAGAAAAAAGTTTAGAGGCAACTCGCCAAACTTAGACAATTTCAGGGGCCATATGTACAAATTACTCTATTTATCATTTGGAATTTTCTTTTTCTTCCGCATAGAATTCATACACGATGAAATTGTCAATGATGGTACAAAATTGAATAAGAAATGGTGCGTACTATTCCCCACTAATGTGACTCAGCCAACAAAGAGAGTCAACGAGTTCGAAATTTCAATTGCATCCTAATAAATGTTTAAATAATTATTTTAGATTTTATGTTTTTAAAAAATAATTATAGTTTCAAAAAATTTAAAAATTAGTCATAAAAATATATAAAAAAAAATTGATAATAATAAAAATACACATAAAATTATTGTCAAAAATTTCTGACACTAGTAAAAAAATTTATCGGAAATTTATAACATTGCTAGTTTTTTAATTTTTTGAAACTGTGGCAATTTTTTAAAATTATTTTGTAAACCGTAGTTATTTTCTTAAAATTTCCTAAATGTTATAGAGTTGTTTAGAATGCAATCCGAATAAAATATTTTTTTTATTTGTTTAAATCATATTGTTACAATAACTACACTAACAAAAAATCAAACTTAAATAATATTGCTATAGTAAAATGTGTTTTGGATTTCTATCTAGACAAACCCGTAAAGATTATGATTAATCAATGAAAGCGCATGATTACGCAAATTATAAGCAGAAAAAATAGATAGAATATGACTGCTGGCCAAAATCAATGTGTTTTAGATTTCTATCTAGACAACCCTACAATTGCTAGATCGAGCGTGGCTCGTAGTCCGACACAAAGGTAGTGTGGCTACCTCGTAATCAAGACGGCTTGCGCACACAAGGTTTCGAGCTAGCACACTAGCCAAAGACCTCTTAACGCTAATGGACTAGAGATGCGAATGGCTAAACATGGTTCGAAGCAAGAATGGGCTAAGTGAGCCTTAGCTTGGAGAATAAAAATTTGCCAGACATTAAGAATAATTTTTATAACTAGCGTCTTTTCTTAAATTATAATTATTATCGTTAATGACCGACTCAAAATACAAAAATTATGCTTGCATCTTTACTTAGATTAAGTATTTAATTACAACAATCATTATGGGAACTTCTTTAGTGTTTTTTTTTTTATTTTTTTATTTTGGTGGTTCATCGGTATATATATCTTTTAAAATTTATGGTCCACGAAAAATGTAAATCTGACAATCGAGAATGATTTTTTTTTTTTACCATAAAAAAGCCCATCACATAATTCCTCATCGTTATTAGTTACCCTACTTATTTATCTAACTATATATTCTAAAAATCTAAAGTTTTTTAAACTTTGATTCACCACGTTTCGACACGTGGCAGCCTTTTTTTTTTTTATATTGTATTTAAAGGCTTTTTTTAAAGGATTTCTGAAAAAATTTTAAAATTGTGTTTAAGGACCTCTTTTAACGGTTTTTGAAAAATTTTAAAGACTGGGTTTACTATTTATCTACAAACAATTTTACTATTCATTTAGTGGTCAAGTCATTTTGTCTTTTTCTGCCTTTTTTTTCCCCCTTCTTGCTCCGCCATACGCCACCCTCCCGTTTCTCCCCTGCAAGACAAAAAAAGCCTCACCAAAAGACGACACATGGTGTCCTCTATTTTCTATAACTATATAATAAAAGCTCAGTGGGTTTACTATTTATCTCTATAACTATATAATAAAGCTCAGTGGGTTTAAACTTCGATTCACCACGTTTCGACACATGGCATCCTATTTTTTTTTAATTGTATTTAAGGGCTTTTTTAAAAGGATTTTTGAAAAGTTTTTAAAATTGTGTTTAAAGACCTCTTTTAAGGGTTTTTGAAAAATTTTAAAGACAAAAATTTACACGTGTTCTACACGCTCAAAGCGCGTGTTATAAAACTAGTTCAATTAAAAGAAAGAAGAAAGAAGAAAATTTACTTCAACTTTAGTCAAAGAATCTAATCCATCGTTCCGGTCAAAAAAATGTAACACAAGTACATAATGTATGAAGTGGGCCTCAATTTTGTAATTTTTATTTATTTTTAATTTGAAAATTTTGAGAAATGCTCTTTTTTTTTAATAAATTAGTAATCTATGTCCCTTTTGTATTGTACTTTTAATTTATGTCATAATTTTACACTGTAAAATAAAATAAAAACAAAAACAATGCAGTACTTCTCGTTTAGATTATTAAGCGATACTTGGAATAACCTTATTTTCTAATTCTTCCTTTTTAATTCACAAATAAGTGGATCATATATAATTGGCAATGAGAGATTTTGAAGAATATCCTTTTTTAAAACATTATAATTGGCAAAAAAAATATCTTCCAAGAATATCTTTTTCGTGTTACACTTTTAATATATATATTTATTTTTACATTATAAATCTATAATAGAAACAATAAAAAATACACTATTTGAAATATAAATTATTAAATGGCACTCAAAATGGTTATTATAAGAAATTGGGTCCCTAATACCAATATTTATGTCACACGCTTCCACATGTCAATATGCACTAGAGCTTAATATATGATCTATAATAATAAGCATTTATATGTATATATATATTTATTTAAGCTATATATTAAAGAACCAATAACTAAAAGAATATAAGACTCGACCATGTAAATAGCTTATATACATAATATGCTTTTAAATTATGAATTAATGAAATGATATATCATATGGTCATGGCTCTTGAGTCTTGACCTAGCCAAAAAGCCGAGAGTTTTGAAACACAATCATTAATATTATTCTCCACTTTCGAAGAAGTCACGTACGTACTTTCTAATAACGATAAAATGACTTTTTTTTTTTTTTTTGGCAAACATAAAATGACTAGTGATGGCTTGATCAAAGCTTGTCTTTTATATCCGCCGAGTCAAATTTGACGAAGATAAGATTAAAGAAGAATAAAAATAAAAATAAAAACTTATGGACCAAACTTTTGCCTTTTCTTTTCTCGATTAAAATAGACACTTCATCTATTTAAATCATGGCACGTGTAAAGTCTAAAAGACTAAAATAAATAACAAGATTAAAAAAAAAATACAATTCTAAGACCGTATATATACAAACAATTGATTGAATTATATATAAACTCTTGCTTAAAATTAAGACGAACAATATCAGCACGACATGCATGTTGTGGCAAATCCACAAAAAATACAAAATCCAGCTACACCAGAAATATAATTTCGATTCTTTCAAATCACCCTTTGATATAATAAAAATGAGAAATAATTGATATATAATAATAGATTTTCTACGGAAATCGACAGTTTGAAATATTCTTAATAGACACTCTATTATTAAATTTAGGTGATAAACAATCACTAGATATGAATCTAAAAGTGAATTGATATATATATATTAAAACGAGAAATTGAAAAAGAACTTTCTACTAAAAAGAAATTTCTTGAGAGAAAAAGGAAGGGCGGCTAAGATTTTTGGACACCTAGTTGCTTGAACAATAATATATAAGACACATAAAAGACTTTTCCTAGTTTTTTAGTCATCACTCATATCTATATAAATACACACAATCCACTCCATAACCCCACAAACCTTCAAGCTCAAACTTTCTTCTAAACAGAAAAAAAAAAAGGAAAAAAAAAACTGATAAAAACACTTGAGCTTTGTCTTGGGGAAAAATGGCGATGGGATTAGGGTCGTTTATGAGGATATTGGTGTCGTTTTTGGTTGTGTGTGTTGTGTTGAAAGTGGAGAGATCAGAGGCTGCGAATTATACCGTTGGAGACGCCACTGGTTGGACAGTCCCTTCATATGATGATTTCTATGATGATTGGGAAAATAACAAGATCTTCAGAGTTGGAGACCAATTGAGTAAGTAATTAATGTTTTTTTTTTTGTTAATTAGTTGATTGATAAACATACCCTTTTTAATTTCTCGTCAATATGTCTAATTATGGAGCAAAAAATATATGGGAATTTTGGACCAAAAAAAAGTTGTGATGTTATTAAATGTTTATGCAAATATGTGCTGCTATTCTTCTTTCAATCTTGTTTTTTAGTATTTCTTTCTTCTGAAAATTGGATATCGTTATTAAAAAAAAAATGGTGTGATAAAATAAAAGGAAAAAATAAAAATTGGATGAATTAGTTAAGTGGTATATAAATCAAAATATTTGCCTTCAAAGTGGTCAAATTTTCTGATAATTGTTGTTCTGCAGTCATTGGTTTGGTAGGTGATATTTTCTGGTTAAGTACTTTTAAATGGGCTAGTTTTTATGGGATTAGCTATAAGAAGAAAAGGTTAATATAGTAATCACGTACTAGTACTGTTGAATTCCTATATGTTTTAACTATGGAGAAAAATGAGTTAGTATGGCTTTATATTTCCTAGTAATAAATTAAAAAGATAAAGTAATAAAAATATTAGTCATATATTAAATTTTAATTTTATTACTTTTGTTTTATGGTGGACTAACGTACAAGTTGTACTGAATAAAAATCCCTTAATATTTGTCTAACATTTGTTCTTGATTATTGCTGATTTGAGTACTTTTATGCGTTTTTTTTTTAGCCTAACCGATGAATATTTCCAAAATAATTCATCAATATAATACATTGACGATGCATCATTTACGACGACTGATCTTTTTTCTTTTTTTTTTTTGTTTGTCTATGCTAGTCTTCAATTGGACTGGAATCCAAAACGTAGTTCAAGTGACAGAGGCACAATATGATAACTGCGCAAATGTCACAAGTGGTGTAATCACCACAAGCCCTGCCATTTTCAACCTCACAAACATCGGCGATCACTACTTCATTTGCACCATTGCCAACCAATGCCTCCGCGGCCAGAAGTTGAGCATCGAGGTCCAACGCGCCTTGGCCACCCCGCCCCCGCCGCCCCCGTCCCCGTCCCCACCGCCCCCGTCCCCGTCCTCGTCCCCGTCCCCGACCCCGTCCTCGTCCGCGACCCCACCGCCCCCGTCCACCACTGCATCAAACCCCGCGCCGTCACCAGAGTCCACAACCAACACCACGTCGCCGCCGTCCACCGGCACCCCATCGGCGCCGCCACCGAGCTCCTCGCCTTCTTTCGGGCCGGTTGTCGCCCTATCCGCCGCATTGCCTGCCCTAGTCTTTTTTCTCTGAGTTAGGGTTGTAGACTTGTAGTGTATTGTGATATGTTATGTCTTGTGTGTTTGTGCTTTTCTTTTAGTCTGCTTTTTGTATCTTCTTTGTGGCATTCTTGTTAGCCTTGTGTTGATTTGAATAGAGAGATATGTGTAGCGTTTGATGTGTTTGTATTTGAATAATAAATCATAATAAAGTGCCATCGTGACATTGATGTGGATTTGTTATAGAGATGGTGTTCATATATATCTGGCTTGCAACGACAATTTTTCTTGTTATTTTGGATTTTAGATTTTCCCCATGTTTAGGAAAACCATCCAAACCATCTCATTCCATTCTATACTATTCCAGATCATTCAATTTTAAAATCCTACAAACCATTCCATTCTATTTTATTTTTTTTTCAACCATTTTTTTCAACTTTCCAAATCCCTATACAATATCTTTAAATCTCAACTATTTATATCACTTCGAAATTCGCAAAGTCAAACAATTCTACTCATTTTTCTAACCATTTTTAAACCATTTTGACCATCCCAAGAAATGGGATGGGATGGGCAAAATAATTTATCCAAATGTAAGCTTAATTAACTTAAAGGAATTCTAGAGAATCTTTACTATTAACTCATAAATATTATACTTAATAGGATTTATTTTTTCGGAAATTGTAAGAAATGGCTATAATGTTCATCTTTTTCTTGACATGGATGTGTCTCAATGTCTCCATGTTACAACAACTTTTTTTTTTTTTTTTTTTGGTTCTCTCTCTGTTTTCTACTTTTCTAGTTAAAGTCTTTGGCCCAATTCTTGTACGGTCAAACAATGCACACAAATGTTGAAAAGAGTAAAAGTCTTTAGCAGGTCATGACTGACGAGTTTGTACACTACTTTTATGTTTGAATGGCCATTTCACAGCCTCACAGGCAGAGACGTCTTTGTGATGTCATGACACATTGGGGGTATTTTCGTCATTTAAGGCAAAACAACAATAAAAATAAGGGGGTTTTTTTTTTTTTTTCAAGAAAAGAAAAGGGGTTCTCTTGGTTGCTCATACACAGGATCAACAAATCTTATAAGATAAAAAATAAAAATAAAAATAAAATAAAATAAGAATTTTTCTTAATCTCAAGAGTTGAACCACTAACATTTGGATAAATAAAATATTTATACAAGCAGTTTGTTCGATTTGCATTGGAAACTAATTGTGAGAATTTGAACAAGGTGAAGATATATTCAAAGATTTTAACATTTAACCCATGTAACTTTGTTAATCAAATAAGTAACCATTTCCATGTAACTCAGTAGGAGAAATCTCTAACGCAGAATTATGAAAATCGACAAGCTAGAGACTTCGAGTCTCTCATAGCCACGACACAAAAAAATTCGAACCCGCAAGGATTCTACAGGAAAATTTGGCCATTTCAAACAAGGACGGGAAAATTCTTCTCTTTTATTTTCCTTTTTCTTTCTTTCGAAAAGCAACGTAGAAACGCTTCGAATATACATCGGTACTATCGAAACACGGTACGCCACAATTCCCCTGCTCGTCGAAAAGCAGCCAAAGAAGCATGTCGATCTCTCGACTTGTCACCTTGGGTTCAATTCCTTGGCGCCACCTAGCTCCCAAACAACGAAGTGTTTTGAACTTCTCAAAATCACGGGGTACGGAGGACGGCTCAAGCTAACTACGCAGGTCTTGTTAAACTCGACAAAAATCCAAGTGCGCAAGTAATCACGACTTCAACAAGAATATTACAAGGTTACAAGATCTCTTTATGTTCTGCTCTAGAAGATGCCACAAAGAGCATGGAGAGCCTAAACCCCGAAATGTACATCCAAATTTGTAGCCTTCAAATAATTTTATGACATTCCAAATCCCAAATTATCCAACTGGAAAAACTGATAACTACATCATTTAGGAACAGAACAATATTAACCAATCCTCTTAAACGAAAGACAGATTCGGGCCATCAGAAATCAAGTCGACTTACTCTTCACGCAAAAACTAAAGTTCAAAATTCATAGGAATTGAGACACGAGTTTCTTGCTATTCGTAATTATGAGTACAGAGGCCGTCTATATGGCACCCAACACGGTTACACAATTTTCCTGCAGTGCGTTCTAACGCAACACAATGTGTTTGGTTCAAAAAGTTTCTACTTTCTAAATTGTTTCTTTCACTTTCACCCAATCAAAGTGTCCAAGATCGTAAATGCACAACGGATCTAAACTGAATTTTCTCACTAGACATGCCGAGAGCAACAATCTTGTGGTGCTAAAGCAATTTTTACTAACTACTTAACGAGAACCAAACTCGCATTTCATTTACAACTCCACCCACCCAATGCTTGCATCCCAAAACCAAAATTTCTACGAAGATCTCACAATCAAGCTTCGACGAAACATAGTTATCATAAGGGAATCCAACAAGAGATATTGCGGATCTCACATTCTCAGATTGCAAGCATATATGCTACAACAAGGATACAATAAGAGACCAAAAAAAAAAAATCGCCTACGAACCTGGACACGTGATTCAACTATGAAACCAGTTGGATGGGACACCTGGTCGCCAGCAAAATTGCCGGTCCTCCTCCTCGTTGCTACTAAACGGTCCCTTGCCCTTTAGTTGGGACACCTGCGAACTCTGGCCTTCACCCGCTGAATTCCACGTTCTTGAACCAGACTCAAAGGGATCATTGGCAGGCTTGCCCGGGAAGAAACAGAATTCCTTGTTTGTCGATTGTGGCATATCATTCAACTTGCCCAGCTCCACAGAAGGGCTGCAACCAACGTCGTCTGTGTCGCAAGCAGAGCTTTCCCCCTTCTCCCAAACGGATGCGAGAACATTCCCAACCGCAAGGACAAATCGCATTCTGCTTCTCGTGGGTGGTTCTCCCGAGCATCCTCGATGTCTGGTCGCACAAAATAGTCCTGATTAGTAGGCTCAGCAACTGCATTCGGGGTAATGACTGGTGTACCGACGTAAATCGTCTTGGAATGGGCAGGGTCCGGAACTTGAGGCCTCGGCGGGTACTCTTCGGCTCGATAATGAGTCCCATAATACAATGGATACACTGACCCCACGTTCACCGACGTGTTAGAGTCCATCGCTGGTACATGGCTACTATAGCCAGTGAGAACATTCTCAGGCGAAAGCACGTGAACCCGAGGAACAGCGAGGCTACTATTTCGGCTGCTGACATGGGCGTTAGACTCGGAACGAAAATTTGCAGAGTTCTCAACCGGTGTCCTCACAAAACTCAACTGATTCCCCGAGTGAAATGGCAACAACGGACGACGCCTCTCATCGCTAGTCCTATCCGCCACTCTAGTAGCGGTGGCAGGGGGAGGCTCTTGCGTTCTCTGGGTTAAGTAAGTCCTCGGGTTACTGTGGCGTTGGCTCCTCGAAGCTCTTACCGGAACACAACCGAGATTAAGAGCAGCTGAACAACAAAGTACATGAAATGAAAAGACCAAAACATCTTCCTCTTAACATACTCATTCCAAACTAACACAATAGCTAAAACTTCAACGCGAGACCAACAAAAAGCTGTTACCTTCAACACAAGGAGGCAAAAGGTCTCCGGTTTCCGTGGTCTCTTCGCGGCGGATAATCGTGTTTATGGCATCATTTACTCTATCCCAAAGGGTCTCTAGGTTAGTGTACTCAGCCTGAGAAAGTTCATTCAAACACACACACACAAAATAAGCAAAAAACCAAACACATTCAATCCAAAGATCTGCCAAAACCTCAAGTGAAAAGAAAAAAAAAAACACCTCAGAATTAGCCTTGGAGTACATAATCTCCTCGGCTTTGAGGACTACAATGGGAAGCTTCTCTTGCCACTCCTTGTTCTTCTTGGTGGCCGCCGTGTGAGCTTCATTGACAACACTGATCAAACACATGGTGGGCATTCAGCAAATGCTCGAAAAAAATACATAAACTGTAAAAACAAGTACCAAAAAAATCGGAGAAAAACCACGGCTCACCGGAAAATCTGCTGTATGAGCGAGCCTCTGATGGGTTGGTGGCGATCGCTGTGCCAAGCTCGCCTCACGCACTCGTAAGGCCTCGGGCCTGGTCTCGGCATCGTTTAAACTCAAAACACAACACAAAACAAAACCCTCAACGAAATAAACAATCCCGTACAAGGAAGAAAGAAGAGGCGAAGAGAAGAGAGAGAAGAGAAATGGAAATATTATTGATTTATTGTTAATGTTGGACTATTGGACATCGGTGATATGGCCATATGGGTCACTTATAAGTTATAAATTTGCCTTCTTGACAATGAGTCTATGAGACAGTTTTTGAGGGGTTTTTTTTTTTTTTTTTAATTATGGGTTTACATTTTTGTGAGTGTTTTTTTGTCTTCTTGAGTTGTCAATAGTACTTTTAAGGATTTTTTTGTTAGGGGTTATATCTATTATTATTACCATAGTTTGATGTCTAATCGTTGCTTTGTGTCGGAGGTTACCTCTTTAGGGGAATTAAAGAGGAGTCATTATAAAAAAGTGGTGGTGTTTTTGCCTCTTAATTTTTCTCTCCCACAGACACACTCACTCACTCTTTTTTGGGCCAAAATTGGCACATCAATGACCCTTCTCGGTATGGGCAACAGATTTTATTTTATGTTGATGGTGGGGTAGAGATAGAGAGAGATTGAGAAATTGACACCTTAAAATAAACAAGTTACCTTTTTAACTTGATGGAAAATTAAAAAAATATATATATATATATATATATTTACTTGAGTTTCTGCTATTTTTTGTGTTTCTACAATTGTGTTAGCTGAACTTTTAGCTAATAACTGTAAAATTAAAAATACACGTTAATCATTCGGATTGGTTTGGATTAGAGTGAATTATATGAGCTGAAAAAAAAAACATGCACTTTTAAAAAAAATGATGTTAAATAAGTAGTATTTTAAGATAAGATGAGTAAAAAAAAAACGTGTGACTCGATTATTTGTTTAATTTAAAGCGAGATTCTAAACATGGGATGGAGACAATTTAATTCAATATATTTACTTTTAATGAAGTAATGGAGATTGAGGTCGACTCATTATTATTTAAAAAGATAAGGCCAACTTATCTGGTTTGCCAAATTTGTTTGAAGTGGTTCTTTTTAAGAATCTAAATCTACTTTAACCGGATTTTCAAAAAGTTAAGGGGAATGGAGAGAATTATTATAAACGTGAAAACCTCATGTCAATGTCTACGTTAAAAGATTGTGAACTCAAACGAATAGTTCTCTTTTTGACATTTTTGCAAATTTGGTTGTCCATTCCACATATGCTTTCTATTCAATGACACTTCAAAATCAAGATACTCAAAATGTATTTGCCATTAACTTTGTGTAAACATCACATGTTTTTTCTTCATTTTTTTTAATTTAGAATGAGTTTGCATGTTCATCATGCTCAACATCATTGGTGAGTAGACCAAATATATGTGCATAGTCACCTATCAATTACCAAAATTGTAGTCTTGTAACTAAAATTAGCACTAATCAATATCACTAGTCAGTAGTCACCACTACAAAGTGTTTTTGAGGGGGGAAAAAAGTGCTTGAAAAACACAATACACACATTTGGTAAAAACTTTTCCTTTCCTCCTTTTTACTTCTTTTTTTTCCCCCACTAAATCAGCCATACCCACCAAATTGAAGTGACTGAATACTTCAAAGAAACATCCAAAAGACACCATTGTTAAAGGCACATTAATAAGCAAAATCTCAAAAACTTTGGTGGTGAGTGTTGTAACAACTAACAACATCATTTGTCATTGGCAAGTTTTTGACACCAAACTGACGCAACCCCCCATGGGCCTTTGGCCATTCCCCACTCATTCATGTCTTGTCCTCTCTTGAAAATGGCTATACAATCACAAAAGTTGTCCCTAAAAACCCTCCTTTTCTGTGTTGTTGAGCAATCCAACATCCAAACCCCCACTAATTTCCACACCAACAGTCACAAAGAAAGAAAGAAAGAAAGAAAGAAAGCCCTTCCAACAAGGTCCAAAACTTTTGAGTTAATTTCATTTCTGTCCCTTAAAATTTTAAGTCAAATCTTATTTTATTCTCGGATTTTTAAGGTTTAATTTTAGTCCTTTCATTAATTATCTATTAAAATTATACCAACGAATTTTAAGGGATCAACGCGTGATAGGTAATACTTATAAGTTTTAGAAAAGTTTGTTTATTAACTTTGTTGTGTGCCGATTTCGTGAGGTATAGAAACTAATATATTATTAATAAAAGGACTAGAAATAGAGAATGTTTCAAAAAATATTAAGTAAAATAAATTTGATATCCATTTTATAAAACTTCTTATAATAGAAAACGGTTTGATCATCACGATTATTATTTTAAAGAAGTAAAATTTTGAGGTAAATTTGATAATCTAAAACCCCATTAATCCAAAACTTTTTAAGGCAGTAAGACTAAGGGGTCAAGCCTTGAAAAAAATTGTTTTCAATTTCATTTGCTTCCACTGAAATTAGCATGGCAAAATAATTATTAAAGAAAAAACAGAAAGAAAATAAAAAAGAAAAAGAAAAGATTCCTTTTACTTTAGTAAACAGTTGATGAAAGCAATAGGATATGAGGTTATGTGGGTGGGCACTAGGCAGAGAGACCCTTAGGCCAGGGGTCCATGTAATGTAATTAATACATGTTTGCTTGCAAGTACAACCCACTTTTTTTTTCCATTCTATTTATAATTATTTGTAGCTAAATTAGAATATGTATGTGTTGTTGAATTGATCATCCCAAATACTTTATTTCATTGATGTAACAATTATCTAAGAATGCCCTTATAATTTTGCCTTCTTCCTATCCACCAGTCAATGAATGAGTGGGTAGGCTAGTAGTGAGGCATATGATACAAATCTAGCTAAGTACACTACACATGAGTGCCATGTGGAAAAGAAAGAAAAAGGGAGGGCATTCATGACATTTCCAAAAGGTTTTCACTGCATATTCAAGAATACTCTTAAATATTTAAAGTGTATTAAAAATTTCAAAAATAGTGGGATTAGAGGGTTTTTTCTCTTTTATTTATTTATTTTTATTTTCAAATATCTTACTACTAGACATGAAAATAAAATATTTTTGAATAAAATATATATTTCTCAATGAAATATGTAGTATTAGACATGAAAATAATATTAAAATTTGGATCAAATTAGGTTGTTTTTTGGGTGAGTTCTAATTTATGGAAATCATGATCAAAACAATTAATTTGATACCTAATTTTTCTAGATCTGAAATAATTTATAATCTCTAAATATTTGTAAATATTTAATATCTCCCTTAAAGCATCAATATGATAATCTCCTTAAATTGATTTGGTATTTTAATCTAAGTGTGACATGTAAAGGTGAAATCGAGTCGAGCCGAGCTTTGGAAAGCTCAGGCTCAACTCACTAGGAAATTTTTAAGCTCGAGCTCAGTAAGAGCCGAGCCGAGCCGAGCCGAGCATTGGAAAGCTCAAGCTTGGCTCATCAAGAAATTTTTGAGAGCTTGGTAAGAATTGAGTTATGGAGCTTGAACTCGTTTGACCTTGGCTCGAATAAGAATCTCATTCGGTCTTGAACTCTAAATTATGCTATAAATCGAGCTCTAAATTACATTTATAATAAGATATATTTAAAATTATAAATATATATATATATATACAAGCTTATCACATCTTTTAAGCAAGCCAGCTCTCGAGCTCTGAAACGAGCCAACACACGAGTATTTTCGAGCCGAGTACATGTGAGCTCAAGTTTGACTCGTTTATCAAAGAGCACTAACATGAAGCTCAACCTTGGCTCATTTACACGACGATGCAAATACGGACGAGCTTTTATTGAGCTGAGCCCCGAGTAGCTTGTGAGCGGCTTGATTTTACGCCCCCAGTGACTAGGGTTGTACATGTGTTGGGTTGGACTGGGTTTAAGATAATTATAACACAACCTAAAGAATTCGGGTTGAAGATTTTACGAACCAAAGTAAAATAATAATAATGACAACCCGTCAGAATAAAAACTAAAATGGGTTGGGTTTGGTTGTCGGGTTGGTACTAACAATTTTAATTCATATTTTAAATATTTGATCAATGCTAAGTTTAGATTAGATCCTCAAAAAATTTCTCAAAAATTGATAAAATGAATATTCCAACAATAATTGATTAGAAAATCATATATTTAGATCTTTGTAATCAAATGGTGAAAAAAATTGATGAAAAGACAAAATATTGATATACACTAGCTACGATTTAAGTAAAAAGAATGAAAGAAAAATGTTTTAGAAATGAAAAGTGAGTGGACAAATAAATAGTAATATCAATCAAACCAATAGTTCTTTTAAGTTAAACTTAAAAGAAAATATTAATGTCTTCATATTTTTCATATTATATTAACATATATATAAATTTTAGATAAAGATTTAAAAAGTTTGGGTTGGGATGGGTTGCTCGGGTTCAAAAGTTCAGAATTTCAACCCAACCTGTCATGCATGGGTTCAAACTAAATGAACCCGAAATAGACTTTTTTCACTTTTGAACCCGTATTTTTGGGTTGGGTTGGGTCTTTAGGTTGCTCGGATTTTTGTACACCACATATATAGTTCTGTTAAGAAAATTAATAAAAATTAAGGATCTTTTTTTAATACACCTTTAAAATTGAGGGAACTTTTTTTACATGTAGAAAAAGAAAACTTTCATTTATAAAACAATGAACCAAAGGAAATTTGCCCTTTTCAATTTTCATGATAGATTAGAAAAACCAAGAAAAAAAAAAAGAATAGCATTGAAATTTATTTTATTGACCAATTAGAATTGCCCTCAGGGTATATAATTGCCTCAAAAGGAACTGTTAACATTGCTTAAGGTAAAAAATGGACAAGTATAAATGTTCTAGAATTATTTTTGAAACTTTTTCCGCTCATTTTCATCGACAAATCACAAAAGCTTATTATTTATTAATTGCTTTCCTTCATTTCAATTATTATCACACATTGTACCAGTTTGACATTGTTATTCTTATAAAAGAAAAGCTTCAAATTATGCTAAATAAAGAAGCTGCTAAAGCTATAAACATGTACGATGTTTGATTATTTTATTATTGAAACTGCAGTTAAAATATTGTAGACATATAAAAATACTAAAAACTAATTTTAAACAAGTTACTTAGTAAAATACTATAGACGATTAATTAGACGTGAGAATTACTTGAGACCTTTTCTTAGGGCATTCATGCTCATAGCTAACGTGTCATCACATCATTATAATAATATGAATTTCGTAGAACATGATATTTAGTGTCATTGTCGTCCGGAAAATTTTTAAGCTATTAAAATTTTTATAGTTAACCAAGCAAGTCAATCCAATAATAACTCGGGCTAAACTATCAACATAAACTATAGTATTGTCAATCGCATGTATGACAATTTTATAGAGTTTTTTACTATTTTCTTTTCTTGTAAAAGAAAAACAAAAAAACAAAAAAACAAACAAATAAGCATTTACGAGAATAAGCAAAGTGGTTCGATAGCGTCGCTGGTAACTTGTAGCTAATAAAATTTTCTTTTTATAACCATTGCAAGCGTATGGTAGTATATGTTTATATTTGAGAAAATTTGATCACATACCACATTTAATATTTAAATTTACAACTTATGTTACTATTGTATGTCATGTTACTTATTTATATTATTATGTTGAATTGCCCTTATTCTTCTATCTTGTCTTTCTCATTTGTTAAAAAAAAAAAGGGTTATCTATATATTTACCCCCTAATATTGTGCTAATGTTGCAAGTTGCACCCTAATGTTATAAATCTTACACTCTTACCCCCTAATCTTTGATAGCCTTTCACTCTTACCCCTTCCGTCACTTTCCATCCAAATATTGACAGAATGTTTGCAGTGGCCTTAATTTTGGGAAAAAAAAAAGAGGGAGAAAATAGTAAAATAAAAAAATAAGAGATAAAAAATTACTCATTTTTATTTTTATCAACCTAATCAAAATACAGGGTACGAAAATCTAATTGAAAATCGTAGATCACCACATTTGAGGAGCATTTTGATTTTGGTGAAAACCAAGAAACCAGAAACATTCTCTCTCTCTACTCCTCTCTACCGCGTTCTTCCTCGCCGCCGTCGTTGTATTCGGCGGAACTACCGCCGTCTCGCCCGCCATCGCAGGAGACTCCGCTGGCGAAGGCCTCTTCAATGTCGTCGCCGACGAGCCCGATCAGCACCACCTTCATTATCACGATAATCACCACAATCATGAGCCATCTCTCCTCCATCTGGGCGTGCTGATCGGGGCGTGTCGAGCATCAGCTCCAGAAGCTGCAAATAGCTCCGGCCTCCGGCCGAACTTCTTCACCACCATCAGCGGCGTCCCCATGCTGGAGTCGATCCCCATGCTCCGCCGCTTCCCTCCACGCGTCCCCAGGTCCTCCGACCACCGCACCATCCTCTCCACGTGCCACGTCAGGCTCCGGTGCTACAGCGCCTCGGTGTACTCGATCAACGAGTCACGCAACCCGGACACACTCTCCGACCCAATCTCGATCATAGGCGGGTTGGAGATCGACGGCGTGAACTTCACCGGCACGCCCTTATGCCACAGCGCGAACCGCACGTACGCCGTGTGGGGGATGATCGGTGAGCCGTACAGCCTGACCGTCGTCGACGCCGCGTGGTCGTGCGCACAATCTCCGCTGTCGACTTCGATTTCCTCGGCTTGGCTGGCAGCGCGTCCGCCGGTGCCGACGGAGATGCCGCCGTCGGCTTCTTCGGCTTGTGCAGGCAGATTCCCATGGCCTCGAGGAGATCCGAAACCCTCGTCAGTGGGGGTTTTTTTTTTTTTTTGGGAGGGATTGTTTGGGAGTGAAAAAATGAGTAATTTTTCATCTCTCTTTTTTTTTTTTTTTTTACCATTTTGTCCCTCTCTTGTTTTCAAAAGTTAAAGGGGCATTAAGCATTCTGTCAATATTTGGATGGAAAGTGACGGAAGGGGTAAGAGTGAAAGGCTATCAAAGATTAGGGGGTAAGAGTGTAAGATTTATAACATTATGGTGCAACTTGTAACATTAGCACAACATTAGGGGGTAAATATATAGATAACCAAAAAAAAAAAGACAATTCAGTCAAATTTACTATCAAAAGTGATATAAAATGCAAACTTTTTTTTTAAAATGATATTTTTTCAAAATAAGCCTTTGAAAAGTGTCATTTTTTCAAAATTTCTCATTATATTTTGTGTTAACTATTCATTTCTTCTATACCAACACTAATGGGCTTTCCTGTCATGGCCTAGCCCAAGCCCAACTCAATCCAAAAACAAGAGTAAAGGGGGAAAAAAAATGCATAGTTGAGCACTTTGGCTGGCATGGCGATGATAAAGATTGTTTCATTTTTTTTCAGAATTTAAAGATGTAACACCCTTAATAATGGCCTTCTTTATTCGTGACATGAATGAAGGAACATTAAGTTGAGTTCAACAGCAGAGATAACAGGTATAAATAGTACATATATATATATATAGTTATTTGTTGAATTATTAGGCTCTTTCCTCTGTGCATTTTCTAATTACTCTCTTTTTGCAATATAAAGCTGGTAGCTCTAAATTGTAAACCCTCTGTCATTATAAATGTTTCTTAATAAATGCTTGTTATTATGTGTAAACAGAAGAATATGGTTGCTTTTCATTAAAATGTAATCAATAAGTATAATTAAACTAGGGAATACATGGTCCCATGGAACAATCATTGAAATTCATTTCATAAGAATATCTTTCATGCATTTGAACTTGCAAAAAGTAATTCTTCTTTTTAAGGAAACAACATTCAACAGTGTATAAACCGATTTTTGTAATAACCACACACACAAAAATGAAACAATTCCTTTGTCGGGAGTTGAGTAATGCTAGGAATCTCAATATTTATCTCAAATTTTTCATAGCAACACATGTAGTGTGTGATTTGTCAATATGTAATAGTCGCAGTTTTGAAGCCTCGTTCTTCTTTCTCAATTGCTTGCTCGGCAGCTTTACCCTTATCATGCTCCTCGTTAATCTATCCATTCTATGGCACCTGTGCTAGTTCTCATCACCGAGCTCATCGGGAGGCTATGGTGCGATGAAGCCTGAGATTCAAGATTCCTCTTATTCGCCCTAGGGTTTCTCCCTTTATCGTGAGCTCCGACGCTAACGACTAAGCAATTGAGGAGATTGAATGTTGGGATTTTTTGGGGGTCAAAAGTTCTTTGGTTAGGTATTTTTTTTCCAAGTTTATTTGTGTTTCTAAAAAATGATAATATATTTCATTAAATGATAATAATGCCTTTTCACGTATCAATTTTAAGAAAATATAGTCAAAATATATTTTTTTTAGTTGATTTTAACAGTTAGGAGATATACATTAACACATGAATACTTTTTGGGATTTTTCTTTTGTTTATGATAGAAATCAATTAATCTAATTGTGTGTAATCTTTAATTTTTGTTCGTCAACTTCAGTTATTTGGCTAAGAGGTAAACAATTTAGATACAAACTTTTTATTCAAGTATCTTTACTATAATCTTAATGTTTCAAAATTTCAACTTAGGGATAATACAATATTCAGATTATTTTGATTTGAATTAGTGTTTGAATCTTAGTTTAGTTTGAAATATTTTGATAAAATTTTAATTTTAGTATTTTAATTGAGTTTGGATCTAAATTTTTTATATTTAATTTACTTACCAATCAACCCCTTAACAATTTTTTCTAAGTGTTTTAATCTCCGTTTTAATGCTATTATAGCAAAATAAAAAAGCTTTTCTTATTTTCTTTTATAATCGTAATTCAAATTATTCAGGTGACAAAACAGCCCAAAACAATTCCACAAAGCAGAGAAATAGACTGTGTCCGAACTCCGATCTATACTGAGTCACTCTGGCCAAAACCGTCCGATTCATTCCTCTCTCTCTCTCTCTCTGAAAACGTAATGTAAATAAAATTAAATATAAAAAAATCTAAACCCTCGCAGACTCAAACCCCAATGTCGACACCGAGACCTTCGCCGGCGCCGGTGACCCCGACGGCGGCGGCGGCGGCTCCGCTGCACGACTCCTGGGAGCGCATGCTGCCGGGCCCGCCGAGCCGGAGCAACTTCGGATCGGCCGACCTGAGCGCCTCCGGCCTGCTGGTCTTCGCCGCCGGGAGCTCCGTCGCCGTCGTGGACTCGCGGTCGATGCAACTCGTCGCCGCCGTGCCGATGCCTCCCCCGGCGAACTCCTCCTCGTCGTCTTCGTCGTCCTCTCTCTCTCCGTTCGTCACCGCCGTGAAGTGGACGCCTCTCCCTCTCCGGCGAGACCTCCTCTCCACCGAGCCGTCGTCGTCGCACCTCCTGCTCGCTGCCGGTGACCGGCAGGGCCGGATCGCGCTCGTCGACCTCCGGACGCGGTCGCCGATCCTCTGGTTCGACTCCGATCCCGCGCGCCACGGCGTGCAGGACCTCTGCTGGCTCCAATCGGACCGCGACACGTGTGTCCTCGCGGCCATTGCCGGACCTTCGTCGCTCTCGCTCTACAACGCCTCCACCGGCCGCTGCTTCTGGAAGTACGACGCCGGCGCGGAGTTCCTCTCCTGCCTCCGCCGCGATCCCTTCGATTCCCGCCATTTCTGCGCGATCGGACTCAAAGGCTTTCTCTTGTCCGTCAAAGTCCTTGGAGAGACTGAGAACGACGTCGTAATTAAGGAGATTCAGATCCATACGGACGCCTCGGAGCTGCTTAAGCTGGAGAAGGACGCGGCGAATGGCGGATCGTCGTCGTCTTCTGCCTCGGCCTCGCCGGCGTCGGCATTGTTCCCGAATTACGCGGCAAGGATCGCGTTCTCGCCGCGGTGGCGGAACGTTGTGTTTGTCACGTTTCCGAAGGAGTTGGTGGTGTTCGACCTGCGTTACGAGGCCGCGCTGTTCTCGGCGGGGCTGCCGCGCGGGTGCGGGAAGTTTCTGGAGGTGCTGCCGGACCCGGACAGCGAGTTGCTCCACTGCGCCCACTTTGACGGGAAGCTCAGTACTTGGCGGCGGAAAGAGTGAGTCTTTGATTTGCAAGTAAAGATAAATGCCGATACGTTTATTGACTGAATTTAGCTTTTATTGATTTTGTTGAGATATCAGCTCGGAAACTGATAGTGAAGATAAATGTTCTTGCTGTAGTTCAAGAGACATAAAGTTGCTTTTCAATTCAATTCTTTAGGAGCAGTGTTGTAGTATGAAAAGTGTTGCAGGGATTAAATTTACTGGGCAGATTGTGCTGATCAAATTGTTGAAGAAGTCTTTCTGAGCTAGGATCAGTTATTCCGTGTGGAACTATAATAAGTCAGTCTGGTTATTTCAGATGCTTGGTCAGCATTGTAACGGGCTTGGTTCTCTAAAAGATTACCTCATTGTCAAGTTTAACGCTTGCAGTGTTTGGAATTTGAATTTCTCCGTTGAACCTTTGTTAATTCTGAAGATTATGATTGATTTACTCTTATTTATTTATTTATTTTTTCACAGAGGAGAGCAAGTACACTTTATGTGTTCGATGGAGGAACTGATGCCCTCATTAGGCACATCTGTTCCTTCTCCTTCAGTTCTTTCGGTCATCATCTCCCAGTTGGATTCCCCTTTGCAAAATGTTGGGAAGCTTTACTCTGACGTACCCCACTCACCTTTCCCGGATGAGGATTTTAACAGTCCTTTTGATTTCTGTGACGAACCCGTTCTGGTTTCCAATTCACATTTGATCTCCATTTCGGATGACGGGAAGATATGGAACTGGCTTTTGACAGCTGAAGATACTGAGAAGGAACATATAAACGTGGGTGTTGTTGCTGATGCAAGTGAATTGCCCGTTACAGGGACGAAGATGAATATTAACATTTCTTCCAAGGAAGGAACAGTGTCAAGCAAGAAAAAATCTACCAGCAAACAAGCTGATATGTCATTTAAGGTATGTCTCCCTTGTAACGTTTTCTTTTCCTTTACGAATTCTATGGGCTTCCTGGCTGAAGACTGAATTAAAATGGCTAAAAAAAGTCCCCTGAAGTATAGACACCCATCTCTATTCACTTGGGCAAATAGAGTAATGCTTCTGATTATTAAGAAAATCTTTCTGATCCCTCAGTTGAACTGCACGCAGAAAATATAAAACAATAAAGTTTTGCCCCCTATTGATGAACGCCTTTTAGTACAACTTTTTCTTTGTTTCCGATTTCAGCAAAATGAACGTATAAATTAGAGATCTTCTTGTTTTTATGTAGCCTTATCCACTCACTTGGTTTATTTTTTCAACGCTAATATGTGCTTTTAATAGCAGTAATTGTTTTAACTTCTATATCTGTGTTATTTATGTATGCTTACACGTTAAACCACTGCGCAGATTAGCTTAGCAGGCCAGCTTCAGCTTCTTTCTTCACAACTGACTACATTAGCTGTACCGTCACCTTCTTTAACCGCTACTTTGGCCCGTTAGTTCATCTCTTGCTAATCCTACTATACCTGTGGCGTTTTCTTTCATTCCTCTCATGCAAAAATTTTGGAAAGTTTTGACCCTGTTTAACTTGATTACTGTGAAGGTGGGGGAAATTTTCCCGCTGTAGCCGTGCCGTTGGTTTCGTTGGGGACACAAAGTGGGACAATCGATGTCGTTGATGTCTCTGCCAATGCTGTTGCTGCAAGTTTCTCTGTTCATAGTGGCATGGTTAGGGGGTTACGATGGCTCGGAAATTCAAGGGTGGTTTCCTTTTCATATAGTCAGGTATTACATTTTAGTTAGAACTTTGCGAGTTGCTTGAATGCTTTTTTTCCTAGTCTTCGAGCTGTGCTGGTAGCTCACTTGCATTATGTCCAGCCCCAATCGGCAGCTTATATTACGAATGAATCTATATTCTGCTGTTATACATTGCTAGTGATATGACAAAAAATTTTGGAATCAGGTAAATGAGAAATCAGGGGGTTATATTAACAGGCTCGTTGTGACATGTCTCAGAAGTGGCCTTAACAGACCATTCCGGGTATTACAAAAGCCAGAACGTGCTCCCATAAGAGCTCTAAGGACCTCTTCCTCTGGAAGGTTGACTTCAAAACTACTTTATGGGTTGCTATTTCATTTCCTTACATCAATACCTGTAACATAATCAATTTTTTTTGGTTTAATCGTGATCGTGAACTCTTGGAATCGCGTGCTTCGTCTGTATATACTTTTCATTTCAAATGCTACTATCAGAAGGTAGTGGTGGTGCGGCTTTGACATTTTATTTAATATTGATTAGGTTCACAGGCGCAATCACCACACCTTTTCTTCCCTCTTGGCAAATCATAAGTGAATTTAATATCAAATTCCAAAGCAATTAATTTTAATTATTTGTAACATGTTAAAGATGTAACCTGTTGCATGTATATTGATTCCTTATGATTTAACAATTTTGCAGGTACCTTTTGATTTTGTTTCGAGATGCACCAGTAGAAGTTTGGGCTATGACAAAGACTCCTATTATGGTAAATCTGTTTGCACTTTTCATCTTTTATGTTCTTGCTATAAGTATACTCTATTCTTGATATTTATTATCCTTATATCTCATGTAGCTTAGATCGTTAGCACTTCCGTTTACGGTATTGGAGTGGACCCTACCTACAGTTCCACGGCCTGGTCAAAGTGGACCAGTGAAGGAATTATCATCATCCTCCAAAGATCATGCATCTGGGGAACAAGATGGTGCATCTTCAACTGATTCAAGTGAGCTTGTTTGCTTGACATGCAATATATCATTCGTATCTTCTGCTTATAGATATATGGTAATCGTTCTCTGTTACAAGCATTGAAAGTAAGGTTTTCTAATGCAGAGACCTCAGATGGATCTCAAGATGACACTTCTGAGAGCTTTGCATTTGCACTGGTAAATGGTGCTCTTGGTGTTTTTGAGGTTCAAGGGCGACGAATCCGTGACTTCAGGTATTATTTTGTACACACAATGTCTGTGGCTGCAGACTGCATTGGTATCAATTCAAATCAAATTTAGATGTAGGATCTGGTTCTTATAGCTCTTATATTTGTCGCCCAAGGCTGTAATCTTAATGAATACGAGTTTTATAGCATTATTTTCTAATCATGCTAATGTGGAAGCTAACTTATGCTCTGCAGTTTCTCATAAGGGTTTCTTTTATATGTTTGTAGACCAAAATGGCCTTCATCATCATTTGTTTCATCTGACGGACTAATAACAGCCATGGCTTATCGCTTGCCTCATGTGGTACGTACCAGCATATGCTTAACTTCCTTCGAACTTGAGTCTGTATTAGGTCATTGACTAATATTATATTTTCTTCCGTTTCAGGTGATGGGAGACAGGTCCGGAAATATTCGCTGGTGGGATGTAACAACTGGACAATCTTCATCATTTAGTACTCATAAGGATGGAATCCGGCGGATCAAATTCTCCCCTGTTGTTCCAGGAGATCGAAGTAGAGGGCGAATTGCTGTGCTGTTTTATGACAATACGTTCTCCATTTTTGATCTTGTGCGTATCAATTCAGACACCATTATCCTTTTCTGGCACAACTTTTTCTTTCGCATAAGATTCAGTGGTGTTCGCCTATTTCTAAACTGTCGCTAATTTCATAGACAAACATTGGAATTTGGCACGCATATAATTTCCTTTTCCACTCCTTTTTTTCCCCTGCTAACATTTGCTTTTGACTTGTTTATGCTGACTCTTCTGATTGCATCACGGGGATATTTTATTCATGCTAAGTCTTTTTTTTTTTCTCTTTTTGTTTCCCTTTTTTTCAGGATTCTCCAGATCCAATGGCTAATTCACTTTTTCAGCCCCAGTTTCCTGGAACTCTTGTACTGGAACTTGATTGGGTACCTTTGCGAACTGATAAAAATGATCCATTGGTACTGTGCATTGCCGGAGCAGATAGTAGCTTTCGTCTTATTGAGGTTAATGTGTAAGTTCCAGACAATTTGTAGTAATGACGACTTGAACAAAAGAATTCATATGCATTAACGTGAAAGGTTGATAAATAGTTTTTTGGAGTAGAAAACAAACTATGTTTAATATAATTTGATCAATAATGGTACTGTATTAGTTCTGGATGCATCATACTTTTTATTTTTTCAGTTAGTGTAAACATACTACTTAGATCAATAACTAAGTTCAAGTATTAGCTTTTCTTTTGTGTAATTGAGAATTTGCTCTTCGTTTCCATGCAGAATTGATAAAAAACTTGGTAATGCATCACAACTGAGATCTACAAAAGAGCGGTTCCGGCCAATGCCTTTGTGTTCTCCCATACTACTTCCTACACCACATGCCCTGGTAACAATAACTTCAATATTCCTTTTAAATTCAGCGTGTGAAAGCATGCATATGCAAATTGTAGCTAATTCATGGTGGTGTTAGATGGTAGTTTTCTTCGGTGTAAAGGAATAATCTAATTGTTTTTTGAAAATATTGTATGTAAGTTGACAAAAAATGGGATGGCCTGCTCGGTGCTCATGGAGCTCAAAATTGGTAGTAACTACTGGAAGAATGTTAAAATCATCCATGATAATCAAATGGTTCCACTTCCATTCTTGATTGTTTTGAGAAGTTTCTATATGTGCAGAATTCCACGATGATAAATGGCAAACTTTCTTATGCTTTATACTGAAATAAATTAAAAGAGATTTTAAAGTGTAGATGCATGTAGTCTCTGATGTGATTGACACATTGGATTTTGTTTGTTTGTACTCCAATACAGGCATTACGAATGATCTTACAGCTAGGTGTAAAGCCCTCTTGGTTTAATACCTGTAGTACAATTTTAGAAAAGAGACCTCACTTAATACCCGGAACTCCGAAGTCCAGTGGGGACCTTCGAAATTACATGATGGATTTACCAGCTGTTGGTGATCCTGTAGTGCCAGAGTTGCTCCTCAAAATACTAGAACCTTATCGGAAGGAAGGTTAGTATTATATTGTTCTTACGATGTTTCCAAATCCCGAAGGAGCTTAGATCGAGTATTTGATTATTGTATATCTGCTAACTGTTTGCACTGTTCAAGGCTGCATACTTGACGATGAGAGGGCCAAATTGTATGCTAAGGTGGTGAAAAAAGGTTGTGCCATGAGGTTTGCTTTTGCTGCTGCCGTCTTTGGTGAATCTTCTGAAGCACTTTTCTGGCTACAACTGTCACGTGCTCTCACCCATTTGATGAGGAAGTTGGTGAATAAGCCTCCACAAAAGGCACTGGTATCAACCGCTAATCCAGGGCTTAATGATCCAGCTAACCTGAATAGGATAACATCAAAAGGGAAATCAGTGCCAGTGACCGAAAAGAGGGATACATTGGTAAATGAGATAAATATCAACATGTTTACGCTGCTTCTAGATTTTCCACGTTCTTTTATTAAATTATCCTTATGTTTCGATTGTGTAGTTTCCTCTATAGTAACTTGTGCTTTCTTGTTAGCAGAATCATGGTGGCCTCAGCTTGATGGCTTTTGAGCAAGAAGAGCTGTGGGCAAATGCCAATGAGCGTATCTCTTGGCACGAAAAATTAGAGGGAGAAGAAGCTGTTCAGAATCGTGTGCATGAGTAAGTGGTTCCCGTCTCTCTGTATATCTTAAGCTTGCACACAACTGATTTATATTGTCTTGCTAAGTTACTTTACTCCCATGCTCTCGTAAGACGGGAAATAAAGATGCCGACTGCCTTCTTCTTGGATGATCATGATACTTCCCAGTCACTTAATTGACACATCTTAGATTCACAAGCTATTGACTACGAAAATCTACCTATTAGGTTGTCAAAATTGAATAAAATGCAAGACTTTTTCATCTTCTAAGATCTCTATCCAACTTCTGATATTTATGTTCTGTGCCTTGATGATCTAGTCTTGTATCGGTTGGGAATTTAGAAGCGGCAGTTAGTTTACTGCTATCAACAAATCCTGAGAGCAGTTACTTTTACGTGAACGCTCTCCGTGCAGTTGCTCTTGCTTCTGCTGTGTCAAGTTCTCTTCTTGAACTTGCCGTTAAGGTGAGCTATTACATATACTTCACAGTGACCATGCCCTGATTAACCTTCATTGTACTAAAATTATTTACCTCTCCAAGATTTTCGGTTCCTTAATGTGATATTACATTTAGGTTGTCGCTGCCAACATGGTTCAGACTGACAGATCACTTTCTGGCACTCATCTTCTTTGTGCTGTTGGAAGATATCAAGAAGCTTGTTCTCAGGTTAGGCTCAGTGACATCAAAATATCTTTCTTTTCAGCTTTGCGGATTAATTTTTTTTACACCCTTAAGCAACTAATTGTATGTTTTCCTTTTGGTTTAAGTAATTATCTTATGCTATCTTGTAGTCTCAAATATTTTTTTTCAAGGACTTTACTTCTTAGTTACCATACTGCTGGGCTAACTTTCAAGTTATACTCTTTTCTAATAATATTACTACTTTCGCTGGACTGTTTTATGATTTTCTCTCTTTGCAGCTACAAGATGCTGGATGCTGGACCGATGCAGCAACTTTAGCTGCTACGCATCTAAACGGATCTGATTACGCAAGGTTTTCCTTTTCACGATCTCGCCGTTTGTAGTTTTCATGTATTTATGCCAATTTTTGTTGGGTCTAATTTTATTTCATTTTACACGATATGATTCTCATAGAGTGTTGTTAAGATGGGCTGACCATGTCCTTCATGCCGAGCACAACTTATGGAGGTAGTATTATTTCACTTCCCTAATAGATTCTAGATTCTTAAATAGCCCAAGTTCCGAGCTTAACAAGATCCAATACAGGGCTCTTATTTTGTATGTTGCGGCTGGTGCGCTGCAAGAGGCATTGGCAGCGCTTCGTGAAGCCCATCAACCCGATACTGCTGCCATGTTCATCCTCGCTTGCCGTGAAATCCATTCAGAAATCATCTCCGAGTTGGGACACTCAGACGACGAATCCAGTTCTTCTACCAAAGAGAATTTGCTTAAGTTGCCTGGCTTGGACCCAGAGAACGATGACGTTATCACAGTTAGTGAATATTATGGCCAATACCAAAGAAAGTTAGTGCATTTCTGCATGGACTCACAGCCCTATTCTGATTGAGGACAAGAGGGCTGGTCGTTTATTTGAAGTTCAAGTGTCTATGTCCAAGTTTTGCTGTGAAATCCAACAACTTTAAGGTGGCGATGACGAGCAGTCATTTGAAGAGATCATTCTTGCTCGACAAAGCTCCGCTGCCAGGTTCATAAACAACTAGGACTGAGAAGACATGGCGACATTGTGCAGATATTCGATCTAATTCAAATGAGCTCGTTGGCGAAATAGCTTTTCTTTTGAAGGCATTTGTTGGAATGCAAAGCTGTGTTGTAGTTAGTTCCTAGGATAGGAAATTTTGTCAAAGAAATATTCATATTCTTATACTGTGTTATAGAGGGGAATGAAAAATTGTTTCTTTAGTAGCTTCACGGGATGGGTTCAAAATTCAAATGGTTTATTAACTGTCGAACAAGGTTACAATCAAGTCAATTGATTTTGGCTGTTTTGTTACGTTTGTGTCACAATCTTTACATAACTGTTACACTTATATCACACAATCTTTTACGTAACAGCACTGGAACAGATAAATGTGCTCATTTTAAAAAAAAAAAAAAAAAAAAGGGTAATCACAAATTTTCTGTTCCATCTCCTGTGATTTGCACTGTAAATTTTCCTTCCAGACATTTGCTGTCCAATGCCTAGCCTGGCACTTCAGCATTGGTCATCACTTGGTAGCTGAGCTCATAGTGGCCTAGTTTTTGTTTTGTTTTTTATTATTTTGTTTTTTATCATTAAGAACGAAAAAGAAAACTAAAGATTTCGTTTTTAGCTAATAGATTTATCATTTAATAGACCAAGTTAGGGGAAACAAGAAAACGTAATGACCACAAAACAAAAAGTTGATAGATCAAATACACTTTTTGTCATGGAACGTAAAATACAACCACAATTGAGACCAAAACAAGTTTAGAGTTTGGCATTCAAGGAAAAAAGGGATTTACAATAAAACGCTACATCTGATGGTAAAATTCATTGTTTAGCCTCATGTATTTAAGAATGAAGCAATGTATCAAATATTTACTATTTCAACAATTTTTTCTTCTTGTACCAAATACTATCTACCATCTAGTGTTTCTCTCTACTACTAGCTTACATGCCAAGGGGGGTTATTTTCCTAGAAAAATGCTTAAAGCATTATATTAGGCTTGGCAATTCGGGCGGGCTCAGGCCTGGCTAATGGGTTGGCCAACCGACCCAAGCCTGCCCGAATTGCCGAGCCTAACTATGGAGATAGAAATTTTCATTTTCACAAACCAATGCCTTCCGGACATTTCCAAGTCAAGAGCAAAGCTAACTTCTTCCCGAATCAGCAATGATTTGGCGTAGACTATTGTTGTTTCCGTGAATCCGACCTTCCGGAATCTCAGAGAAAATACTTTCTTGGGAGTCGCTTGATTTTCATTGTAGCACCAACATCGAACTCTTTCTCAAGTGTCGTATCAGTGAGAAGGTCCGAGATGCAAGAAGGCAACACTTTCATCTAATCGCGATGACCGGACGAATAAGATTCAAATGGGCTTTGATGGTTTGCCATGATGCTCTTAATGGAAGAATCTACGGCGACATCGAGCAGATCCGAGCTCCTCATACTCGGCCTTGGTGACGCACATTGATTCAAAATCAGGACTCGACGCAAGAAGAGATCCCCCTCGCCAGACGCCAAGTATGGGACTGTGACAAATCACGCAACAATTTTACAAAAAACAAAAAGCAGAGCATCATTGAAACTACCAAGGAAAAATTGAATAAGGAAGTTTTACTCTTGTTGAGATGTTATCTTCACTTGATAATCATCGGGAACGAGAGGCCGGAGCTCCCTTTCTCTACAAGCGTATTCAAAGTTGAAAAATAAGAAAATGTTGATTTAATACTAAGCTTATTCTGAAATTGAGTAAATTAATAGGAAAGGAGACAAAAGCATACAGTCTCTGAGCAAATCTAGGAAATAATGTACTCCCTCCAGTTAAAATAATGCTGCGCCAAAAGGACAATCAAATCTCAGTATGAACTATTAAGCACTGAAAATTTACGAAAAAAAGAAAGAGATTATTAAGCAAATAGCCATTTTTTGTACGACGTTAACATCTCTAATTATGAAAGCCATTTCTTATAATTACATAATACTGTGATTTTACCTCATGCCTTTAATACTTTATGAGCTAATGGCTAATTTCTTAATTTTTGAAAATGTTGGTCATTTCTTTGAAATATATTTGAAGACTAAAAAATGGCCAAATACCAAATAGACAAAAAAAAAAAAAAAATGAAGCTAAGTATTGAATAATGTGTAAGAAGGCGACCTTTCGTAGAGCACCGGGTGAAGAAGAGGGTGGCACGAATTCACAGCTCGAACTATGCACTCTGCAAGCCCAGCTTGATTCATTCCTGCCAGAAGAGATTCAACATGACTTGTTACTAATAAGCAGAAAGCGCTACCAGCAAAAAAAAAAAAGAAGCAGAAAGTGCTAAAAAATTGTCATATATTTTCATACAGATTAAAGCTCATAGACTGACCTAAATCAGCAGGATGAAATATCATTTCCGGGACGAGGAATCGCTCGTTAGTCAAGTCAAACTCCTACTCGAATCATTCAAAAACATCACAAAAAATAACTCCAAAATAGAAAACTTTGTTCAAAGGGAATAGACGGTAAGTAAGCTACATTTTTAGTCAAATCAGTCTTCTTTCGATCCCCTGGCTTATCTGCAATTTCAGGCTGATCCAAGTCGTTATTCATCTCGAACTTCTTGGATTGATTTCCATCCGTCAAAGACAGATATCTCTGCGCTTCTTCTGGGTCCTTAACAAAACCTTTTGTGCGTGTGACACCATCAGGAAGCACATAAGTACACCTCATGAGATTGTCTCTCCCAGGTTTCCTTCACAACACATTTCACATACAGTCAAAGCCAGCAAAAATATCGATAAGAATTACTTGGGAAGAAGGAAAAAAAAAAAAAAAAAGCACCTACGTGCAAAGAAACTCAAGATATTATCTTTCCCAATTTTCCTTCAGAATCCATTTCAGATACATCCATGACCGGCTAAGGTCAGTTTAATTACCTCAACACGGTTTCTTTTCCATGTTTCACAAAAACCCATTTCATCAACAGTCAAAAGCAACTAAATTCATCTGAATCACCAGTTAAAAGGAAACACATTCGTCCATAGATCCCCAAGATGCAATCTTTCCCCCGTTTCCCTCTAAACCCAGTTCAAATTTCCTAAAGGCCAACTAAATTAAAATCCAAAATGTGTGCCTAGATCACAGAAACACAGACATAACATCACACCTAGCATTCTCCAAGATCTTACCTTTCACCAGTTACCTTCAAAACCCAATTCAAATATCCCTAAAACCAAACCAAATCAATTAGAACCACTAGGAAAACATATCACATACGTTTACCACAAGACTACATTTCTTCAAAACCCATCTCAATTCTCCAAAACAAAACAAAAAAAAACCCACTCACACATACACATATTCAGATCATACCTAGCAATTTCGCTTACACCCCATTTCAAACATCCCCAAAACCAACCAAATCCAAATCCACTATTACTATTGAAATAAAAGACCACAAGAGTCCAAGTAGAATTTCAAGATGCAAACTTTCCAGCTCCCCCTTAAAACCCATCTCCAAAAAAACCCCCAAAAGTCCAAACCCCACCAATCCAAACTCAAAACCAAAAAAAAAAAAAAAAAAAACCATCACCGATTTTCCTCACTCAAACCATTTACGTACCTAGCGATCTTGAGATCACTCTCCACATCCAGCGACACAAAGCACAACCTCTCCTTCACATCATCCATCAAAAAGGTCTCGTCCATCACATTCAGCGACCTGTACGAGACCAACTCCTTCAAGTAGTTCGTCAGAGCCTTCCCGCCGAGGTCGATCCTCTTGGCCGCGTAGTTGAGCGTGAAGTTCTGCACCACCGGCGCGGCGTGGGTGAACGAGAACCCGCAGTCCACCACGAGGCTGCACTGCGCGGCGCCGCCGCGGCGGCTGGCCTCGTAGAGGTGCGCGAGCGCGGGCGAGTCGGCGACGTAGAGGGCGGCGAAGCCGAAGTCCTCGAAGACGAGCTCGTCGACGGCGCGCTGCGCGGAGGGGAGGGCGAAGAGGGGCTCCGTGAGGAGGAGGGAGTGGCGGGAGTGGGGCCCGGAGAGGAGGGATGAGAAGAGGTGGGCCCAGATGTCGCGCTGCAGGTCGGGGTGGACCAGGTGGCCGCGGTCAATGGGGCGGCGGACGGCGGCGGAGGTCAGGTCTTCGTCGGCGGCGGCGGAGGAGGAGGAGTGGGGCCCGGTGGGGGTGGGGTTTGGGTGGAGCCATTTCTTGGAGGAGAGGGGGCGGACGAGGCAATTGGGGATGACAGCGGTGGGGTCCATCTCGCCGCCGAGGCCGGCCTTGATCACGCCGCCGCCGTTGTCCAGCACCACCACCGTCATCGGTTGCATTGGCTCTCTCTCTCTCTCTCTTTCTCTCTCTCTCTCAATTTTGGGCCTTTTTAAGGGGGTTTTGTTTTTTTAGGGGGTTTTGTTGGGGTTTTTAGAAAATTTGATATCACGTCGGGCGGGGTCAGAATTTTTTATGAGAGGGACGTAAGTCTTTGAAAATCTCTAATTGGCCTAAATAATTTAGAGGATGACAAATGAAAAAAAACTACATATAATTTTTTATTAATTACAAAATTTATTTATAATATAATAAAAAATAAAAAATTCAGGGACAACGCCCTGTCATCGGCAACGTTGGGGGCCTTTTAGTTGGGGGGCAATTAAATTTATTATAAGAAAATAATGAGAATTTTAAAAAAATAGACACTGTTTATAAAATAATTTTAAAAAATAACAATAGTTTTAAAAAATTTAAAAATTAGTTATTTAAAAATTTTTTTGATACGTGTCAGAAATTTCTTACAACAATTTTTATGTGTAATTTTGTTATTGTCAAAAATTTTTTATATTGTGTTATGGCTAGTTTTTAAATTTTTTAAACTATGATTAATTTTTAAAAACTTACAGTTCAAAATGTCTATTTACTTAATTGACTAAAAAATAATATGGACTGTAAATTATTTAAACAATATTTCAAAACAAGTTATTTAGTATTTTTCAAATTTTCCGTTTGGTTTGCTTTGGTTTTGTTTTTATTTTTTTATTTTTAATGTCATTTTGATAGTTTAGGGGCTCTTGTCGTTTTTTTTTGTCGTTTCATAAGTTGATGTCGTTTATCAAAGTTATTGTCGTTTTTTAGAGTCAACGGTGGACTGGCTTTCATTTTCAAAATTTATAAGAAACTTGTAACTCTTTTATTATTGGCTCTTCTTCTTGTTGTTGTTGTTTTATGAGTTGATCCCGTTTTTGTCCAAGTTGTTGTCGTTTTTCATAGTCTCGGTGGGCTTTCATTTTGAGAAACTATTTCATCTCTTTCGTAGATTAATGGCTTTTAATGTTGACTGCTGCTTTGTCGGTTTTCCAATATTATTGTCGTTTTCCAATATTATTGTCGTTTTCAACGTCTTGGGGTGGCTTTCAGTTTTATTCTGGGTTTTATGTGGTTTAGTTGCTCTTGTTGTTTTGTTGTCGCTTTATATGTTGATGTGCTTTTGCGACGAGCTACTAGGGGTGGCTTTATGTTGTCGTTCTAATTTCCCTTTTGTTGTTTTTACCTTGTTATCAGTGTTGATTTTGTCGTTTTTCAAATATGCTGTCGTAACAAAATTTGGCGGTGTTTTTGCATATTGATGTCGTTTTTTCTGTTCTTGTTGTGCTTGTAGTAGCGGGGAGAGGAAGGAGATATGTAGTTTGTGTTGTTTTTGCATATTAAATATCGTTGACTATTTTCTGTCGTTTACAGTCTGTTTCTTGATTAACTTTCGATATTTATTGTCGTTTTTACGTGTTGTTGTCGTTTGTCTGTTTTATTGTCGTTTTCAATATATGTGACGTAGAGGCGGCTTCAATCCTGTCGTTTTAACCTCTTTTGTCGTTCTATCGTTGATGTTGTCGTTTTTTCATCTTTATTTGGCCTTTTCAGTTCCAGTCAGATGCTGTTACATTTTTGGTTGTCGTTTACTATTTCTTGTCGTTTTCATTGCATTGCACAATTTAGCTGTTGTTAAAATTTCATTGTCGTTTTCATTTGTTGTCTTCACTTTGAGAATCTTTATCTTTTTTCCTGGTTTAGTGCCTCTTGTTGTTGTTTTATAAGTTTAGCTTTTTCTTTGTTCGACATTATTGTCGTTTTTAACATTCAGAACTTGTTTTCCTCTATGCTTTCTGTGATCTAGTTGTTTTGTTGTCACTTTACATGTTGATGTTGTTTTTTAATGCTGTTCTTGTTCTTCTGGGGTGGCTTTTGTGCTGTCATTTTGATTTTTTTGTCGTCTCTAATATTATTTTGTCTTTTTATGTTTTTCACTGCCAATTTCAAGTTTAGGTTGTCGTCTACTATTCCTTGTCGTTTTTATGGTGTCCTTTCATCCTTGCAGAAAATTTTTGTATACTTGTTATATTTATGCTGTGTATTTTTATTTTTTCAATGTTTTTGTTATTTAGCGATTCTTGTCGTTTTATTATTGACGTTGTCGTTTCTGTATGAGATAAGAGGCGAACATTAGTTGTCGCTATTTTTCCATATTAATTAATGTCCTTTTGTTTTGTTTTGTTTTTTTTACTTGGTGTTATTATTTATATCTTCTGTCGTCTTTCATATTTGGTGTCGTTTGCAATCTATTGTCGTTTTACGTCTTAATGTCTACTATCGATTTTATTGTTGTTTTCAACATATGTAGCCCGAGGGTGCCTTTAAGCCTGTCGTTTAACCATTTCTTGTCGTTTTAGTATTGACGCTGTCGTTTTCATTTTTATTTTGGCTTGTCAGCTCCAGTCAGATGTTTTTATATATTTCTTTGTCGTTTCCATTGTATTGCACATTTTTTATGTCGTTAAATTTTCATTGTCGTTTTCCCCATGTAAAGAACGCTGCTAAGAACAAAAGTTGTACAATGTACAAGTTTTAAAAAGAGAAAAAACCATCAGTATAAGTTTTCAATAGAACAAAATGAGCTTTATTGTCTTTTCACATTTCCATGAAATTATTTACAAATGACAAAGGGGAAGTAATGCATAATTAAAAAAAAAAACCCCCAACTATCTGTTATAACCTCTCTCTCAAAACCCTCTTTCTATGCATTTTCCTCGCTCCAAACCTCCAAAAAGATGCCAAAATTAAGCACCAAAACTCAAATGGCCAAAACCAAAACCTCATTAGGCATCACAATCTACAAATCTCAAATATATATACATCATGTGATGTGAAATGTGTATAATTATCACTAATATGGTGGATAGTAATGGTACCATCCACCTTGACCTTGGCCTTGACCTTGACTTTGCATCCCATAAGGCATTGTTTGGTGAGGATTGGGACCATAATAGCCATACCCAACAGAGGCTACTTGCCCTTGCATCACATACTGCTCCCACACACGCTGCTCCTCCGCCGGCAGCTGCTGCCTCCTCTCCATCTCCGCCATCTGGACGTACGCCGGGGCCGGCACGGCCGCCGAGGCCGCGAACGGGTCCTCATTCCCCGCCGCCCCCCGCATCGTCCCGTCCGGAGCCGCCGGCAGCGCCGCGCTGCTCGCGCTCCACCCGCCCGCCTGCGCCGCGCGCGCGTGCTGCCTCACCGCCCCGTGATCGTACATCCCGCTTAGCAGCAAGGGGTCGAGCCCGCCGCCCAATTCCGCCTTCTGCTTCGACAGGCTCGCGGCGGATTCGACCAGCGCGAGCTCCCAGTCCGCATTGCCGCTCTCGGCCGCCGGGTTCTGCCGTGCCGAGGTCATCTCCGGCTCTCCGCTGTCCTCCTCAAACGCCTCCCACGAACCGTTTGTAGCAGTGGCAGCTGTACTAATTCCAGGTCCAGAGAAGAGATCCAAAGCCAATTCATTGCCTTGCTCATCGGCTGAAACTCCATTGTCCCTCAAATCCACCAAGTCCTCACTCACCTTCTGAATTTTCCATGGCTTGTTAGCCTCCGCTTGACGCGGCATCGGAGTGAAATTCTCTGGCGGAGACAGAGCCTTCTCTTCCCCGTTTCTCTCGCCACTTCTCGGCCCATTGGCCATTTCCTTCAAGAATCCCTCAAGCGTCCCAAGAACCTCATCGCTCACTCCCATTGGCGCCTCGGGGAAATCCGACGGCCTCGCAATCCCCGCATTCTTGCACCATCCGTAGAACCCGGCGAGCTCATCGGCCATCCTCTTCGCGCCAATACAGACACTGAAAGCATTGACACAATCACCATATCCCATCTCCCTGAACCTCTCCGGCAGCACCTTCACCGCCTCGCAAACGTCCCCGTAAGTCCCGAAACTGTCTTTGACGATAAGGCGAAGCGCGGCCGCCACGAGGCGGCTGCTCTTCGCCTCCCCCGCCGGCCGGAATGCAAGAATCCGATCAAGAATTCGGAGCAGCTTTCCCAGCTTCTCCACCACCAACTCAGGCCTCATTTCCCTCATCGGCGTTCCATCGCCACTCTCCTCGCCGGCGTTCCGATCCTTGGCCCTCTTCTCGTCGACCAAGCTCTCGACCTTCGAGTCGAGATACAACGCGTAAAGCCTGACGAAGCTCGAGTGGTCCCACGAGCCCGAATGCGCTTCGTCCATGAAACCCGCCATGTCCAGGAGCCTAACCCCTCCTCGTACTCGTCCTCTTACTCTCTCGGCGACCAGAACCTCCTCCTTGAACGACTCGGGCCCCTCGGCCGAGACCCTGTGGACCAGAGCCAGGCACTTCAGCGCGACGATCCAGTCGCGCGTCTTGCCCAGCCGCCTCGCCACGGCGGCGGCGAGGGCGCGAGCGTAGCCGCGCGACGAGAGCGTCAAGCGGACGATCTCGCGCAAGTGCTCCTCTCCGGCGGGGTCTTCGTCGTGCGACGTGGCCTTCACGACGAGGACCTCGAGCTCCGGCGACAGGTTTCCGGCGACCTTCGCGATGCTGATGCTCGCCTGGTCCTTCACCGCGCCGATCGCTCTGCGAATCGTGCTCGGTGCCATCAAAGAGGTCCTAAGATCGAATCTTTCCAATCCTTCTCCTCAGAGTCCTGGGGTTTGTGAAACTGATAAATCCTCTGAGTCTCTGGTTTTGCCTTGGACTCGGGTTCTTGATGACCCGATTGAGGAAATTGGTGATCGAAGACGAAGTCCGTACGATCGGAGAGAGAGAGAGAAGGTCTTGGGGTTTGACTTGAGAGTGTTTTTTGAAGAACAGAGGATTCAAAGCGCCGAGCTTTTTATAGAGAGAGAGAAAGCGCGTAATTGACGCTCAAGTCAAGTTTCTTTCTTTCTTTCTTTCTTTTTTTTTTATTTGTCTTATTTATTATTATTATTATTTTGATTTGATTGTGATTAATGTTTAATGACTTTATTATCCACTAATACTTTATAGTGAAAGTGAAACCACTGTCGTTTGGTTAACGAATTAGAGGTGTTTAGGGTTTGGCGTTTTAATGGTTGACCGTTGGTTCTTTACTGACATTATTATGTAATAAACTAAAGGAAACTAATCTCACTTCCAGAAGTTTAACGAAAAAAAAAAAATCTCCTTTTTTGTTTTGTTTTGTTTTTGTCATTGTCGATTCATAGTGTCATTGGCTACGTCTTGTTGATATACTTATTATTTAAAATCTAGACATTTTTCGTCTAAATTGATTTAATTTACTTGCTTCTAATTCTAAATTGATATGAGGCATTTGTTGGAATGCAAAGCTGTGTTGTAGTTAGTTCTTAGGATAGGAAGTTTTGTCAAAGAAATATATTCACATTCTTTCACTGTTTTATAGGGGAATGAAATATTGTTTCTTTATTAGCTTCACAGGGGTGACCCGTTTCTTGGAGGAGAGAGGGCGGACGAGGCAGTTCGGGATGATGGCGGTGGGATCCATCTCGCCACCGAAAACCGGCCTTGACGACGCCGCCGCCGTTTGTGCAAAACCACCACCGTCATCGGTTGCATTGCTTCTCTCTCCCTCTAAATTTTGGGCCTTATATCTAGGGAGTTTGGTTTTGGAA
Source organism: Boehmeria nivea var. tenacissima (assembly GCA_018132145.1). Taxonomy (NCBI): domain Eukaryota; kingdom Viridiplantae; phylum Streptophyta; class Magnoliopsida; order Rosales; family Urticaceae; genus Boehmeria; species Boehmeria nivea. The sequence continues at coordinate 10,080,087 of CM030885.1, read as the reverse complement.
AATTTTGAAAAATGTAACTTATTTTAAAAAAATATCACTTCAAAATAAGATTTGTATTCTATATTATATTTTAACAAATTTGATCGAATTAGTTTTTTTTAACAAATGGAGAGGCGACGATAACATAGTAATTTTCTGATAAAAAAGTAAAGTAATATTACGTGTAGCAGTAGTATAGATTATAACTTAAATGTTAATTCGGTTTTGTTTTATTTTGTTTGATTTTATTTTAATGTTTTTTTAGAGTTTTGGGGCTCGTCGTTTTTCTTTGTCGTTTCATAAGTTGATGTCGTTTTTCCAAGTTAATTATCGTTTTCAGAGTCTCGGTGGGCTTTTACTTTTTGTAACTATTTCATCTCTTTCGTTGTCTAATGCTCTTGTTGACTGTTGCTTTGTTGTTGCTATATAAGTTGATGTCGCTTTTTCAATATTATTGTCGTTTTCAACGTCTTGGGTGGGGTGGGGTGGCTTTTATTATTATTTTTTTTTAATTTTTATTTTCTCTGTTTTTTGCGGTTTTTAGTTGCTCTTGTTGTTTTGTTGTCGCCTTGTATGTTGATGTGCTTTTTCGACGCTGTTGTCGTTTACAACTACTGGGGGGTGGCTTTGTGTTGTCGTTCTGATTTCCCTTTTTGTTGTTTTTCTTTTTATCAGTGTTGATTTTGTCGCTTTTTAGATATGAGAATCTATGGCGGTGTTTTTGCATGTTGATGTCGTTTTATTTGTTCTTGTTGTGCTTATAGAATAGGGGAGAGGAAGATTATATGTAGTTTTTGCTGTTTTTGCATATTAATGTCGTTCACTATTTTCTGTCGTTTATCGGCTGTTTATTGTCGTTTTTATCTGTTGCAGTCTTTTGTCTGTTTTATTGTCGTTTTCAACATCTGTAACCTAGAGGTGGCTTCAATCCTGTCGTTTTAACCTCTTCTGTCGTTCTATTGTTGATGTTGTCGTTTTTCATCTTTATTTTGCCTTTTCAGTTCGAGTCAGATGTTGTCACATTTTTTTCGTTGTCGTTTACTATTTCTTGTCGTTTTCATTGTATTGCACTATTTTGCTGTTGTTAAAATTTCATTGTCGTTTTCATTTGTTGTCTTCACTTCGAGAACCTTTATTTATTTATTTTTGGTTTAGTGACTCTTGTTGTTTTGTTGGTGTTTCATAAGTTTAGTTTTTTCTTTGTTCGACATAATTGTCGTAATTAATATTCAGAACTTGTTTTCTTTTATGCTTTACGAGCTTAAGAATCCACGCGTTGAAGCGGGCTTTTCTTACTAATAAAATATTAAAATTTAATATATTTATTACAATTATGCACACACGGCTTGTTTATTAATCGTGCTTGAAAGAAAGATTTAAACACGCCCCAATTAAATATCGTGTCAATCGTATCATCCAGTGACGACTTATTTATAAGTTGTGTCTAATTGAGTTTAAATAGTTATGTTATTGTCATGCTTATTGGCCCTATTAACTCTATTTTGGTTGAAATCAATAAATTTTAATTTGATTTTGTAAATCTAAAATTAAAAAAAAATTGAATAAATGGTTAATCTTGATAATGTATATAATTAGGACGGTATTATTATGTCATGTGGATGAAAATGATTAGATCATAAATAAATAAATTTTAAATACATGTTAATGAGTGTTAAACATGTATACTTATTTATAATCAATTTAATAATCGAGTCTTAGTGAGTGTTATTGTGTTATCGTGTTCGTGCCATGTTTACTCATTATTTAATCGTGTTAATCGTGTTCGACCCGATAAGAATCAAACCCATTAAAAGGAAGACCTATAGCTGCTAACTTCGTATCATGGTCTAGACCCAAATTATCAACCATTATTTCAATAATATTCAAGTTTATGTTTTCATAATTTAAAATTTTAATATCTTATGTCATAGATTTATATTTCTATTTTCTCTTCAATATTTTTTTTTGAAAGTTAAATAATATGTTTTTTTTAAGTTAAATCATATGGAACTTTATTTTATCATTTTTACTCATTTGACTATTAAAAAATTATATATAAAAAGTGAATTTTTAAACATATGAAAAATGAAAAATATTAAAAGTAGAATTTTTATAATTATTTTTTTTTTTTGCCCTATTAAGTTTTCATATTCATACATTTTGATAGGCAAAATACGAGGCAAGTGCACGTGCCGACAAGTAGTAAAGTGGACAAAGAGTCCGTGTATCGATCCCACGAGGACTGTTGTTGATTACCGAATTAATAAATCACAATCACTATTTGAAAGAATGATAATTTGGAATATTGCAAGAAAAATAACAAAATTGCAGAAAATAAATGAAATATAATTCAATACTAAAAACGTCTAAGGCATACAATTTCACCTAATCATATCATGATCGTTGCTAATCCTATTCAATCGATATTTCTTTGCCTTTGAAGATGACAATTCACGAAATCGATCATCTATTTCTCTCGAACATAAACGATCCTAGATTTTATAATTTAATCTCGTCTCTCGATTCTCCAATTTAAATTATAAAACCCGCATTAATTCTGAGAATTCGTATGTCACACAATCCTGATTACTATCTCTAGCCAATCTATATAATTGTGTTATTTAATCACTCAATCCTAGTTTCAATCTCATCTCTTGAATTTTGAATGAAATACACAATATCAATCACAAGTTGCGCATGCTTATGATGGCATTAAGAACATGAATAAATAATCAACAAATTATGCAGAGAAACATCGATTGCATTAAAGGCAAAAGCAAACAATTCAATCCATGATTGGTTATATTGTAGCCCTAAACAAAATAACTTAGTTCATAATGGAATTGAAATAAACAACCATAATTAATCTGTTCATAATGAAAGCAAGAGAAAAAAATTAGATCAAACGATGTTGACGACGTCGAACGAGTCCGTTTCGGGCACGCGATCCTTCGCCGTCTTCGCCGAATCTTCAATCTTCATCTTTTTCTCTCAAAAATCTCAGAGAGTTGGTGTATGGTCGGGTCTGTGGTGTTTTGGGGGTGATTTGACTTTTATATGATGTGGTTTAGGTCACAAAATAGCAAAAACGCGCGTCTCGGATCGGGCTGTAGCGACACGGGCGCCGCGGCGCTGAATTTTGAGCGCCGCGGTGCTGGGATATCCAGCACAAGCCCAGAAATCTGGGCAAAACGCAGCAAAATCTGGGCAGACTAGAGCCGCGGCGCTATAGCGTATCCGGGCGCGCACTAATTTTCAAAACTGCATATCTCTCTCATTTCTTGTCCAAATCGCGTATGTAATATGCCGTTGGAAAGTTCTTTCGATGAACTTTAACTTGGTATGCAATTTTCTTCAATAAACCTTCAGAAATCTTCACGAAAATCTGCCTCAAAGACGCATGTGTATTTGTCTTAGCTTGAATTGCTCCAACTTTGCTTGTTTTCACCCCATTCCAATTTTACCTTATTTTTCACTTGAAATAGAACACATCTTATTAATTATTATGACTAGAAATTAATGTGTGAATTATTAAAATATTTTATTTACTAATTTTATAAAATGAAATAAAAATGAACAATTTACACTAAATGTATTTACTAAACAATTCTAACCTATTAATTGAAAATGCAATCAAATTGGACTCAAATATATACGAAATGAACCTAAAAAATGATGGAATTATGCAATAAATGCGGAATGCATTATATTTACATATAATTTTATTTTAAGTTTTATTTTTATCCTATTAAAATTTTTAAGTTTCATAAATTATAAAATTTTCCTTTTGATAATAAATATATTAGTGACAAATTATTTAAAATTTAAAAGAAATACTCATAATCCACACACACACACATATATATATATATATATATATATTTCCTATTTATGCATGTAATAACTTCCAAGAGTTAATAGGTAAACGCATTTTGTTTCTATAAATAAGTTAAACACAACCATGTAAGTTGGGAGGATTCTTGGATGCTTTTTTTTTTTTGTAAGGAGAAAAAAAAAATTAAATTATTAGATTTACGGTTTTAGTGATCTCATATCTTAAAAAAACAAATCTAACCATTAAAAAAAATTCTTATTAAAAAAAAGGAGAATATATATTTATATATATATTATGAGAAACGTGCATACATTGAGAAAAAAGCATAATTGACACAAAAAGCATGATTATTATAAATGAATAAAAGAAATCCAAAACGACGCAGGTCCCACATCGTAATAGGATAAGAAAGAGAAGGCGTGCAATAAAAACAAAGAAAACCCTCATAACTTATCTATGTTCTCTTATTTAACATGACCAATTGAGTAATTACATAAGTTATTGTAAAGTCTACAGTAAGACCTTTCTTTTTAGTTATATAACAATAATGATGTATTAGAAAATTTAACTATTATGTATTGATGGCAGACCTGAACACATATAATTGCAAAATGAAATCAAAAGTTTTATATATGCGACCTAAATTTCTTTGATGCTTTACCATTCTTACTCCCTAAATTTTCCTAAATTTGTTTTTCGCACTTTATTATGCCTTCTGTCTAAATTCCTTATTTGTTTCATTAGAATGCCTAGTGCATTCATTTTTGTTTTATATTTCTTGGATATAAACCACAAAAATGAATAAATAGATAATCAAATTTATTAATAGTCTCGATTAAACAGGGATAAATAAAGTCATTCAAAATGAATTTAAAAAAAAAACACTCAATTTCCTCCCTGCAATCAAAGAGCTAGCAACAAATATAAATTAAATAATTATGATGATGATAAAGGAAATCAAAAGAATACCAAATATTTAATACCCTTTTTTCAAGCATTCAAACTATGTAGAATAAAAGAAAATTTGGCTCATATTGTTATCAGTATTATCATTAATATGTAATAGTATGATATGTCATAAATTATATTTAAGTAAAAACATGCATGAAATGAAATAATATTAGAAACTTGTTCTCATTCGGCAGACAAATATTTTCATAATTAAAAATTGAGTAATTGGCACATGTGGCCCCTGAAGTTGTAGGGTTGCGACACTTTGGCATTTCATCTTTTTTTTTTTTGACATTAACCCCCTTAAATTTAAAAATCGTTCACTTTGTCTCAAATTGAAAACGCCCGTCTAATTTCAAACGGAATTTCGCACGTTTTTCTCACATATGCTTCTATTTAAGGGCATTTTTGTCATTTAATAACAAAAAATAAAAACATAAAAAAATACATGAGTCATATCTTCTTCTTACTCCACCATGAACAACAAATGAAAACTATACATTTCCAAAAGAGAAAAAAAAATTACCTTCATATCCTCAAAACCCAACAAAAAAAAGAAAAAAAGACAAGGTGCCAAAGTGTTGCAGCCCGACAAGTTTAGGGGTCACATGTCCCAATTACTTTTAAAAATTTATGCAGTCACTCAAACATCAATCACAACAAAATCTACGCTATTAATGTATTTAAATACTGACAAGTTAAATTTTGAGCAAGAACTACCAAGTGAATCATATGTAACTTATGAAGCAATTCAAATTTTTACTAGAAGGTAAGATAAAACTTCGAAATTAATAACAACACAGAAGTTGAAGGTGATTCATGACAATATTTAAAAAGATATGCATTTTGCTCAGTAACTAAAAGTCTTGTTCATCATTGCGAAATTATATAAGGGATAAAAAAAATAGGGTACAGACGGGAAGACGGGATGGGAAGTATCAGCAATAGGTTTAAATTTCCTTGAAAGAAGACGAAATCAGGCCAAAGAGGAACCAAAAAAAAAATGACATGACAAATGCATTAAAATAACATCATAAGCTATTATATGATTAATGGTATCATATTAATAACAGCAAACAATTCATTTCATTTAATGTTGTCATTTTGTATTTTGAGAAACTTGAAAGTATAATATATCAGAGTAACAAGTGAATAACAATCATACATATAAAGAATATAAAGAATGAAATTCCAACCATCAACAACAAAACATATAATATCATACACGATAAATACATAGAACAACAAAAACTGATAGCCATGTAATTCACAATTAAAAAGTAAACAAAACATAATAAGCATACCTCAGCCAAACAGAAAAAATTCAGAGTAGTAAACAGCAAATTCAGAGTAGTAAGCAGCAAGTTATTTAAGTAATGGATTACGAAATATGACAGGCCAATGAAGCAATAGAAGAGTATGGTTATAAACAGAGATTAGGAGAGTGGGGAAAAATGTGCAAAATATAAGGGAGAAGAAGTCATATAGCATAATATTTTTTTAATTATGCAATTTAGATATTATAAGTATTAATATGTATGGTGTACGGTTTTCAGAATATAAAAATTAATATTTTTTTAATCAAAAGAGGAAGATATTTTTTTACAAAATCGAGGTGCATTCATAAAGCTCAGAACATGATTTGGGTTATCTACATAAACGGCCCCCAATGTTGTGCTATTGTTGCAGTTTGCACCTTAATGTTTAAAAACTATCATTCTTGCCCCCTAAAGTATTAAAAACTTATAGATATGCCCCATATGTCACAATCTGTAAAAAAATAGATTAAATTAATAGCATAACATTATTCTGTTAGCACCTGTACAATTTTTAAAGATCAACTGCCTTCAAATTAAGAAAATTATAGTAATTAATTCTATATTTATTTTCACAAACACCCCCTTATGTCGCCTTTTCTTCTCAAAATGCACCTCGATCTTTTAAAATTTTGTATTCATACCCTTAAAAAATTGTACAGGCACCAACAGATTAATATTACGTAATTAATTTAACCCATTTTTGTTACAGATTATGACAGATGGGGCATATCTATAAGTTTTTAATACTTTAGGGGGCAAAAATGACAGTTTTTAAACATTAGGGTGCAAACTGCAACAATAGCACAACATTGGGGGGCATTTGTATAGATAATCCTTTTACAAATGTCATTTTTTGCTAATGTCAAAAGAGGAAGATATTTTTTACTAATAAATATCATTTTACAAATATCACAACAAAATAATTTTATTTTTTTAGAAATAAATTCCTATTTAGATAGCCACGATTTTTCCCAAACTATTTTAATTAAAAAAAATGTAATGGACAACAGCAATAATTATGAAAGAATAATCAACATCAAAAATAGAAAACACTGGCATAAACAATACAAATACATAGGGGTCGTTTGGCAAACGAGTTCAAATTGCGGCAATTTGAATTTTTTTTATTTGAATTATAAAATTTGAATTGGGTAATTTGAACGAAAATTTAAATTATTGTTTGGCTCAAATAATCTTAATTGAAAATATTATTTGGATTGTTGTTTGAGTAGATGTGAAATGTGTGATTTGAGTTATAAAAAGAGTGGTTGAAATGTCAAACAAAAAAATACTATTCAAAATATATTCAAACTGTTAAAATTTGAGGGGGGGGGGGGGGGGGGGGGGGGGGGGGGGGGGGGAGAATTTGATTTTGAAGAGTTTGAATGACTTTTTTCTATTTGAATTTAATAAATAAAAGAAAAAATTACCAAACGACAATTTAAATTGACAAATTCGTTTGAATGACTCAAGATGGGTTCAAACCCATTTGCCAAATAAGGCCATAATAACATAAATACCAATGTAAAAATCATTCAAAAATGTCGTATTTACCTGCTATTGTCGTGTCAAATTTGTATCGTATCTCGTGCATAAATTCAATAATTACCGGCCCTAGTATTGTTGAGTAGTTTTTGAATAATCAATTTCTCTTGCAGAGAACTTCAAAAGCTCACTCTAATTTCTTTAGCCATGACTTTAAATTGACATTGAGTCACCATTTTTGCTGCGTCTTCTAAAATGTTTGGACTATAATAAATTAATTTAGAATCTCAATTATCACCAATATTGTCATACTATACCATTTTTCAAATTTTCCGTTCTTTTTTTTTTTTTTCCCTAATCGCATAGTATTAAAAAGTAAAGATTGCAGATTGTTACTGAGTTATTGTAAAACACAAAACCAAACGAAAAAAAAAAAAAAAAAATTAACATCGAAATCGCAAAAGAGAGACAAGTTAATTCACAAAGCAAGTCCACTTTATTAGCATTACACATCACAAACTAAAAGACCAAAAGATTTTTAGTTCGTACAAACACCAAACTGAAAGCAGAGAATTTGAGCGCACACAACTATGACTCATACATATTAATGTCTCGTGCCTTGCTTGAGCATTGTCCATTTGTCCTCATTAGGCTCATTATTAGCAATGCATTATTCTAAACAAAAGTAAAGATATAAACAAGATCAAATCCATAAAAGCATCAATCTTTGAATAGCTAAATACCACACTCAATAACATAATGGCTCAAGTACAATAATCTGATAAATCTTCTGTGCTATCCCAGCAATGCCCTCGAGCTCCACTGCCACAATTCCTATTACAAGTTATAAAGGTTTGAGAATAAAAATGTAAGAAAGAAATAGAGAAAAACAGGAGTTAATACACTCTAAACAAATCTTTTTTTAGTTGAAAGTATAGTTTGTAATGTATGAAGTTTGTTTGTATTTTTTTTTTTTAGTTTTTAGTTTTTGTTTTTATTTTTGTTTTTGTTTTTTTTTTTTTATATAATATAATATGATGGTTTGAATATTGTCGAACAATATACTATGTTCTCTAATACAACGATATTGACTTACATACTGGTTTAAATATCACCAAAGTATATTGTGGACTCACTATGGATAAGTACATGTATGTATAATTAGTACAACGCTATATCAATTCTTAAAATTTGCATTATAAGTTAATTAATTCATAAATAAGGCAAGCTAGAAAAAAAAAAAACCAATTCTGCAGTAAATAAAAATAATCTGACATTATTTTTTAAAGAGTAAATATCCAAATGACACGTGTTGATATCAATTTTGCTTTTGATTATTTTGAAAAATGCCTAACCTTTATAAAAATGCCTTTGTTTCTTATGTCGGTGTTAGTCGGTTCGCTTGTTCTTCTAGACGTTGCACGAGCTCTGAGCTTCCCAACTTATATGAATCGTAGCTTAGTCCTCTCCCTGTGTATATGTTGAATTGGACTGAAGGTATATGTTGAATTTTCCAATGATCAGTGCCTCCATTTGGTTGCAGAGCAATCACAAATTCCCATGGCATATCAGTAATACGGAGAGATTTGAGATTCTGAAGGTGTTGGATATTGGAAGGCATCTCCATCATCAGCGGCGAAGGCCCAATAGTCAATTTCTCAAGAAGAGGCAACGCTCCTCTGTCTATCTTCAACACTTTTAATCCTTCCAACTTTCTTAATTGAAGATGCTTGAGTTTTTGGAAACTGCCTTCCTCGAAATGCAGTTCCTCTCCATCATATGCCTGGTACAAGCCAAGGAATGCTATGTTGGGTAAACCTTTGAGGTGTTTTAGCGGCTCGTCGATCAACCTTGAGAAATTTAACTCCAAGCACTGTAGGTTTTGAAGCTTTGAAATCCAACTCGGTATCTGTCGCAATCGACAATTCAAACTGAGACTACGTAAAAGCGTCGGAGGAGATGAAATATTGCAATCCAAATCTAAAACTTCGTCCTCATTGATTGCGGTTAAATATAACTGATCAAGATGGTTCATATTTTCAATAGAGTTTCCTAGAGCTTTCACCATCTCTGCTGTCACTTTTGATATTTTTAGGCATCTTAGCTTCCTCAGCTTACGCAGTTCTTTCACAAAACCCACTCCACTAGAGTATGCCTCCACGAATGTGAGTGTTTCTAAATCCTCCAACCTTTCGATCCCTTCATGCATCCTCACACCACAATAAGAATTCATGGTAAACTCATTTCCATTGTCAACTGAAAAAGCAATAAGGTGGCGCAAGTTCCTTAATTTATTGATCTCAATTGGTAGCTCCCGCACTAAGGTATGCCTAACATCCAATGTTTGTAGGTTGTGTAGCTTACCAATTGACTTTGGAAGCATTTCCACATTTGTCCCATTCAAATCCAAGTACTTCAAGTTGAATAAACTCCCTACTTCTTTTGGGAGTTCATGAAGTGGCACATTTCTAAAATCCAACACCTTCAAAAGCTTAAACTTTTCAAACAGACGGATTAAATGAGAGTTCGTCAACTCATCGACGCCAAAAAGAAAAATGGAGCGAATTTTGGAATCTCTAATAGTGTTAAGAGCATTCTTGATGTTACCATAATTTGATAGGCGTCGACTACTTCCGTTGAGCCCAAAATTATTTTCATTAAATACATGACAAAAGCAGCAATCATCAATTCTTGTACGAATTAACTCATGGAACAAATCATGCACTTTGCACCATTTATCATATCCAAACCTTACTTTGTATGAAACTAGGTTTCTATTGACGAGCTCATTTAAGTATTCCTCAGCGGATTGTTCCAACGAAATGTAGTCCCTTCTTGATTTAATAAAACCTTCTGCTATCCAAAGTTTATACAATCTTTTAGCATGGATTGGATAATCTTCTGGAAAGATGCCAAAGTACAAGAAGCATAATTTGAGGTGGTAAGGCAAATCATGATAACTGAGCAGAAGAACCTTTGAAACGTTGGAAAGTTGAGAGTTTCCTTCGAACTCACGGCTGAGACTATCAAGTACTTTTTGCCATTCTACTTGAGACTTCTCCTTTTTTGACAATAAACCAGCAACAACAACAATAGCAAGTGGCAAACCTTGGCATTTAATTAAAATTTCACGAGACAATTGCTCCAATTCTGGAGGACAATATCCCTTGATCTCAGAACAACTAAATGCTTTTTTGCAAAACAGCTCCCAAGCTTGTTGGTGTGACCAAGTTTTTAGCTGTTGGGCAACATCTTCCGAAGATTCCTTAAAAGATTCTACAACTGAAGCATTACGAGTTGTGAGAACTATCCTACTTCCATTATCATTATTAGGCAAAGCATGTTTGATGACACCCCAAAAATCAGTTTGCCATACATCATCGAAAACAACCATGTACCTTTTTGTCATCAGAGAATCCCTCAACACTCTGATTAGTGCTTCAATGGTGACAGTTTCTCCACCAGCTGGTTGTTGTGTTGTTGGGCAGATCTCATTTTTCAAGTTCTTGAGAATTGTCTCCTTATTGCATGACTGAGACACAGTGATCCAAGCATGACAATCAAAGTGCCCTTTCGCCTTCACATCCTTGTAGACTTTGTTTGCAAGAGTGGTCTTCCCAATTCCTCCTTCTCCCACAAGTGAAATCACCGAACGCTCGGAGGAGCCTTCAACCAAACTTGTAACCAACTCCTTCGACATGGAATCGATTCCCACAAGCTCATCATCTTCAACGAAAAGCGAACCTATTCGAGGGTCCACAGCTGCTGCACTGCTACTCGAACCACCAGCTTGCTCAAAGGGTCTCAACCCGTAAGTCTGGCCTCTCTCCTTGATCTCGCGCAACGACGCTTTAATATCTCCAATCTCAGAAGCTATGCCGTGACGCGAGCTCAAGGATTTGACGCAGCGACCAGCTTTGCGTAAAGATCCGACGAACCCGCCTTGGTGACGATGTTGTTGGACGTGGTAAAGGTACTCGTCGACGACATCTTCGATCCGCTCCGCTTCCTCTCGGAGTTGCTTCAGCCATACTTTGGAAGCATCGTTCAATTCTCCTCGACCCAACTTGGCTTCGGCGTCTCGGAGAAAAGGCTCGATGATCTCCAATTCCTTTTGAAGGCTCTTGACATCTCTGTGGACTCCTTTGAGTGACTTTGCTTCTTCAACAATCAGATCAAGCAGCTTCTCAATGACAGGACTCAGGAAAGTCTCTGCCATTTACTCTCAAGTTTGAGACCGATCAAACCTAAGCAATTGGATTATCTATCAATGAGCTTCTATTGAGAAAGCTGTCATGTTAATCTATATATTGATGGCACTAATTGGTTGATATTTTCTATCCATCAAATGAGTGGTTCACAAAGAGACCGGATTGCAAAGCGCGTCTAATAGGTGTCTAATAGTCAAGCCTTACTTTGTTCACTTTTCTTTTCTAGCTTTAAAACTTCTAATTTTGGACTACATACGTAGACTTTTATTAAAGATTAGGAATTCGAGGAAGAAAGCTGCGGTTATTTTGTTTTCTTTTTTACCCCAAATGGCAATAAAGACACCACATAGTAAAAGAGACGATACATAACATACGAAAGAAGGAAATAGTTACCCCACTGGACGGTCTGGACCCCATTTGCTGTCAATAATAGTGACAATTCCATGTGTTATTCGACAACCCCATGTGATATCCGGCAGTAACTTTTATTACTCCGTACACTCATTTTTATTTATTTATTTTTATCTAAGAATGGTTTAAAAATAGTTTGAAAAATGATTAAAATGATTTGATTTTATGAATTTCGATATAATATAAATTATTGAAATTTAATGATATTTTATAAGGATTTAGAAAGTTAAAAAAAATAGTTAGAAAAAAATAAAATGAAATATAATGGTTTGGAGGATTAAAAAAATTTTAAAAAATGAAATGAAATGGAATGATTTGAATGAGGAGGCCAAACGAGGGGTTTTGTGACTTGTTTTGTGGAGAGCAAGCAACAAATATTGGACTGGGTATTTAATTAGCCCAAGATAGAAACCCATTATGAAATTGAGGAACTGGACTTCGATTATATAACTCTTCGTAACTTTTCGAGAAAAAGGGGAACTTGCGTGTGAGATAGGATTTTGAAAATCAAAGTACAGTCTTTTTATCCTCAAATTCTTTTTGAGTTAATAGCGTTGGACTGGGTATTTAATTAGCCCAAGATAGAAACCCATTATGAAATTGAGGAACTTGACTTCGATTATATAACTCTTCGTAACTTTTCGAGAAAAAGGGGAACTTACGTGTGAGATAGGATTTTGAAAATCAAAGTACAGTCTTTTTATCCTCAAATTCTTTTTGAGTTAATAGCGTTATATAGCTCTTCGTAACTTTCGAGAAAAAAAAGGGGCTTATGTGTGATATAGGATTTTGAGGATCAAAGCACTGTCGTTTTATCCTCAAATTCTTTTTGAGTTAATGGCATTTTAGATAAATATAGTAAATTAATATATTAAATATAAAGAAAGTCACATATCAATCACATGTCAATTAATGAGGAAGGAAATCTGCAAAGGGAAATCCCGATCCCCAATATTCACTCAGATCAGATCAAATCATATCATGGAATAAAGCCTAAGGGAGATTTTAAGAACAATCTAATTTTTCACTCATTTAACAATCCTAAGAATAGATTTAGAGAGAGAATCTAGAGAGAAGGTATTGAGAGAATTCTGTTTCCTAAGTCAATTCTAGGATAATTTCCCAAATTCTAGGGAGTGAATCAAGTGGAGTACTTTTAACTGTTTAAGTCAGATTCTAGCACAAAAAATACTTTTAATTTATGTCTCTAATTTTATACTATAAATATAGAATAGAAATAAACATAGCGCATTATTTGAAATAAAAATTATTAAATTGTACTTAAAATGATCTTATTTTTTAATTCTCCTTTTGCGCTTTAGGATTAATTAGGTAAATCAAAGGGAGGGCCTTTAAATTACAATCAATATTTTAAGAAAATAACCACTTTTTAAAGTGTGATTTTAAAAAATAGCCGGTGTTTTAAAAAAAATTAAAAAAAAAGTCATTTATAAATTTTATTACTTTGATAAGAAATTTATTATATTAAAATTTATATGTAATTTTATTATAATAAAAAATTTCTTATCTTGGTAATAAATTTTTTATATCTATTTTTTTTTAATTTTTTGAAATTGTTGCTATTTTTTTGAAACACAATCTCTAAAATAACTATTTAGCTTTAAAGAATTAGGAAAAATATCAATAATTAGTTAAAACAATATTATTCAATGGTAATATTTTCTTAAAATTTTGATACTTAAACTTTTTTTTAATTTCAAATCAAACTTTAAAATGACTAGTGATTATCATTTTTCTTGTCTTTTTCTCAATCTCTCATTGATGTTGCTTGATCTTGTTTTCTATTTTATTTAAGAGATAATTGAGTGAATGACCATATTCTAAATGATGTTTTAAGAAAATAGTCAACGTTTCGATTAATTAATAAATTAGTCATTTTCTTAATTGCATGTTAATGAGCATTTACCTTTATGCCGTTAATTCTCTTATATATTAGTGGCTAATGACTTAATTTTTGAAAACGTTGACCATTTTTTTAAAACGTGAACTAAAAAATAGCTAAGTACTAAATAAACCTTTTATTTTAAACAAGTTATTGTCCTGGTGTAATTTCCTTTTAGGAAGAAGGACAAATGATGACAGAATTGTCAAAATTATGATAAATTAGAAACGACACAAAATAAAATAATGCAGTAAAAAAGAAAAAGTCAAAAGGGATGAAAAACAACAGAGAAATAAAAATGACGAGAATATAACAGAACTGAACGAGGAGAAAAAAAAAAAAAGGAAAATGACAGGGGGGTATAATGGAAGTAAAAACAAACAATAGAAACAACAATATAAAGTAGACACTAGACATCAATAAGGGTAATGAACAACAGTAATATAAACGTTAACGACATATAATCCCTTGAAAGGAGAAACGGCATGAAATACAAAACGACGGTAAAATTTTAACTTTCATTTTTAAAATTTTTACTGTAATTATAATTTGGAAGGAAAATTTATAATTTTTTTCAGCAATCCCACCATTTAAATTTTTGAGTTTCAACACTTACTGAAGACTTATTTGTTTGACAGTTAAGCTCCCTTTATAAATGAAGAAACGACATGAAGTCTAAAACCAACAATAAAGAGAAACGACAGAGAGGGTGACTAATAGCACAGAGAAACGTAATTAGTGGTATTATTAGTGAATGACTAATAAGTAATATCGATAAACAAAAGACCATGCCCTAAGAAAAAAAAAATCTTTTTGCGTGATTTCGTTAACTTTTCATTCTTATGGAACAAGAAATTGTATAAAAATTAAATATTGATACTTTCTATGACGTCAAACAAACGGTGAAGGAACAGGTACATTTTTGAAATGTTCACTGTAGCTATAGGCATGACAATAATAATAACTATATTTCTATGAGTTGTGTCTTGCGATCGTCGCACGTATCAATGTCACATTTTTCATGTCATAATAATGAAGATTTGGATCAAAGAGCAAGGCCATGACATACCAAAGATTAGTGAGTCTTGTTTATATGATCAGTGTATTCAGCGACCACCAAATGAAGACCCTACTCATCTAAAGCGACAATTGCAAGAAATTCAACATTGCATCTATGTGAAGGCACTTTTTTTTTTTTAATGCACAGATCTATTGACGTATGAAATTAGTGTCATTTTATCAGTTTTATTATCGTTTTTAGTCTATTAGTTTATTTGTTTTTTTTTTTTGGTTATTTAACCTTAGTATAAAAGGCTAGCTAGTGTATTGTTGAGTTGCTTTTAGTTTTTGATAATCAAGTTCTCTTTAAAAGATTATATAAGCTCACTCTATTTACTTTAGCCATCGATTTGGCTCATATCTTGAGTCGCCCTTTCTCTACATCATTTGGTATCAGAGCCGCAACTACGTTTCGTTGGCCGCCGCTAGCGCATATGGGGATTACTTGCTGACTATGATCAAGAGTATTATTGGGTTCGATGTAGTGTTAGATTCGATGTTTCAAGCCAAGCACACGGAAATTTCGCTAAGGATATGGTCCGACCCAGACCTCAAAAGCAGCTATTCATCAGAGTTTTTCCTCCGGAGTCGTTGACTGACGATCCTAGTGGATGATGCCATGGATTACGATGTGGGACTGCCCAACAAAGAACCAAATGGCAACAGCAAGATCAGGTTGAAAATCATGATTCCAATTATCCATGCCATTTCACATCAGATCTGCTCCATCGAAGCCTAAATCAAGTCCACTAAAGCCTCAAATTTGACTTCCTTGGCGATGGAATTCTTAGATCGACACTAGAAAGTAGAGATTTCGCTCGCGCATACAGTGATTTTTTTCGCGAAATTACCCACCAAAAACACTCCCCTCCTGAACTACAAGATTATCGCCACTCCGACCTATATTTTAGTGATATGACGTCCTTCAATAACGATCTTACACCACTGAGCAATAACCTAACCTCCTACATCTCAGGTCTACAAAATCCAGTCACCGTCGTTGCCAATTTCAATTGGAGCCCAAGCAAACAACGCGAAATACATCGCGAGTCCATCTGGAAAAGTGGTGGGGTTCAGCAACACCGTGTCGGATCGCTACGTAACTATCTTCAACAACCCATCTTTGGTCAGCACCAGTCCGCCTCGGATATACCACGATCAAGCTCCAAATCAAAATAAAAACCTCTGTGAAGAGCATATTTTTCAGTTAATTATAGCGATTTACTGCAAGTGTACGGGTCGCACAAGTAACGAAATGGACTTTAAGTTTGGATATCGTCTCCACATTGATTGTTTTGGTCGGAAATAGGAATCGAGTATTACTTCGCTCGTTCTACTTGCTATCTAGACTCACGAATGCAAAATAGTTAACCTAAACTAAAACTAACACTAATTTTAACTAGGCAATAAGTTAAATTGACAGGAAAATAATAAATAAATGTGGGTTCAAGAAATTTTGGTCCTCTCTCTCTCGTTCTACATGAATCTCCAATTTGAACAATTATAAACGTTTTGCACCCTTGCTGGTCTAGAGTTCAAATGACGTCTGTTACCCCTATCGGGCGTCAAACGAGCTCTATGATACCCATATTAACTAATATTTCTATTAAGCTAACAATTGAATCATGGCACCTCATTATAAACCGTGAGATTTTGATCTACTCCCAGACTCACAAACATCAAATTGAACATTGTCAATTATCGCTTGCATTATGACCCTCTCAGGCTCACTCAAACAAACTAATTCATCCAAATATATTGCAAACCTAACCCAATGACAATTGAATGTATTATGGTCTTTGATAAAATATTACAATGAAAATGAAAGCATTAAGTCCTAAAAATGCCCAAAAAGAGTGCTTAACAATCACAATTTAATTAAAATGGTTTATCATTAGTTCGAGGAAGAGATTACCTCATCTCTTGAACCGCAACTCAATCACAAGGATTTTACAATATTAAACACCCAAAATACAAATCCAAACACATAATTTTAATACAAACTAAATAAAAAATAGAGAGTAAGAAAATCAAACATAAATCGAAAATTAAACACAAATGAGCTCAAGAGCTCATGAAAGTGGTGGTTCCCATGCTTCCAAGCTCCATGGAAGCTTTCTCCCCAAGCTTCTTGTGTAACGACCCTACTTTTCGAGCCGTTACTTTTCTTATCTTTCTTTAATATGCTCATAAAAAAATCCTTAAATTTTTTTAAACATAAACTCTACATCTTTTAAAAGTAATATAGTAATAACCCGAAAGGAAAATTCAACAGTAATATAACTAAAAGTCTTAAATCCAAAATATTGGCCACAGGCCTAGACAAATAAAATTTAAATGCAATTCTTTAACAAGTTAAAATAAATATAAATCTCACTTCACCACCACGTGTTACCCCAACTTTATATTTTCTATTTGACAAGCCCATAGTTTCCAAATCCTTGAAACGCCTCTATAACTATCTTATCAATGACAATGAGAGTCTTCGTCCCCGTTTCGTCCAAAATGCGCGTTGCGTTTCGAAACGCATTTTTTTTTTCATTTTTTCACGAGAAATTGTAAAAATCTCGTTTCTTAATGGGCATAAACAAATTTTTTTTTTTCAAAAATTGGGCCATAACATAATTTAGTTAAAATATATGACAGAAATGCAATAAAAAAGGGGCTAAAGTGAAAAAAAAAATAAACTGAGAAGATGGGGACATCCTTGCAGGCGTGTGGCCCGCGTGGCAGGGGCTGTCCCCCCACTCCGCACGCGCTACCCCCCTCCCTTTTTTTTTTTAATGCTCTAATTCTTTTTTTTCCTTTTCCTTTTTTCTTTTTTACACTTCTAATTTTTTATAGCATTTTTATTTTTATTTCTAAATTTATATATAAAAAAAAACTTTCCACACTGAACAATTTCTAAAATTCTTTTAATAGTGTCTTATTTTTATATTTTGTTAAAAAACAATTTTATTAAGAAATTTAAATTATTTTATTTTAAAGATATAATTGATGCTAAATTAAAGATAATTTTAAAATAATTTGAATTTGAATTTAATAAATCTATAATACAACGCGTGAATTAGTTTTATTTTTTTCGTTTGTATTTGAAATTTTTTTAAAAGTGTCCGTGGATTTTTGTTGAATGATAAATTAATCGCGCAATTTTTGAAAATGACAAAAATACACTTACTTATTATAGATTTTATAAATTTTTCTAAATCTTTTAGATTTTTTTCGTTGTTCATATAGTTATTTCTTTTTAATATATAATAATTTGATATATTTTTCATTTCATTTTTATATGTTAATTTTGTTATTTTTTATAATTTAAATCTCAAAATTAAATTCTAAACAAATTTAATCGTTATAAAGTTTGAATCTTAACAAAAGAAATATATTATTATTTTCTTCTAATTTATTACTTAAAAAATTAATTTGTAAATTATTTTAATTTAAAAAAATAATTGTTGCTAAATTAAAGATAATTTTAAAATATTTTGAATTTTAGCTTAATAAATATATAATGCAACACATTATCTTTTTTATTTTTGATTTCTATAATTGGATTTAATTTTTTTCTTAATCATTTGACACCCATTATGATATAATTTTTTTAATAGAAATATTTGTGTTTTTCCCTTTGTTTTAGATTTTTAATCCTCTGATATAATTTTAAAAGTGGCCCAATTTTTTGATTAAATAATATATTAATACACTTATTTAATAGAATCTTAACATAATTATAGATTAGTTAGTTTATATTAACATTTCAATCGAAATTTTTTCTATTATAAATGAATAATTATAATAAAAAAAAATATGTGGAATGTAAAAACAATTACACAGAGCTCGCACGCGTATAGCGCGTGCCTAAAAACTAGTAACAATTACAAAGAGCAACTGCAAGTCAACGTCAGTGGAAATTCCAAATCAGATCAGCTTCAGCTCCGAAATTCAAAAATAAATATATCTTCGAAAATTAATTAAGAAATTACTTTATTTTATATTTCTCTTTTTCTATTAGTTTTCTTTTTACTAGTTACTTCAAAACACTATAAATAAAGGTGTTGTCTAGGATTTTAGGAACTTTAAGAAGAGATAATTCTTCATCTTTCTCTGGCCATTAGTTCTCATATTTTTATGAGAATATTGTTAGGCTAGAGTGAGAAGAGATTAGAGATGATCTTAATTATATAGTTTTTTTGTTTCAATTTTGATTCTAAATTTGTGCTTCAATGTTTTAATTTTTGTTGTGTTTAAGCTCTTAATTATTATTTTCATCAAGCAATTGTAGTCTATTTTTCATATAAGTTTAGTCAAGCTCTGCCTATATGCAATTTCTTAGAATTTTATTATTGATTTGTAAGTTAGTCTCTTACTGCAATATGCACAATTTGATATATTGTCGATTTTAGATAACTTATGACTGTTTGAATATTTTATTTTATATGACTAATTTTTTGGGTTGGTTACGTATATAGCCCATTTTAATACTATGTTTCAAACAAAAAACGTTTATGGTTATTAGCAAACTAGCCACCAAGAAAAAATACACTGACCAAAAAATACACCAACGAAAAGCCCTCGTCGCCGTCGCAATCAGAAGCTACATAATTGGTGACAATTTTTCCGACGTGCTTTGATTCTCCGCAAAGAGCTTGTGGATCGTTATTCTCGAGTTGAATCGGTTGAGAATTGAGCATTGAGTGTAACTTTGGTTGAGCTATAGATGTCTGTTTTGAACAGTTTTTGGTTTAGTTGAATCTATAGCGCATAGTTTTGTAGTTGTTGCTATGTATGAACTGCCTAGGAATTGAATGTCTAGGACACATAATTTGCTTAGCTTGGTCTCTGTCCGAATTATAGGCATTTTCATGTCACTGTAATTAGACATGATCACAAAACAATGTGATAGAGCTAATTACATTGGTTTGTTTTTCATTTCCTTGCTTTACATAGCTATTACAGTTGTTAAAAATTTTGAGACAATATAGCAATGAATTTTGTGACAAAACAAATTTTGAGACCGTAATCACATGTTTTGTGATTGATTTACTAAACTTTGCTTTAGACTGGTGTGCCTTGCTTGCGGCAACAATGAAAACATAGTATAATAAGCGTACATTGAATTGATATGTTAAGTGAACCTACAGTTTTGCTCGTTAGTTCGGGTTTGTCTGAATTCTTTTCAGATTTAGTGCTTTAGTTCTGTGAGATTGATTGAGTCTGAAAGTTTATGACTCAAGTCAAAAAATGTGTTCCAATTGAGTCTATAAATCATATTTAACTTAGAATTACTTCAAGTGTTTTAACTTTTTTTTTTAGTTTGTTTATCTTGATAGACTATATACTGCTTTAAATTAGTGTGTTTTTGCGTCATGTAATGTATCTGATTTGTAACTAGACTGATCTGAAAGTTTATGAATCACGACTTTGTTTGAGTTCTATTGCTAATATGTCACATATAAAGTGCATTTTATTACAAATTTTGCGACTTTGTTTTACTGTTGTTAGTCTGAAATTTTAAGATGTTACTCATAAATTTTGTGAGTAATATTAAATTTTGTTTTCATAAATTTGAAGTTGGAATGCATTTATTTACACAAATATTCATAATTTTTTATCTTTCTAAAAGTTATTACTATTTTCATAAAAAATTATACTTTCGTTTTAGTAAAGAGTGCGTTTTTTTTCTTAAATTCTTTAACTATTCTGACTGCAAGTAAGCTAGTCTAGTACAGAACAACCACGTCATCTATGCTGGTTACAAGATAAAATGAATTTTTAGTCAATTGAAGGTATAATTTTGGAATGAATTAAAAAACTAAAGGGTGTTTTTGGTATTATGATAAACTCAGGGGATATTCATGAAATATCGCAGGAACATAACAAACCTAATAGCCAATCTATAAGTGATAAAAATTGGTCATATAATTTAGGATTAGAGTCATAAAATTACGAACAGACAACTTATATACCTATTCACAAATATATGACTGCCTATATAACTAATTTCACAAACCAAATAAACTAGTCACAAAATCTATGACTATAGACACAAAAGTCTAGATAATACTATCTGCTATAAACAATAAAATGAATTCAAGAAACTGATCACTTCAATCATAAAAACTTAGACACGAACAACCAGAATTGAACGATTCTAACATATCATAATCGAATAACCAGTATATGAACAATCATCAAAGAAAAAAACTAGAAATCAATAATTCAAAGAAGTTCTTGGCGAAAATTAGATGAAACAATCAATAAAACAAAAATTGATTGAAAACCAAACGATCCAAACAAATTGATTCAAGCAAATTAAATGCAATAAGATTCCAAATACCAACAGAACATCAAATCATTCAAGAACCGAAACCTAATTCCTAAATAGACATAGTAACCAAACTAACAAAAAACAAAACAAAACAAAATGAACCAGCGAAGAATGACGAACAAAGCAACAATCTTGACGTTGAGGACGAAAAACAAAAGCCACATCGACAAAATCTGAAATCTGAGCACTACGAGATGAGGCCAAGAGAAAATCTGGAATCTGAGCAACAATCTAGGTGTTGAAGCTGAGAAAAACCGCCAAGAAAATATTGAGAATCAGAGAAAGCTAAGGAAAAAAGTGATACGCTGGTAGTTAAATCAACAAAGGGTCAAATGGGAAAAGCAATAGGCATATTATAACTATAAATGGCTACTTTGCTAATAATTAATACTTCGGCTATATAATTTAAACAAATTGAATGATAGACCAATACCTTAATTAGCCCTTATATATTTGTTTCGTCCAAATTCTAATCACTAGTCCAGTTTCTTTCTTTTATATATTTGTTTCGTCCAAACTCTAATAAATTAGTTAATTATTATTGTTTGATAGTGTTAGACATATTAACTTTTTTTATTAATTTTTTAATACAAATTCATGTGTCATATTATCATTGGTGAGTGTTTATCATCTAATTAAAAATTTAAAATGATGTCAATTAAAATATGACATTTCAATTACCACATAAATTAGTATTAAAAAGTTGATAAAAAAATTAGTATGTCTATCATTATATAATTAAAGGAAAAAAATCCAATTTCCCGCGAATGTTATATTTCGCTGTTTGGGTTTGGGTTTGGGTTTGGCTTTCCTCTCTCTCCAAATCTCTCTCTCTCTCTCTCTCTCTCTCTATATATATATATCAGTTATGTTCCACAACTGAGTCGAGTTACCGAGTCGACTCAGAGATATGTTCTTCATCCGAGTCCACTCAGTGGACGCGAACAAACCCCTGAGCTTCGAGAGCTTGGAGTTCACGCCGGCGAACCCCAACACCTCGATCGCCAAGCGATCGCCGCCATTGGAGAGCCCGAGCTCGAGCTCCAAGTTCAGCGAGCGCCGAGGCGTGACTCACCTCTTCCGGGCCGTCGCGCCGTCGTCGCTGCCGAGCCCTAGCTCCAAGTCCACCGTCCTCTTCGTCATCGCCGTCCCGACCTCCTTCTCCTACGAGGACTTCGTGCGCTTCTGTGGGACCCGCGTCGACCACATCGCCGAGCTCGTCTTTATCAGGTCTCCAATCGGTCGTTTTCGTACGGTATCGCTTTCGAATTTTGGGTTTTTTTTTTTTTTTTTGGGATTTTTGTGGATATGGTGTGAGATTTGATTGTTGTTCGGTTGATCAAATATATATACATGGAAAGGTAAAGGATTAGGTTTCTTTCTTCGTTGTTTTTGTTGATAAGATGATTTTGAGCCTTAATATTGATGATTATGTGGAAAATTAGGTTTCTTTATGTCTGATACGATGAGTTTGAGCTCTAAATTTGATGATGAAATGGAAAATTAGATTTCTTGAATGTTTGATACGATGATTTGAGCCTAAAATTTTATGATTAAATGGATAATCAGGCTTCTTATTTGTTGGGCAAGATAATATTTTTTAGCCTAAATTTTGATGCTTTTCATGGAAATTATGGCGGCAAGTATTGAATTGGTGTCTATGTGTTTGGATTCAGGAACGATGCGATGGAAGATCGGTACAGTGTTATGGTTAGGGTTACGGATCAGATTGCGGCTGACGGGTTATATTGCAGTTTTAATGGGAAGAAGTTCTCACCGAGCGAGGTTGATCATTGTTGATCTTATCTTTTTTGTAATTGTGTTAGTTGCAAGAATGATTGGTTTATTGAATAGATTATTAACATATATGTTTCTTGATTTTTCAGGCTGAGGTCTGTCACATTCTATTTCTGATTTCTGCTGAGTTCACGGATTCAGCTGAAATTGCTGGGACGCCACCAGATGGGTGCACCGAGTTACCGACTTGCTCCGTTTGTCTTGGTGAGACACAAAAGATTGTGCTCGTTTTTCCTTTTCTTTGGGTCATTGACTGAACTGCGTAGCATCTGATAGTTTTGGGAAAATAGTTCCTTTCTCGGCAAATGCAGGACTTGATGATATCTTTACTGATTCTTTTATTTATTTTCTTTCCTTGTGTTTAGAAAGGCTGGATCCTGACACTAGTGGAATACTGACTACGGTTTGTGATCATTCCTTTCAATGTCCTTGCACTTCAAAGTGGACTTATGTGTCTTGTCAGGTGAGAGGGTTCTCAATTTCATAAAAAATTCGTCCTGTATGTCTTTCTAATTTTAGGTGTCTGTTGGCTATGGATATCACATCGACTTAACTGATAGCATTATATGATTAGTCTTTCCATTATTACCATGTGTAGCATTTGTTTCCGATTGTCACTCGTGTTGGGATCTCACAAAAAGCAATGCACTCTCGAAGGTCGAGGAGCCCTTATTTGCCTTAGCAGGCAGTTTTACCTTTTGTATGGGAAGGGATGCAGAGTGAATAATGTGCATGAATTACCTGGCTGTAGCTTTAGTGTCTGAGATTTAGAAGGAAAAAAAATTAGATTGGGAATATAAGGAAGAATGCGCAAAGCCTACCGCAAGTGTTTATATATATATATATTTTTTTTCATTTTATGGAATATAGGTCTATGGATATCAAGTTTTCAAATTGAAACCTGATTTTTGTTTTTTCTGTCGTTTTATGCTACTTTGTCTCTTTTTGGAGAGCTTTCACTTTTGGGCCCTGATTTTCTTAGTTTGAAGGGTAGCTATGAATAACATGTTATTATGTTTTTCAACGTCAGGTTCTGCTAACAAATTGATACAAAGTTACTCAAACAATGTCTTAGACTTGCATCGGAACAAAGCAGTGAAGAGACAGCTAATAGACACTAAGTTTGAAGTTAATTGTAAAAAAATTAGACTGTTGAGTTATATAATGTGTTCTTGACTATCCTTATTGATCTTCTGACATTGACAAAACCTTTTATATGTTTGGCAGCCTTGTTGAATAAATTTTCTATGTAATTTATGTGTATTATCAGGTTTGTCGATTCTGTCAGAAGCAGGATGATAGTCCAACTTGCTCTGTCTGTGGAACATTGGAAAATCTGTGGATTTGCATGATATGTGGATTTGTAGGATGTGGAAGGTACTTTATCTATGGTAGTTCTTCATCTTCTAAAATGATGGTTCTTTTGGAGAATTTAAAATGGTAGATTAGATATAATTACCTGACATTATTTTATGTTAATTAATTGTGGTTCTGATTTTTTAATTTATTGTT
This sequence comes from Boehmeria nivea var. tenacissima, assembly GCA_018132145.1. Lineage (NCBI taxonomy): Eukaryota > Viridiplantae > Streptophyta > Magnoliopsida > Rosales > Urticaceae > Boehmeria > Boehmeria nivea. The sequence continues at coordinate 10,055,297 of CM030885.1, read as the reverse complement.
GCTAATTTTACTTACTTATTATTGAACCTTTTTTTTTTTTTAACGAATTGAAGATACAAAGAAGGGCATGCGATTAGGCACTGGAAGGAGACACAACATAGCTATTCTCTTGACTTAACAAAACAGCAAATCTGGGATTATGTTGGTGACAACTACGTTCACCGGCTAAACCAATCCAAAGCTGATAACAAGTATGGTGAAATGAACAACTCTCAATGCTTGTCCCTTGAAGGAGACTGTGGTAGTTGCACTTGCAGTGAAGATTCTGGCTTCAGCGGAGCCCTCTATAGTAGTAAAGTTGACGCGGTATGTATTTCTTAAACTTCTTATGTAAATATTTCAATTGATAATATTTTAGGCCTTTCTCATTTCTTGTCCAGATTTATGGATAATATGCCAATCAGTCTAAAATGTTCATAAAGTGTGTTTTTAATGTTATTCCATAGACATGCTCTGAGGCTTAGATATGTTCTCTGACAACAGATAGTGGATGAATACAACCATCTTCTTGCCAGTCAGCTTGAAGCTCAGAGACAAGTAAGTACACCATTACCAATCTACATTTTTGCCTTTCTTTTTATATGTGTGCACCTTATCTTGATAAAGTTGTATCGACTTGTTTTATTGCTAATTTCTAATTTAACACATAGCGACACTATCTGTTATTAAAAACTTTGTGGATCAAATGGTTTTTGAGGTTTCTTTTCTCCGAGTGCGGTTTGGCATTTTGAATTTTCCTCTTTCTCTTTCTCTCACAACTGTTCATTTGTGAATTTACATATTTCCTTTTTATTTTCAGTTTTATGAATCTCTACTTATAGATACCAAAAGTAAACTAGAGAATGCAGTTTCTGAAGCAGTAGAGAGGGCAGTGACTTCCAAAATGCAAGACATACAAAGCAAACTGGACAAATGTGTAGAGGACAAGAATGTTGTTTCAGATGTATGTTTGTGCTTTGATCTGCTTTGGGCCCTCTAAACCTATCTTGTGTCTGCAAAATTTCCCCAGTTTATCTTGTTTCTGTTTCTCTTTTCAGTCACGTCGTTACTTGTTTGTTTGTTTTGTTCTCTTAGGTCAACCGTAAACTCATCAAAGACCAAGAATCTTTGCGTAATAAGTTCAAGGAAATCGAACAGAGGTACAAGTCTTTAGTCCCTTGTTTTAAGCCTTAAAATACTTTAGGCAGTTTGGTTTTCCAGAATCTGACATGAACCAAAGTAGCGAAAAAATCTATACTCATGGTTTTCCTGCAGCCAAATGCATATGTTTCACTTTCACTAAGTGTGTATTCAATTTCTGTACTGTTTTAGAGTTGTCAGAAAAAACTTAATCGATGCTGCTTGATAAATTGAACACCAAATAGCATACGAAAATCTTTTTCATTATACTGACAGTTAATTTTGCTATCCTTGTATGACTCACTCCTGATCCTCTATTAGGGAATCTGCGGCGCTGAAGTCACGGGATGAGAAGATCATTGATCTGGAAGAACAGGTACTTCAAAAACCTAAGTAGTTAAACAGATAGTTATACTTGTTTATGCTCTTCAATAGTTTGATTTACCTGTTTTCTCATAACAGTTCTGAAACTGATGTTTGGTTGCAGATTAGGGACCTCACTGTGTACATCGAAGCCCAGAAGACCCTTAACGACATGACCGATTCCGATGGAATCAAAGGAGGAACGGTCCTACCGGTGCCTTCCGAGCAATCTTCCCGAGCCAGCGGCAAAAAACAGACAAAGTCGGGACGTAGAAGGAGCTAACAGAGTTGTTATGATCAGCTTATTGTGGATAATCCTAGTTTTGTTAGTTTTTATATATTCTACACAACACCCTAGGAACATTCCAAACTGCAATGATCTTCCAGTAGAGTTTGTATTTCCTTTTGGGATTTTTATTTTTATTTTTTCAGTTGAACAATAAGGGAACTATATAAAGCATATTTCGAAATCACATACGTAATATGTATATATACATACATACATATATGTATTGTTTTTTTTTGTCTTTTATTTCTAATGTAAATCACCACTTGTCAAAATGTAATGCAGTTGTCACATGATTTTATGAGACCTCAACACTACATTAGTAATTTTGTTAGATTTATGAGACTTCAATACTGCACTGGTTTGATAACTATATAATTCAAATTTTATATGGTGCAAAATAATAAAATTTTGCTCCTGCGACAATATTATAATATTGAAATTTCACATACGTACATTAGTCTTGCCTAGTCGGAGAGTCATGAAGTGTTTCATATCAAACTTTGGGAAAGTAAGGTGTTTTTTTTTTTTTTTTTTTTGGGTCTTGGTATGCTTTGCCTAAACGAACATAATATAATTAGTTATTTCCATGTTTGAGCATGGAACTAGCTTTGATGTCGAGAAAAGGATCCTTGAACATGCTTCGAGAAATCTCACTTGGCAAAACTTGAAAGTTCGCTACTCTCGAAGTGCTCATTTTTTTTTACGCATATATCGACTTCTTGGATCAATGGTTGTCTTATATTGTGACTTTACTAGTCATTTTGTTCAAAAATATGTCAAACCATTTGCTTTTTTTTCCTTCTTTTGAGGTTTTGACCTCATATCGCCATTCTTCACTTCGTCTTCTCATCACAGAAACTTGTCGACGGGAATTCGTGTGGCCGACCAGAATTGTCCTGCTGCAGCCTCAAGTGCCTGCCTGACTATCAAGAACAAACGGCGTCGCGAATTCAGGCGCCCGGGTAAATTAAACTCGCCATCCGGTTGGTTTGAAATCGGAACACTTGCCAAACATGTTTCCCTTTATTACTTTGGTTGGTTTTGTTTTCCAAGTCTTGTTTGAACCTCTACACTTTCTGAAAGGAAAACTCCATTAAATCCTGATACAATAGACATATCAACCCCCAATGAATTTACGCTCGACGAGTAAGGACGTATACCGATATTGAGCACGACAATAACTCTTCCAAATAAGCTTTTATGATCGATTTTTCAATCAAGATTAGTAAACTAACGACGGCTTAAACCTCTTCTAAATATGGGAATAGACATTTGAGCTCACCATGGATTAGTTTCACGTTTAGTACATTTTAGAAAGTGGTGCTACGAACTTATGCTTCTCAAGTGATTTTTGTAGGAGATATATATATAAATATATATATATATATATACACACACATTTTGGGTACAGATTTTTTTTTTTTCCTACAACCAATTTTTGTGATCAAAGAAAATTCCTCTGTGTTTCTTACTTCAAATGAATTTCCTCGCTTGCCAAAAAACTTCAGTTTACCAATTACCAATTAGTAAATTTTGGTCATACTAAGCGAATTCAAATTTCCATTTATTTTATTCCTCCATTTCATGTGTAAATAATTGTATTATTTCATGATATATATATATATATATATATACAAAATCACAATAGACAAGGCCAACCTATGAGACATGTATGTAAAAACTGATCTTTATTACAATGATGAACACTAAAAAGTTGATTACAAGAAACCAATAAAACAAACTCTAACAATTAGAGGAAACAAAATATAAGAAAAAACTGACCAATTACAATTCAAAAAAATTCAAGAAACTTAACTACTAGAGGATAACAAAGGCAGGGCTCTCAGTCAAAGCAATCTTAAATTTATCTTTTACTAAATATATTTCTATTTGTCAGAACCCAAACCTCCCATGTGTGTTTTTTAAGCCTTTTGTCTCTAAATTTACAGCATCAATTCTTACTTTGTCCAATATATATTCCTAACAGAGGCTCACAAATGAAACTCTCTTTTGGTAATTACTTTAGAACAAATTCTACTGGGTTAATTCAAGTATCTAAGGCTATTTCAAATACCTAATTTCCGCAGCTTCCCTCCCGAAAATTAAAATATGATGGGACCCGGGAAAGGTGATCATATGAAAGGCTTTGCTTGCATGTTTGTTTTATCACCGCTGAGGTTGGTCCGATCCGGCTGCTGCTGCTGCTCCTGTAGCGGCACTAGGCCCGGCACCGTTTTCGGTAGGTGGAGGAGTCCCCCACTTTCCTTCCGACTCTAAAGGCTCGAGCACGTGGACCCCACCATCTGTAAGCCCTAGAGCAAATTGATTGGCCTCGGTTGGATGTGCCGCAATGACAAGAGGATACACCCGTAAGCTGTTCAAATTGCAAGGCAAATACGTTAAAGAACAGCCAAGGAACTGGATGGTTATAGAAAGAGCGCAATATCTGTTGGTCCGATGCAAGTTTTGCAAGAAAATTTCACCTTGGATTTGGAGGTAGATAAGCAGTGGGACTAATTCGACATTTCAATCTGAGTGTTGAAGCGGTTAGAACGCCCACACTTCCATCTTCACAGCTGACGTAAATCGACTGGCTATCGCAGGAATATGTAGCGTGGGTAATTGGACCGGTAGCATCTCGAGGGAACCACTGTAAGGAAAAAAATGGTTTGAACCGGGTTAGTAGTCAACTAAAAGCCAAAACGAAAACCCGAAAATCATTGCTAAGAAAAGAATGTGCACCTGCTTAAGGCATTCCAGTTTCGGGGCTTCATATATAGCTATCTGACTTTCATGAACTGCCAATAGATGTGTCTGATCTTGGTGGAATTGAACTCTAGTGTCTGCAGAAGCCACTGTTCTCCCAGCTGGAAGCTGCAAGAGTTTACTCGCCTGCTTCTCCCATCCATCTGTGCTCCAAACGCACAACTGTCGAGACAGAGAGATGAAAAATAAAAATCACAAAACAGAGACTAGGTTAATACTCTTCAAGTGTCTCTCAGGCGACGTGATATGTTAAAAATACTACATTGAGAAACAAAAACTAAACCATTTTGGAAAGTCATGTTGCGAGCAAGAACAGATCATTTCAGATTACATCTCCCAATTATGGTTATGCAACAGGGATGGATCGAACAGCTAGGTTAACAAGAAAATAACTTCATATCATGTATCCCTAAATTTCATCCGTTCAAATGAGGGAAGAAAATGAGACTTAGACAAAGCTATCTTATATCTCTTTACCTGTGAGTCTGCTCCTGAAGATACAAGTACATTCAGTGTGTGAGAGAAGGCAAGGCCAGTTATCCTCTTCTGATGACCTTTTAACTTGGTCTTAACCTGTGAAGAATAAGCATATTAATTATTAATTACCACATAATTGCACACCATCTGTGAAAGAGAAAAGCCCCATGTTTAAAGTGACAATGCCAGACCTCGTCAACGCGAACATTATAAATTTGGATGGTAGAATCTTCCATGCCTATGGCAATGATATTGTTGTCTTGTGGATGAAATGCAAGAAATGTTGCTGCCGGTGGCGGCGGCATAAAAGTAGTCATTGTCTGCAACAAAGAGAGCATAACAGTAAATATCACAAGAGACCTAACATAAAACAGAAGACAATTTCACAACTCTCTGGCGATACTTCATATGTAATCCAAAAATTGCTGAACACTATTAAATAACTCCAGTATTTCTGAAGAGTGTGAATTATAAAAGTACATTGCTTAGGCTTTCATAATTAGAATAACTTTGACTACAGCCAAATGGAATCTCATAACACAGTTATTAAATTGAAGATGTTAAAGCAAGAACTAGATAGTAGAGAGAAAACAACTAGGAAAAATATTGTCCAAGTTTAGAGGAAGCCATCTATACCTTAAAAGTCATCATGTTGAATAAGGAGATTTTGCCACCAGAAGCAGACATGACATACGAGTCATTCTTTGAGAGCGCAAAGCATGGGACAGCTTCTTCAGGATTTGTGTCACTGATATCATTTGTCATTAAGATTCCACTTGGGGGTTGCCATAATTGTGGTACAATACTTGTAGTGGCCTACAAGAAATGAAATGAAGTTTTGTGAATGGCAATCTTTAGACCCACAAAGAAGAACAGAACATCATAATGAAAGCCTTTATACCTTTCCTGCAGCATTTCGATCATTTCTCTGCCATTTCCAAAGCTTGTGTACTGCATTAGATGCTAATGCCAATATAGCAAGTCCTGAATTCGTATAAATTAGACGAGAAACCTGAAAAATCATTGATTAGTTAGACTTGAACATGAAACTCAACATCACGTTCCATTTCAAAAGAAGCAACAATAGAAACACAAATTAATGTAGTGTTCAAGGACACAAAAACCAGAGATGCAAAATTGCAAACATCATCCTGAGTTTAAATAAACATGCAGAAATAACGATCTCAGTAGGATTGGTACCCTCATTGCTGTCAAACTATCAGGAAGCTTCAGAGAGCGGCATTGTGATGATTCACTGATCTCAGTTGGTTTCCAGATCCTAGATTTGTCAAGTGACTCATCCGCAATTCTAGGCTTCACATCAACCAAGTTTCGGCTATCATTGTTCTGTGTGAACTCAAAACAGATGAGAAAGAAAAGTGTCAGATTACTGAAGTGTAACATAACTACTTCTTAAGTCGATCTAATATGAATTAACAAAAAATTTAATGAGAGGGTAGACAAGAGAGGTGCTGATGCTCACCAGTCCTACCATTGCTGCTACCGGAGTAGTTCGCTCCGCAATGCTTGTTCCAACAGAAATATTGGCAGAGCCAAAGGCACCAATTGCAGGAGGCTGCATATAGATAATGCATTATAGAGTCATAAGCAAATATAATTGGAATGGCAAGAATGAGGTATTTTGAAAAGGAAATGGTCTAACAAAATCAGATGTTTACCTTCACCACAGCTGCTGAAGCAACTCTAGATGCATCAAATGTACGATTTTCCATCGTTCTTAGCAGCCTAATTCCATCAGAGTTTGCGAGAATTTTGACGCCATTGTCATTTGTCGAGACTGCCAACAGTATTCCTTCTTTGTTAAATCTGATGCAAGGAGAAGCCTGCACGTTTATATTATATGTAGATCATATTTATTAGTCATCAGGGAAAAAATGAACAAGCTTTAAACACATATGATAAGATGAATAATCAGAAGTATGTGCAGGCATTAGTAAGTAAGAATATTTTAAACATAATTTATAAACCGAAAAATATACAAAATAAGAAAATGGTCAACCGAATTAGAAGAGTGAGAAGCCATACTGCCATAGGATGGGTGATTTGACTCAAAATTTAAATTCTACTAAGAAAAACAAGTTGCAATTAGTAATCGAAGTTTAAAACCTTTACATTTCAGTCTTAATATTTGTATAAAGTATAAACAGTGAATTCTTAAGGATAGCATAAGTAATGTTAAATTCTTGTTTTGGGTTTTGGCCGATAGGGGTCATCTTGAACGCAAGTTCTTACACTAGCTTTACACACACACACGTAAAAGCATGAATACATGCATTTCTACACATACTATATAAGGAGCGTACCGGTAATCCACCATCAGCCTCAGTACTCGTCAATACAGCCACATTGTCCATGTCCCAGAATTTGACCATTGACTCATCTCCAGCAGCCAAGAACCTATTTTTAGTCGTATCAAATTGCACAATCCCCACAGATCTCTTTCCAAGACCATGATAGGTACGCTTCACAGCTCCCTCACTTTCATTCCATTCCACCAAGTATGAATCTCCTTCTTTGTTTGTCCCACATGAGAACAACCTATTAGATGGCCCACAGTCAATTTTTGAAATTACAAAATAACAACCTTATATTGCACTAATGGAAATTTCGGATTATGTGGTCCAGAAATTTACCTCGTTCCGTCAGCACTATATGCCATAGTGGTGGATGAATGGCCTGGAGCATCATAGTCAACTCTTGAACCCATGTTATCATACAACCATGCCTTTATTTTCCCATCAGTTGCCGTAGAGAAAATGAACTGAGAAAAAAGAAAAAAGTCTTAATAAACAACTTCCATACATATTCTGTCTTCTAGAGAAATAGATAAGAGATAGCTACTACACAGATGTTCAATCCATACGAAATACAACAATGCACAAACGTCAACATAGAACTTCCATTATCCATAGGTAACCAAATTTTGAGATTGACGTATCGGTTCTACACAGCTTTTGGAAATCAAGTTTGAAACAAAAAGGATAGACATTTTGAATATAGCATGATTTTGTGGAAGTACACTGAAAACTTGTGAAATGAGGCTTGTTCATAGAATGAACAAACTATACACTGCAACAAATAAAGAACTAATCCATGTTTCATACTCCATTTAAAAGACAGAAAAACTAGAGTTAGGTTAATTTCATTGTCTTATCAAAGTACAGTGCAAGAATAAAACCTGAATATTTTCCTTGTGATGTGGACACACAGAATATACAGGCGATTCATGACCCTCAAAAGCATACTGCTTAGTCCCTGTAATTGCATCCCAGACCTGCACGATCCTGAAACTTTTAACAACACCCACCCACGCAATCATCAAATCTATAACAGTAAAACACAGACCTTTATGACCCTGTCCTCTCCACAAGTGACAACACATAGCTGCTTGTTTGGATATGAAAATGCAAGATCGTTTACACTGCCAACATGAGCCTCAATCTAGAAAAGCAAAATTGACAACAAATCTCATGTCAATACTCAGCCAACATAGAAGTGCTTAAGACTATTTGGCTAATAATGAAAATAAATAGACAGTGATAGAGGGTCCTAACCTCTAGGTGATTTCGCAAATCATCCCCACCCTGATAGGTGTATACGTGAACAATGTGCTTGGAGTATGCAACGCCTGAATTAGAGAAGATAATTACACAAACCAGCCTAAAGCAATTTTTCTTTTTACCCATACGCAAACTAAATTCTTGAGTGGTTACCAAAAAGACCCAGTTAAAGATTACAACAAACTAAGAAAACTAAAGAACTAAGATTACCAAAAAGGGTTCCATCAGGACTCCACATTACACGGTTGACTGATGCTGAATAATCATTGGCCAGAGATGCCTGCAAGACAACCAAGGCAATTTTACCAAAAAATACAATAACTTCAAGAACTATACACTTGATGCTCAATGCTGAATCAAATAGCTAGGTGATAAAACTCAAACCTGGAGAGGCATTGAACATGATCCAAGGTCCCAGACCTTGAAATTCCTTATAGCAATTCTTTCATGGCTCGGTAGCTCGTAGATCATAACATCCCCCATGTTTGTTCCAACTAAAATTATAAGAATATGTTAAATAAATAAATTAAATAACTGCAAAATCCAAAAGCAGAAAAGAGAGACTAATAAACTATTTTGAAGAAAAAATCTATGAGCTAAACTGAAAATTCGAATCAATAACCAGCAGCGCCTCACCAAGAAGAAGAATTTGCTGCACTGGATGGAAATCCATGCTTTTGACCACAGAACCCAGACTTAGAGTGATAACAACATTCCTGGGTAAGTCATCAGAAGAGCAGGAGCTCTGGCCATGACTCTGATTGGGAAAAGCAACAGGCAAAATGTTTACTGGTAGATTATTACTGCCCTGTTAGAAGCATGTCAACACAGAGGATTAATCACTGCCATGTTCAGCCATAAAACACAACAAGAGGGAAAATTTTGCAAGTAAAGTAGAATTGTAAGAATGAATGGGACCGAATTTCCAACGAGTGACCAAGAAATCCCTTCAGCTCATTAATTAATACATAACTAAATTCAAACTCTAAAAAATTGGACATTGCAAGTTGCAACCGCCTCAAATAATAAAATATTAAGGGGTCGTTTGGTAAGAAATTTAGATAAAAAAATTCATTATAATTTTGATGTAAGTTATTGGTTGGCAAAATCTTGTAATTCAAATCAATGTTTGGATAGGAGTTTGTTTGCAGTATTTGAGTTGAGATTGTAAGAGAGAAGATTTGCATTTGAAGTTGAAAAAGTTGCTTTTTACTGTAGTATTAAAACACTGCAGAAGGAATAGCTAAGTAAAAATTTAGGGTTTTTTGCCAAAAAACATTAAGACTGTAGCAAAGAATACTTGAATCAAAATTGTATTTATCCGAATTACTTATGAATGACCCCTAAATTCGAAGTATAACAAGCAAAGCTTTAGACTAGAATTTCAGAACAATGAAATGAAGATATAACGGGTGGACAGAAAGTGTACTTCATCTGTTATTCCAAATGGTCTCGATCTCTTAAGCACGTGTTCAGAATCTGCAGTTTGATAATCCATAGCAGGGTTATTGGTGGGAGGAGTTCTGGGGCGCTTCAAGATGGCTGTTATCATCACAAGTAGGTTAAGAAAAGGTACGATTTTTTCTCTTTTTAAGTTGGATAAAGCAGCTGTTAGAATTCAGCTCAATACACCATATCTCCTATTCTTTTGCCCCATCAGAAAAGTTCCACGAGGGAACTAACTAAATGGATAAAATACAACAAACAAGCTCTTATACGAGGGAAAAACGAGAAGACAGAAGAATAAGAAGTAAAAACAAAAAATGTGCATGAGGAGAATCTAAGGAGCTTAACAAGTTACCAGCATTGTTAGCCGCCGCCAAACCGATTTGCCCAGCAGAAGCAGAAGGGTGAGGAACAGGGGACGGATTTGCCATCCACCCAGCAATAGTCGTTGGAAGAGCAGCTGGAGCAGGCTGAAATGGCTACAGGCATGTATGCACAGAATCAAATTTCTAGAAATCCAAATGGTAACATCTTTATCGCCTATCAAAGGACAAAAAAAAAAAAGTTCCTTTTTACTCCACTTACACCATGAGCACTAAGTGGCGGAAAAACTCCTGGCTTTGGAACAGTCCCCATTAAGGGATTAGTGACGGGGGATGGAGCCCGGGCACCATTTGGCTGACCACAACTGTGGTCCACAAATAGGGTCTTTATGTCAGGGTTAGACCTTGGATTTTTACAAAGCTGATGCTGCCAGTTTAAACTGTCGGAGAGGAAAAAGAAGATAAGCTTAAAGTCAAAAGCAATAACAAAAATTAGCGTAAAACACAAAGATTTCTCAAGGACCTCTGATTGATTAGTGTCCTTAGTCTCGAGTTCTTCAAGGTCGGAAATTGAAGTTTGTCACGAAATAGCGGATTAGCTTCAATCAACTTTTTCAGCTCAGCAAGCATTATGCTCCTAGCAGATTTCGTATCTCCATATTTAGATAGCTGTTCATTATCCCTGCAAATTGATGGTAATTATTGAGATGTGTACAATGCAACGAAAATAATTTATAAAACAGCCACTAGGAAAACAAGCAATCATACCTAAAGTTTTCCAGAGTCAGTAGCTGCGTAATTTCCTTAAAAAGATCCTCATTAAACGCGGAGAATACTTTCAAGTCCTTAACTAATATTTCAACTGCCTTAGCACGATCACGCCTACAAAAATTCCAAACCATCCCCGAAGATTAGCCAAACAAACTCGAAAGCGCACCAAAGAATATAATTAGGCAGTCAACCAAACAAAAATGGAACTTTCCACCATCCCGGCTCAAATAAACCCTTAAAGGCACATACTTGTCTAAGGCTTCCAGGTACTTCTGCTTGCGAATCTCGAAGAAGATCTTCATGGAGTATCTATTATCATCGACTTTCGTGAAACCCGAGAGATACTTCTCTACCTCTTCCCACTCACCACCTGTCACCATATCCTCAAAATACCTCATGTTGAAGAAAAAGCCTGACTCTTGCTCCAACCTTTTCAACCATAACCACCATTGAATTTCACCCACATTAGACCAAATTAACACAAAAACATTTATAAAAAAAAATTGAAAATTCCAACGCCCAAAAAAAAAAAACCGTACGTACTTATGAACAGTCTCTTTGAATTTCTCTTCGTCGAGAAATTGAAGTATGAGAAACACGAGCTCTCTGCTAAGCGACGTCATATTCTTTGGCCTCCAAAAGAGGAAGATCTAAAACCCTCTCAAATCAAAATCCACAAAACTGAAACACCACAAAAACCCCCCAAAAATCACGTCCAAAATTCTCCGACAAATCAACAAGAGCTCGAATTCACAGAGCCGAACCCAAACACCAAAACCGGCAAAGAAAAACCAATGGAAAAAAGATTTCCAAAAGAAAAAAAAGAAAATTCAAATCCAATCCCAAAAGAAGCGATAAAGATCGTACCTTGTCCAGATCGGAACCGCCAGCGAAGGAGAACGGAGGCGATTTCGGAGCTTCTCTCTCTAGTTTCTCTCTCTAGCTTCTCTGCGAAGCTCGTTGTGATAAGTATTTATAGAGAGAGAAACGAAATTAGGGATTTGTAAGAGAGAGAGAGAGAGAGAGAGAGAGTCGTGTGAAGCGAAGAAACAAGGTATCAGACAAATTAAATAGCGTGAGCGAGAACGAGATGAGATGTGCATTTATAAGTTAGGTGATAAGACCAATGGCTTATATAAGAGACGCGAGATGTACTTATCTGACTGATAGGGAAGTTGCTTATTAGATGCGTTATGAGTACGCTATGCGCTTGGGTTTGGGTTTGAATTTTGTGGATTTTATTATTGCTTTCGGCCGGGTTTTGCGGTTTTTTCAAAGTGATTAAAGAAATAAAAAAGAATATATATATATATATATATTTTTAAAAAAGAGCAGGGTAAGTTACCGTAATTTATTAAATTAAATTGGTGTTATCATTAATCCGCGGATCTCTATGTAATAAAGTGCGGATTTTATTTTATTAGGGAAAAAAAGGGTGTGGATTTCATCATAATAAATATGTTTAAATAGAGAGCATAATGGATTTTTTTTCATAAAATAAATGGTGGTGGAAATTACAAAAAGAAATAATCACAAAAGTAATAATTACTAATAATATCAATATGGCTGGTTCAACGGTTCATAGCTATCAACGAATTATAAGGAACATCTTTTAATTATCCAATATTTTTCTTGTTTAATTTATTAGCAAGAAATAAAAGGGAAATTGTCATGTTCCGATTGAAACTTCTTTATTAAAAAAAAAACAAAAACACACACACACACAACGATGTTTTAGTAAATTATAAAATGCATATTGAGTCTTGTGCAAAGAATGCTATCACTTTTTGTATACTTTCCTAAAATCCTAATATACTACATTATCTACCAACCCCACTTTTAGTTTTTCCAACGCTTACACATTTAAACACAACAATTTTTTATCGCAATTTAACACCAAGTTTTCACTGCTTTTTCTTTTTTTTTTTTAATTTAATCTACCTCCTTTTTTATTTTCACTGTCCTTATTAAGCAAATGATGAAGTAGAAAAATACCCATAATTTATATAACAATAAAAATAAATACCCAAACTTTTAAAATAATTAAGTTTCTAATCAATTCGTGAATTACTTGCATATACTTTTGGTAACTAAGTGAATTACTACCACTTATCACTATATAAGTAATTGAATTACCTGGGTAGTTGGTTACGTTTTTTAAAAGATTGGATAATAACTTACATTAAGTTTTAAAAATTGGCCATTCGCTATAATTTCTCTTAAGCAAATTTACTTTTTAAGACATTCTACAATACGTAATTCAATTGAAGTCTATAAATGTAAGAGTTGTCCCTAAATAGATAAGGAAAGTTCTTGATATCTTCAAAACCTTTTTGGCAGGATCACTTGCCTTTAATTTTAGGGTAATTAAAAAACACAAGATTTTTTACGTTCGCTTACCAAAATTCTATTATTTGTGTCCATATTTGAATAGCTTATTTTAAAAAGAGGATTATATGTGTCGCTCAAAAAATTGAATTTTTATCATAAAAGGGAAAGCCATAGATCAAATCTTAGAACTCTCAATGCAATGCTAAATTGATATGTCAATATCAAATTTTGGTATTTGAGTGAAAAAACTATTCCCCAATCTTATGATACCTTCAATGCTAAATTTGGCAAATACTAAAATTGGTACCAAATTTAGTACCAAATATGACATAATGCATTGGTATTTGAAAATGAGCATCGATTGACTATTTTTTCATTATTATTAGGAAAAATAATTATGATCAAAATTTTATATTTAAAAAGAATCTCTTATATCAAAAAATTATTATTACTATATATATTATTTCTTACTATTGGCTAACATTTATTATCTTTAATGAGTGCAACTAAATAAGAATGGCTAACATCTATTTGAGGAAAAGTGCAATACACTAATCGAAATCACTAGTTTTTCATTTTTATGTAAAATTTGATAAATATCATGATGACAATAATATCTCTCTCTTCTGCAATAATATATATATTAGCTAAATAGTCTGTTTTTAGCTTTAGTTTTAAGGAATTGACCTGAGTTTGTCATAATTAAGTTATTAGTATGCATGCCCATTAACATACATCAAGACTGCCCAAAATATCCATTTTCGTCCAAATTTTGTTACAATCCGTAACAAATATTGTTACGGATTGTAACAATATTTGTTACAGATTGTAACAAAATTTAGGCGAAATATTTAATTTTTATCACACATTTGTTTGTTACGATTTGTATCAATATTTTTTACATGTCGTAACAATATTTGTTACAAATTGTAACAAATTTTGGGCGAACAGGGGTATTTTGGACAGTCCATATGGGCCTGGTGGCTAATAACTTAATTTTTGAATAGTTAGGTCATTTTCTTAAAAGATGTTATTTTAATAGGCTTTTATTGTATATCATGATGACAATAATGCGTGTAATATTATATATATATATATATATATTGCTTGTAAATTTTAACAGGCCTTTATTGTATATCATGATGACAATAATGCATGTAATATTATATATATATATATATATATATATATATATTGTATCTACTAATTTTGATGGTCGAGATAGTTATCAAATAAATGGACTTATGAGTTTTAAAAAATTGCTTGACTATGACTACGTCAATTATTGTTTTTTTAATTAAATGATTGTGTATATATATGATAAAGAAAAACATGCTCAAATGCTTGTTCTTTAGTCGTTGTTTGAGTCTACACTCTACACCAATGCCTTTTCCAAACCCTACTTTGAGCATATGACAATAACAATGACGTTTACTATATTTTTTCCTTAAAATAAGTTCTTATAATTTTGTAGCAAAGTCTATAATCTAATACGGATATAATGAAGTATCTCTAGAAGCACGAATATTACTTTGTATCTCCAATTTCAAGGAATGAAAAATGGTCGAAAAAGTCACATATACACCCGAGGTTAACATATTAATAATCACACACACATATTTATATATAATAATAATTTTTTTGAAAAAAAAAATATAAAATGGGTAGAGAGTCGCGTGTAATACATGCGCAGATAGATAAGGTTGACAAGGAACCTGGAACCTCATTACTCTGAAGAAAAAAAAAAAAAAAGTCAAAAGTTCAAAACCGTAAAAAGCTTATTTAATGCTAATTAATCAGTAATTAATAAGTACACTATTTTATCATTTTTATTATGTTTTCTTTCCAAAAAAAAAAAAAAGAAAAGAAAGAAAGACTGTGTATTCACGCGCTACTTTACACACACTGTCCGAAGCCGCGTGATTCACGAATAATATAGAATAGAATTAAAAAAGAAATTAAGAAAGAAATAGTGCGCACCTAGTTAAGGTTAATACACTGAGCTTAAAACATGAAATTTTGGACAAAAATAAATCAGAAAGCCGATATCAAAATATAACACAATTATACGATTAGCTAGGATCACGTGTTTGTTTGAATTTAGTATTAGAACTTGGCAAAGATATACGTGTCTTAGTATTTACTTTTTAAATGTTTAGAATCTCAAATGATATGCTTAAAATTATTGCTCGGCTAAATTTTTTTTTTTTGAATTATTCATATAAACTTAAAGTTATTAAAATATAACAACCTAGCTAATTAATACTATTTTTATTAAAAGAAAAATAGATTAATTAGAAGATTCCTAGCACTATCCCTTTTTTTTTTCCTTGCTCGTGATCTATTAATAATAATTGGCGTAGCTAGGTTTATTATTTCGTATACGTATATACCTATAAAAACAACTGTAAGGAAAAATATATATTTTTATATATGTGGCAAATAAAATTTATGTAAAACCAAAATAATTTAATTAAGATCTTGTCATGATAAATTCAAAGAATTTTTATGCTGACATTAAATTACATTTAGGTGGTCTTGTGTTTTAAGTTTCAGCAAGAGAGAACGAAAAAGAAAAATCCCTAATTCCTTTTAAGATATATCTTCATATAGATCTTATACTATGATGTACAACAACTGGCCCTTTTGGATGCATCAAGAAATTTTGTTGCACTAATGATAATATATTAAGGATCATATTTATAGTAAGAAAATTAAACATAACTTAGGAAGCTGACATTAAATAGTAGAAGAAAATGAAAGTTCGGAAGCTGACGTAGAAACCCTTTTTTTTTTTCTTTTATCTTATTTATTGACTATTTAGTATTTACTTGAGAAAAATATAATATATGAACGTGAGAAGGTTTATATTATATATATTTAACTAAATAGTCTAAGATTTTTAAGTTTTTTAAACTTTCATTTACCATGTTTCGACACGTAACAATATTTTTTTTAATTACATTTAAGGGCATATTTTTAAGAATTTTGAGAAATTTTTAAAAATTGTATTTAAAAGCCTCTTTTAGAGGTTTTTGAAAAAAAATTAAAATAAAAATATCAATTGATTTTTTGATATACCTTATTATCTTTTTTTTAATAAATTTTTACGTAAAAAATTTACATGTGTTCTACGCGCGTATTATAAAACTTGTATATAACTAAGTCACTAGGTTTCTAGAAATTTAATTGCACTTTCTTAAAAGAAGAGGGAATTGACAAAAAAGAAAACTACATTTTTTTTCTTCTACAAGTGTGATTACTCTTTATTATAATTTTCATACGCTAGTCATTATAAAAAAAAATACTAGTAGTGATAATTCTTCGATCCTAATTTCAATTCTTACCCTTTTTTCCCTCTAATTAATAGACGAATTAAATTGATGAATTTAGTCAAGCCCCTCAAAGTTGCCTAAAGCTGTACTTACCCAAATTTTTAAAAAGTAAAAAAAAATTTAAATAACTCGTAACCCTAAGGAAAAGCGAGTACAATTTTCTTAACACACTCAAGCAAGTAGACAAATATGGTACTTTTTCTCTCTCTCTCTCTTTCTCTCTCTTTTTTCCAGCCTTATTGTACAGGTGTGTGACAGAAGTCTATTAAATTCGGATAAAGTGAGTCATTCATTCTAAATAAAAAACTAAAAAAAAAAAAGACTTCAAAAATCAATAAAAAGTAAAAACTCTTCAACTTCTCGAGAACTCTCGATTTATCGTCTCCCGTATCGCGGTATTTTGAGCTTCTCGAGTCATTTTCACGTGGCGAAAAAAGCCCGAACGTCAATTCGTCGTGACGCAAGGCAATTTAAACGGTTCTAAATTTCTAATCAGATCGTTTTGTATTATATGCCAAAAGCACTGAGCGTAAATCCGATGCAAAGAGGTCCATGGTAAACTACGCTGGACTCCTCTCAGTGGCCAATGGCGACGCGAGGGGGCTCTTTGTGTCCCTGGGACTGCAACGTGGCACGATCTCAGATGTCGTGCTCTGTTTTTTCGTACTGATGATTTTGTCGCATTTGAGTGTGCTTGGTACTTCCTCTAATCGAATTTTGACACGTAAATACAAGTAATTATTTCCAAATATAATTAAATGTGAAATAATAGGTGAAATAACTAAATAAACTATTTTGAAAAAAAATAAATTTTAATTTGTGTTTTAAATATTAAATAAATAGTCATTACTCAAATACAATATCTATAGATGAATTTTAACACTTATAATTACTTTATGATTTTTTTTAATAATTTAAAATATTAACTATATTTTTAAATCATCAAATAGAAAGGTCATTCTTATAATTTCTCAAAATATAATATCACTACAAATGTCGATGGAATCTTTTTCTTCTTATTATCTATCAAAGAAACAATTACAAATTTCAATTTGATGATATAAAATAATGACTTTTTAGGACCTATTTGGACATAAATTAAAAAATATTTTAATATAGCAATATGATTTAAGTTTGACTTTTTGCTAATGTAGTTACTGTAGCAACATGATTTAAACTATTTTTTTTTATTCGGATTGCAATTCAAACAACTCCTTAATTTACTAATAAATTATTGTTTATTTTTCTTTTTTTAAAGTCCAAACTTTTTCACATGTTTGGAGACTCCATTTAAATGTGCATTTTTAAATATTTGTTGACTTCTCAAATTTTGAAAAGATTTAAATCATTTGGATGATTTAGCACTATTCAAAATTATTTTGACATCTAATGCAAACTGTTGTTGAAATAATTTTAAATAGTGCTAAATCATCCAAATAATTTACTCAACGAAGACAACCATCTTGCTTTGGGATTAGGAATATAAAAAAAATAAAATAAAAATATTTAAATGGAACCCCAAACAAGGGATTAATAATGTAGACACATATTTTCATAGGGTATTTACAATGATCTTTTTTGTCCATTCATTTAATGTCTGAGATGTGAATATAATGAGTTATTTTGAAACGTAATAAATGAAAGGTAATTAAAGAAGTTTAAGTGTTTTTACTTACTTAACAAAATATGATCGAAGGTGCTGATAATGAGACAAAAGACATGGATTCCATTTTAATGCAAGCTAAATTAGTTTTTCTTTAAGAAACTTATGGTACCGTGAAATTTCATTAATAAGAAATAAGAATACAACTATTAGAGCAAAAGTATAGTACCTCATTACAAATGACAATATAGCCTAAACAAACAGTAACACCTGCAAGATCAAATGTAAATACATTGGGAAACTTGCATTCCTAATTTAGAAAATAAATTCAAAAGGGAATGCTCAATATCGAGCACATAACAGGTTCTTTGAATAGTACCACTATAATCCATAGAATAATCCGATGGCGAATCTAAATTACCAAAATAACAAAGACAAAATACTAAACTACAAAAAGCACATCTAGAAGTTAACTAAATATGAAGAGTGGAAAACCACCTTCGTTATTACAACTATTAACCGCACAAACACACAAAAAAAAAAAAAGTAAAAATACTCAATATGCCTTTATTTGAAACTATCAATCCACATAAAGCAATCTTGTAGCAAAGCCAACCCTCTTAAGGTCGAGTTAGGACAAGACCATTGCCAAAATTGAGGAAGAAGAATATAAGCAAGGACGGCCCCTGCAGATTAAAAAATATATACTAAAGCCCTTATAAGTTTTAGTATTTGATAATATGCCCCAACTAAATTACATTGTGGTGCCCCCACTAGCCCATAAATTTTTTATTACACCCCTTGAAAATGTTTATTTAATCATGTCCCTCATTAGTCATTAGAAGTGACCACAGTGATCACTTTATCATTTCTTTATGTGTCCTCGTTAGTCATTAGATGTGACCAAAGTGATCACTTTATCATTTCTTTACGTGTCCTCATTTTAATTTAATTTAATTTATTTTACTTTATTTATATTATTAGAGGAATTACAAAATAAGGCAATTATTGATGCCACTTAAAAATCTATGTACCAAATAATGTGTTTCTTTCATTTTTATTCTATATTTGAGATGTAGAGTTTGTGGTATAAATTAAAAGTACAACACACATGAGGCGAGGGACACTCCTCAAAATCACTCTATATTATTTAACTACTAAAAGGATTTTTTAATGCCCTGCAAGGCTTATTAGCTTTTCTTCCTCCCCAATTTTTTGAGTTTCTCCAATATTTTTCTTGTTCCACTCGTTTGAGACTTGAGAACCCGAAAAAAAAAAACAAAAACAAAAACAAAAAACAAAAAAACAAAACAAAAGAAAAAAGTTGGGGCTGCTACTTTTTCTTCTACTTCAACTTTTAATTTTTGGTGGAACCTTCTTCTACAATTTGCACTACTTCAACACAACACACCTAAGGTAACAAACTCACCACCATGACCTCTGTCAATCATCCAAAAAGAACTTTTCAGCTGTTGCCAATCCTAAACCACCAACAAAGAAACAATCCACTTGATCAGAAAATCCTAAAAGAAAAAACATCCACCGAATTTGCTCACAAAAATGGGCAAATGATAATGCTTAAATATGGTTTTATAATTAAAATTTCAAACACTGTGTCGTTGAAATTTATGAGAAAAAAAATAATAGCTAATAAATATGTTCTCTCTAAGGGGAAAAAACTGTTTTCACTATTTCTTGTTCGTGCCACTGCCATGTCATTAGTTATGCTATACTTTTATTATATTTTGATTAGATCTAATCGTGTTTTATGTTCAAACACAGTGCATCAGACTTGTGCAATAATAAATAACCGTGTTGTACTCCGTCCAATACTCCGTCCAATTGGACTTAACTTGAATACATACCTATTGTTGTATTTTCATCATTAAATTTTGTTTCATATAGTTTGGTTAAAATTCATTAACTTTTATCATAATTCTTGTATCGGCCATAAATTGCTTCAATATCACGTGTTAATATACATATATATGTATTTCCAATTTAGCTCTGGCTAATACAACGAAAAGTTAATTATAATTATATATCGGAGATATTAAGTTATTTTAGTACGAAGTCCATGCCCTCGAAATTAACCTAAATCATTTTATTGTACTTGACGAAGCACAAGAAATGTACTTAGTTCCACCCATTTGGATATTTGAATTATTATTCTACTAATGTACTAAATAGAAAATTTAGACGAGTGTGGTGAAGTCTAGACCTTCAAAATGTAGTACCATATAAGCAACATGTTTTTTTTTTTTTTTTCTCCTTTCACATGGAAGCAACAAGTTCTTAACCAATTTAAATGTAGAATAACAAATCTTTAATTATTGACGTAAATATTAACGTTTTAAGCCTACCCTTATTATTCACAACCTAGCCATAAATACATAGATAATAGTTGCAAGGTAAGAATCACAAATGTGCTTTTGGCAATAAGCATATTGTTTTGAATAAAGAAGAGACTACATTTGCAATGCGGACATTTTCTTTTGGACATTTGACTTTTGGTACATGATGTGGTCTAGTGATTGGTGACTTAAGATTTACAAATGAGACGCTATCATAAAAAATTTTAAAAATAAATAAAAATTGTTGCAGCCCAAAATGGGCTCATTACATTTTATAATAAGCATTTGTCACTTTCAATGGAATTTTCTCGGATGCTTCAATCAGTTGGTGTTATCTACGCCACCTAATTTTTTCTTCTTCTTCTTCTTTCTTTTTTTTTTTTTTAAATTTATTTTTTATTTCCAATTAAATTCATTTTTGTTTCTTTCATGCAAGAGAACAAAGGGTTCCCTTGTTTTTTCTTTTTCAGTGCTCGTTTGCTTGGCTTATTATTATTATCGTTATAATTTTTTGCATTGGCCCCTAAATTATACAGGGTATGACAAATTATCCCTTAATTTTTTAATTTTGAAATATTACACTTCGATTTTAAAATTTTGACAAATTACTACTCAATTTCCGTAAAAAATTTGAACGGATTTTTACATCTGCGCGTCACATGAGTAACTAATGAGGACTTTTGAGTCTTGACTAATTCTTCTTTTTCTTTTCCCTATAATATTCTTAGTTCTTATCACAAATCTAAAAAAAAAAAAAAAAAGAGAGACCAAATCTGCTTAATGGCGCTGGTTTCATTCCCGTCCACTTTGGTATAGTAATATTACTACGTAAACACTTGACACATCCAAAAAAAAAAAAAAACTTTACAGTTGACACACACAAACCAAACCTAGAAGCATTACAAGAAATAAATATTAACACAAAATATCTTCTTCTTCTCTGGCCACTTGTGTATGCTTACATTCACCCCAAAACCAACCTTCCACACATGACAAATCTCTGAGAAGATTGGTCAAATCCAAGCTCTCAGAATGCTCAGCCTTTATGACAATTAGATTTAACTTTAAAGATCCAATATTCCCTTACTCTTTGGTTTTTTTTTTTTTTTTTTTCCAAACATCAAAGGTGTCCAATTTTTCAACAACCCTCTCATTGAGAAGAAGATTAGAGGAGAAAAAAAAAAAGAAGAAAAAGAAGAAGAAGAAGAAGAATAAGAGCAAAGAGGAGGTAGAAGAATAACAAAATGATCCAAATTTCAATAATCAGTCATTTGTCGCGCACATGTAAATTCCGTCTACGGAAGTCATCAGTTTGTTGTAGTAATTTGTCAAGATTTTCGAAGAGTGCAATATGTCAAAAAATTAAAAGTTAAGGAACAACTTGTCATACTCCATGTAATTCAGGGGCATCCATGTAAAAAGCTCTTATTATTATTAGTTTGTGGTTTGGTTGATAAAGACAAGGATTAGAGCGTGGTAGATCCAAGCTTAAAATATTCTCTCCAATGAATTTTCTTTAAGACTGTGTAATTAATACCAAATTTGTAGCTTGTTTCATATAGTTATTTTCTTCTTTTTCTAGACAACATAAGAAGAAAAGTATCATGACTTCTTAATAAGCACTAGTTTTTAATACGCGCTTCGCGCGTGTAAAAGACAGGACGTGTGAATTTTATTTGATAAATTCATTAGTTATGATTAAAATTTTTTAATTAATAAAAAATAATCAATTGTACAGGAGATTTTTTTAATTAACCAAAAAAAAAAAAAAACTTTAACAAGACACCACCCAAAAAAGATGGAGAATTCTTTGGTGGTTTTTTTTTTTGTGGTGAGAAATTATTCTAAACCGTCAGATTTAACTTTTTAAGATGCAAGACCCATCAAAAAGATAAATTTGACGGTTCAGAACTGTTCCAAAAAAAAATCTACCGAAAAAGTTCCCTCCCAAAAGATATATATAAAAGTTAGATATATATATATATATATAACCCTATTTATGTACAAATATTTTAATGAGTGGAGTTGTGTGTGTTGTAGTGTGGAGGTGTGTATGACTGTATGTATTACACGTAAGAAGAAAACAGTGAGAGAGAAGAGAGAGGGAGCGTGGGACATGATTGTAGCGCCTAGGATAATGGGAAAAAAATGAAAGGAAAAAAAGAAACAGAGGAGAAGAAAAGAAAGCGGAGAGAGTAGTAATTATGAGTTGCATATACCAATAAAAAAAATAATAAAACAGGCAATAAATGCAGCTTAAAGGGAAAATAAAAAATTTGAAAAGAAAAAAGAAAAAAAAGTTATAGCACCACGTGTCATTTGTTGGATTAGCGTTTCTAAATAAACTCTTAAGAAACGTATTGAATCTTAGTAGGAGTAGTAAGATTTAGTACTGCATTTGAAAAGACCTAAATGATTTAAAAATGATTATTAATATTATTTAATGAACAAAAAAATTATTACTATGTGTATAATGCTGGCTTTTTTTCTTTACTAATTCTTTATAAAAGTTTTGAAGTTTTCTCAAAATAATACAATGTTTAGTATCTTTATAGTTAATTTTTTTTTCCAAGATGAAAACACTTTTAAAATACTATCAAAACTGTCTAAAAAGCAAATCTCTAAATTTAGGAAGCCAAAAACTGCTTCTAATTAAGAAGTAATGTCAAACAAATTTTTAACATCATACATAGAACTACAGAAGATTGCGTGAGCTATTTAAATAAAAAGAATGAAGAAAAAGTGTAAGTAAAATATTGATTCTTAAATAATATTGTTCTTTTTTAATTATTAATTTTAAGTTATGAATAATTTATTAATAATTTTGCCACAAAATTAATGCAGGGACTATTTGAATTGCTTTTTTCCCCCCTCATAATTTGCTATCCAAAATCAAATTTTGAGAAGAAACCTTATTAGTTTGGTATTTGGTCGTATTTTGCGTACATGTTTCAGAGATAGACAACGTTTTCAAAAATTAGAAAATTAGTCATTAGCCTATAAATAATTAAAGACATAAAGGTAAAATCACAGCATCTTGTAATTATTTTATTAATTATAAAAAACATAAATATTTTCTTAAAACATCATTTTAAAAAAGAGGCCAGTTAAGCAATTAGCCATGTTAAAGGTAAAACTTGAAGGATTTTGCTATAGTTTTACGAAATTAAGGATTTAGCTATAACATGTAACATTTTATGTTATATGTAACATATATACGTGTAAAAAGTGTAACATTAAATGTAACACTTTTACACATATATATGTTACATGTAACATAAAATGTTACATGTTATGGTTAAATTCTTAATTTCGACATTTTAGGGCTAAATCCTAAAAAATTACCCAAAAGTTTGGTTAAATGCCTAAAAAACTCTTTAAAAAATGACTGTTTTTGTAATAATCTCTTTTATGTATGCCATAATTTTGCTATTATTATCTTTATTTTTAAACATTATTTTTGTCTTCATACTTTTTGCTATAAAACCTGATGTTTTTCCTACGATAACTTATTTTGACAGCCTAAACAACAAAAAGCTTTTATGAAAACTACAACAACGTTCACTAATACTAAGGCCTAAGCTAGCTCAAAGCATTTGGAAAGACATCCATGCCTTTAATTAAGTACATGAATACTTGAATTAGATCGTATAATAATAAAAGAGTTTTGTAATCGTTTGGATGAAAAAGAATACTAGTGGATCTAGACCTGAGATTAGAAGTGTATTTAGTAATATTTCTTTGTACTTTTACTAAGGTACAATCAAACATATTTATGTGTGTATATATAGATTTTTATTTAGTTTTCTTCTTAATTATCTCATTTTTGGAAGAATATCATGACTAGATTTACCTCAGACTCTAATCATTCAAATTTTATTTTTCTATCAGTAATTTCTTAAGTCTAATCTTTTGCTCTTGTATATTTTATAGTTCAAGTGTTACTGATTTTGAACACTAGACTGACTGCATTTAAAATTCAACTCATGTTTTTTCTAGTAGTTTTTTTTTTTGTGTGGGAAAGTTAGCTTATCAATTGATCACCCAAGGGGGCATAAAATTATACATTATTCACCAAAAAAACATAAATTTAATTATTACTAAATTACATGTATAGCTTTCGGGTTGGGGGTTGTTTTCAATTACAAAAAGTCAATCAAAAGGCATATCTGAGGATGACAATACATATATTCAATATTAAACCTCAGCCAAAAAAATTAGCCAAAAAAAAAAAATGAAAGCCAAAGTTCGGGAGAAAAAAAAAAAGTTAAAAGGGCAAAATGATTTTGACCTCTCTATAGTCTCAAATCTCAATTACCCAAAAAAAGGTACTTTCAGTAGAAAATTATTAGGTTTCCAACTAATTGACTACTTTTATTCATAATAATTTTTGTGGTCCAATAAGCTCTTGACTCTCAAGATGGCTTTTATATATTTCCATTTCAGCTTTTTTCTTGGAGGGCTGTAGTTGAGAGAGTACCAATTCCATTTTTAGCCTTTTTTAGTTAATTAATTGCTTATATTAAAAGTCGTAGTACATTTCTTCAGAGATATTAGTTTAAGAGCATGGTTGAATATCACTCACTATATGTGCTAAGGTCATCTCTATCTCCACTCTAATTTAGAGTAGATCGAGCAAAAAACATAGAGTTGGACTTCTAAGGTTCGTTTGGTAAATTGGATTGGATGTGATATGATAATTATTTAGAATTAAATTGGATTGTATTAGATATTGGAATAAATTATGTGCTGTATTATATATGTTTTGAGTAATATTGGATTTGATATAAAAAGTAAAATATGACATGTAATAAAAAAATATTTTAAGTACCTTTTATTTTATTTTAAATTGTTTCAATTATTTTAATCACATGCATCATTTTAAAAATGACTATTTATCAATTATTTTATTAAAAAAAAGATTATCAAGCAAATATTTATTTTTTGAATGATGTTTTAAGCAAGTAGCCAACGTTTTTATTAATTAAGGAAATAACTATATTTTTAACTACATGATGCTAATGATTTTACCTTTATGTCCTTAGTCTTTATGTGTTCATGGCCAATTTCACAATTTTTTGAAACTTTGGTCATTTCTTTGAAATATGTTTTAAAAAATGGTCAAATACAAATAGACCCAATTTACATAAATATTCGATATTTCAAAAAATTATAATAAATTATCTAAGTGTGATTTAATTATTTGTATAGTGGTAATTCGTGTTAATTGATTGAGTCGTTAAAAATATGTGCAAATAATTGACGAATTCTTACTCAACTACTTTTTAAAAAAAATTGAGCCTTTATTATTTTGAAAATTTTCTTGCTTCATCCTACTACAAACTATGCCAATTTTTAGTTTTCTCACGTGCATTTAGTGCTCTAAATTGAATATAATAAGATTGAATTATCATTTAGAATTAGATTGAATTGGAGTAGAGTGGATTATATATATACTATTGTGTGTTTGAGCTAATATAAATTAGATTGGATTGAATTAGATATAATATTTAATTTAAAATAAAAAATATTTAACTAATACAATGGTAAAATTTTATCTCTACTTTTAACAATGAATATATGATATAAAGTGATTCACTATTTTCCTATGTGTTCATGTAACATATAGTGATAGTGATGGATATCATTTTCTTTCACGTATATATAATAAAAATGTAATAATTTGGAAAATAAAATACTTGCATTATTTATTTATTTGTTTATTCTATAAATATGGAATCCTAGAATGAAATAGTATTAGGAAACAAAAGGGATTATTATATTCGGTTCCTTTTAGACACTATTTTCTTTCTTTGTTCTTTTTACATGAAATAGGACTTTCTGAGGAGTCATGGTTATTCATCGGAGGAATCATGTTTTCATGAACATCCTTGAAAATAACTCATTCCATCATTTCGGAGATCGACTTGGTGGGGTGGCTGGTGCACATATGGAAAGGGATGGGTCCCACCTTTTTTATTTTATTTTTGTTCATTATTACTCTTTTTTGTTTGTGGTTGTTGAGCTATTATTTGACGAGTAATACAATGAGGACCCTAGGTGCGGGAGCGGAGCCAGAATTTTTTTGTAAGTGGGGCATAACATTTTTAAAAATCTCCAACTAGCTCAAATAATTTGTATTGAGATGGGCAGGGAAAGAAAAATTACATATATTTTTTTTTAATCACAAAATTTACCTACAATATAATAAAAAATAAAAAATTCATGGGAGGCATATGCCCCTCCTCGGCTTTATGTCCCTCTCCCCATGCCTACGTGGGCAATTTATAGAGTTTTTATTAAAATATACATACATAATTAAGTAAATAGTTATTTATTAAATAATATTTTTTAAAAAATAAACAACGTATCAATTAATTAAAAATTTAGTTATTTTTTTAACTACATGACGATGTGTATTATTTTTCTGCCCCTACTTCTCTTATGTATTAGTGGTTAATAACTTAATTTTTGAAAATGTTGACTATTTCTTTAAAATATAGACAAAAAAAAAGCCAAATATCAAATATAATTATATATTGAGATTTTTGTGCTGTAACATATATAATTATGAGTATATAAAATCGTCATAAGAATATCCTTGATTCATGAAATTATGGCAAAAATATTGCTCTAAAATTTTGTAGACTTTTTTTTTAATTTCAAAATATTCTTTTTATCTTTACTAAATAAAGATATATAAGATACTATAAACAACGATATTCTTCTCATAAATCAATAAATTTAGGTACATTTTTGTCATGATTGATAAACTTGATAGACAAATACAATTTTAAAAGTAAACTTTTAAATAATAATTATCAAAATTTTAATAACCTATTAGTAGTGAAAACATTATTACTTCAATACAATTAAACGAAAGTTTAATTAATAAAATTAATTATCAAATAAGAAAATTTATAATCAATCATTTTCTTAAAATTTTCAGATGTTGATTATATTTTTTAAATCAAAATTTAAATATAATTTCTGGTAATTGTATCACTTATTAAAAAAATTCATAATATTTATGTCGCTTTCCTCATAAAAATCATAATTCATTTGACATAGACATAGTTGTTGTTGGGTTTTTTTTTTTTTTTTCTCTTTTTTAATATATTTTATATGAACTGGTAAGAACTTATTCAATACGGTAAGACGTAAAGTTGAAGAAGTTGGTCATTAAAGCAATTTTACATCCTTAGTTTTTCAATTGATGACTGTTTTCTTTTTCAATATCTGTCTGTGAGTAACACCCTCAAGAACACCCATGCCGAAAACTCTCAAAAGAAGATCAAACGAAATCTCCAATAAATGCCGAATATTACCATTCCATACAAAGGGAGATTAGAGAGTAAAGATGATATCAACCCAATTAATTCCAGCTCTCTCAAGATCAAGTCAAATCATCCAATAATAAAGGCAAATTAATCAAGCATTAAAAGCATAATATTGGATAATTAATTTGCAAACAAAATGCCAATAATAGAAACACTAACAATCTCCCCCTTTGGCATTTTTATTTGGCAAAATCCCATTGAAGAAGATTATCCAATAACAAGCTGTCTATAGTCTTCAGCAACTAACGAATCAAATGAAAAGTTGAAACACCAGGTGAAGTAACACCTTGATAAGAACCAGAGTCTTGAAGCGGAAGCAAAATAACAGAAAGTAACAGAAAGTTTCAACTAACTAATACTAATATATATATATATATATATATATATATATATATATATAATCTGCTTGAATACCTCCACGGCTCCACCATCGGCTAGTGCAGCGACCCTCGCCCTCCTCGCACACCGGCATCACTAACACAACTGCGCCTTCCACCAACACTGCAGCATGATGTCTTTTGCGAACTCGTCACGGTCAAAGAAGATACTAAAAAAAATAATAATAATAATCAATGTGCAGTGGTGCTACTGAATAGTGTAAGAATATGGTATCATTTTGGTGTGCTTTATAAGAGTGCTTATGTGATAGGGTTTTTTTTTTTTTTGAGAAATAATTCTGGACCGTCAAATTTGCTTTTTCGGTAAATTCCGCATCTTAAAAATGTGAATCTCACTATTCAAAATTATTTCTCACCACAAAAAACACCCACTACAGAATTTCCATT
The DNA here is from genome assembly GCA_018132145.1 of Boehmeria nivea var. tenacissima. Classification (NCBI taxonomy): domain Eukaryota; kingdom Viridiplantae; phylum Streptophyta; class Magnoliopsida; order Rosales; family Urticaceae; genus Boehmeria; species Boehmeria nivea. The sequence goes on along the minus strand of CM030885.1, from coordinate 10,026,414 downwards.
TTAAAAAACACAGTTTACTTTTTGTATTTGAACAAATAAAAGGTATAAATGTAGTAGTTAGCATAACTAAATAAAATGGATAATTTAATATTTAATCTTTTTTTTTTTGGGAAATTATCATGTGAGTTTTTTTTTTTTTTTGTGGTAAAACAATTTTTTATTGTCATATTTATATTTTTAGTGGGTTTTATATTTATATTTTAAATTCTCTTTTTTTTTCCTTCTTTATTTTCAACTTATGGTGGGACCCACACCAGGTTATTGTTTTTCTACAGTAAATGTTTTTTCTAATTCTAAATATATAAAATAAGAAAGTTTTAAAAAAAAGTATTCAGATAACTAAAAATCAGTGAAAATGAGGTATTTTTACGTTCTTGCCCTCACTTGGACAATCACATGCTTATCAGTTATCACATCGACATTTCTTATCAAAAAATAGACGGAAAGGGCAAGTGAAAACATATTTGAAAGATAACGTAAACGTATGTTAAAGTACTTTGTCCCTTACTTGGCAAAACATTTTGCTCATTTTTTTATCATTTTAGATAATTTAGAAAATAATTTAAATAATTAAATAATTTGACTTTACGAATTTTAATGTAATATAAATAGTTAAAATTTAAAAATATTATATAGAAATTTTAAAAGTTGAAAAAAATAATTAAAAACATAAATAAAATAGAATGTAATAATTTGAAAGATTAAGAAAGTTAAAAAAATAAAAAATAAAATGTAGTGGAATAGTTGAAATGAGGGGACCAAACAAAGGGTTTGATTTTGGGCGGTTCATAATAATTGAATGATCTATAGAAATATCCAAATTTATAAATAATAAAAATAAATATTCAAGCTTTCAAAGTAATCGAATAACTAGTCAATTTGTTAATTAATTGCACATGTTTTTAGTAATTAAGCTACCACAAGTTATTATTATGTAAGTGATTAAATAACTTGAATAGTTAGTTATATTTTTTAAAAAATTGAATATTAATTCAAATTAAGGGTTAAAAAGAATATTCATTATAATTTCATTATAATTTAAAACAAGTTTGTCATTATTTATTAATAAGAGACATTATATGGGCAATGATTTGTCATCAAGAATACGAACTTAACCAATTATGAATTATAAAAAAATAAATAAAATAAAATAAAACTTATAATCAATTTATATACTTCTTTTGGCGGTCCATTTATACTAAGATGATATATCACTTTTGATTGAAAAGATACATGGCATGCGTAATGCTTTGTCATTTTTAAATTGATAAGATAGAAGCTGAGGCTAAAAATATTAAATAATGTTACTAATCATAACATTAAACAATTCTAGTTATGATATCATATCACTTCCAAAGCCCAAAGAACAAAGGTATGATTTCACTTGACATTCAAAATTCTTAAACAAGAAGGTATTTACAATAATTAAAAAAAAAAAAAAGAGAGACTTACCGTGAACTCGTGAGGTACGTTCCACCGTGGAGCATTTTTAGATGGTCAAAAAATTACTTCTATATAAAAATTAATAAAATATCATGTAAAAAAAAATTTACCTTTCAAAATCATTCTCTAAGATCCCACTCATGAACAAACTTTGGAGTTAATACAAGAGAAAAAGAAATACATTAGTTTCTGCTTACAATAGAGAGAATCAAAGGGTTCAATAAGCACTTTTTTTTTTTGGGTTTCAGTTAATATTATTTCTAAATTAACTGTGACACACTGCCAAAAACCCCCCAAAAAACAAGCCTGAGAGACGTTTTTCTTGTGTATTTCTCAGTTCAAAAGAATTTCCACTTTCTTCCATCACAAGTCAAAACCTAACACCTAAACAAGTCTTGCTTACCAAAAAGCTCCAACGGTAGGCGCGGCTTTAGGCTTCGCCTTCACCGCGCTTAGGCTTCGCCTTCACTCAGGTGGCCGTAAACAGCCGCCGGGTAAGAGAAACCTAAACTTATCCGCGTTTTGTATAAGGTATGCGGGAAGATGGACAGCAGAAGTCGAACGGGGTATCGGCCCCATCTTCTTGATCAACTCTTTGAATGTGTACTCTTCGGGTAACATGTCGAAAAGGTCGTCTCCTCGGCATATTAGCCGCTGGATTCTCGAATGTTTTAAGAAGTCTTTCTGGCGGACGCGGTCTGCGTGGCTGTAAGCGGTCATCTTAAACGCGATGTCCTGAATAAGCCGGAAGCAGAAGCTGCAATGCCAGCCTGCGTCCGAGAGGAGGTAGTCGGTCTGGCGGGAATGGCGATAGCCGGTCTGGGGGCTGTAGATGTGCGCTGTGGCCCGCCAGCTGCTGTAGTCTACTGGGAACTCGAACGAGTACATGTAGTTCCTTAGCTCGAGATGTAGTACCCTTGGCAGACCGTCGCACCATTGCAATAGCCTCAGAGTGTCTGGACTCGGGATCTCGTCAGCGTCCGACATTATCAGGATGTCGCCATAGGCGATCCCCGAACGGCGAATCATTCCATCCATGAAGATCCGCTGACTTCTCTCGAGATCAAAGGGGTCATCGTGCGACCCTCGGGCTGCAACTCTGCCAGGGAACACGTCGTGGAAAATCTTCTCCTCAGCAAAGGCGAACCTGTCCCGATTCGAAGCAAAGAAGAGGGGCTTCGGGATGCCGGTGAAAGTGGTGTTGGCCTCGAGGATCACAAACTTCGAGACGTATGGATTCAGCTCACGCCACCGGATCTCAAGAAGATCCAGCTCGTTGCTGAAGATGATGCCATCAAAGATACGGCGGGGCTGGGAGCGGATGGACCAGCCGTGGAGCTTGCAAAGGTGTTCCATCGACATATTTTCCGCATAATAGTGCGGGAGGTGCACGAATGGAGGCGGGGGACGATCCCACAGAGGACGGAATAGATAGGAAATCTTCTGGCCATTAATCAGCAGACCAATGACACAAATGGGCACAATTATCAGTAGTACGACGAAAAGAAACCTCGGCGATCGCATTCGGGGACTCTGGCGGAGAGGCCGCATCGCCATGCCTTGACGAGAAAAAGATAACGACGGAAAATGCCTAGCATGTTTGTTGTCTCAATTCAAACTCCATAGTGGTTATGGCTATACCACTCTTGATCATCTGCACAAAATTAAGAGCTGTTTCAGAGAAACAACACATATTTACTTGTAAATACCCAACTTAATGACATAAGATTACTTCATTGCAAATAGCAAATTCTTGTCCAGAAACAGAACACAGTTTTGTAACTAGTTACTAATGCTCAGCACCATTTGGCTTGGTGGTAATTACCAAAACCACAATATCAAAATAATAAAGACACTTATATTATAAAATTACTTTATTCTCTACACAAAGAAAATAACAGCACTCGACACACAAAACACCAATATCTCACGCAAGAGAGAACACTTCCTCTCTTTCCCTTAAATGCCTTGGCTTTTTGTTGGTGTAATTCAGATGGAAGTGAAATTAGTCCTACTTATAGGAAAAGCTCTATGGCTTTGAGTAATGATAGAATCAATTAAAACAAAT